>JAKUAE010000007.1:0-367220 GCA_030579195.1 Yamadazyma diospyri | reverse complement strand
GCATTTCAGCCCCCATTTCCCAATTTTCCCCCCTTTCCCAACGCTGCCCTGAATAATTTTTTGGTCATCATCAATAACTTGCCCGGGTACACCGATGCCGACGAGCTTTCGGAATTCATTCATGATATTAACCCCGCTTTCACCCACACGATGGTGAATTTCCAAAAAGCAAATGTTTTGGATAATGGAGACATCGCCGAAGTCAATAATGCGTTGGTGGAAATTTACGATTACCAGCACCTGGTGCATGTTATTGAAACATTGAATGGGTATCAATGGGACGACAGAATCCTAGACGTGCAGTTTTTGCCCTATTTTGTGCCTTATTTTGTGCCGATGTCCCCAATCAATGGACCTCCAATTCCCCATCTGGACAAATTGGATCGCCAATTTCATCCGCAAGGCTATCCCGTGTCACGAAACTCGTCCATCAGCTCCTCCGCTTCCTATCCTTCACCTACGGGAAACTCCAGAGCCACTTCCAACCCCACTCTCACGTCGTCCACCTCCTCGACGGGGGTGCCACAGTTCTTGATGAATTTCGTTTCCGCCAATAAAACCGATCCCGGAGATTACATTGTTGTGCAAAACGAACAGGGCCAGAATGTGAAGGTAAACCCCTGCAGGTTGTTTGTGGGAAACATCCCTTTCACGTCCAGTTGGTCCAGTTTGAAAAGTTTTCTTAATGAAAGAGCTGCGGAAGTGGAGCCTGATAATGATATTTTGATAACAAGGGTAGAAGTGCCCATGAATAATAACGTGAATATCAGAAGCTATCAGGCCCTCACGTCGTTGATTAGGGACCCTGCAAGCCCCGGTTCCGACGAAATTGAAGATGGTGAGAATCCCAACCCCAAACCTTTGTCTAGAGGCTTTGCAATTCTCACTACGGGCAACAGAAGGTCCTCAGAGAAGCTTATTGAGTACTTCGACGGTGCCGAGTTCCAGGGTAGACCATTGACCGTGAGATTCGACAAATTCCCCGAATTCAGCAACTACTCCGTGCAACAAGCCTATCCCAACCAAAAAGATAAAATGTTGACCAACTTGGCTTTCGAGAGAAATTCCTTCCACCAAAAGTTCTATTACGGTAACCAAAACTACTCACACACCAGCCAATACCCTAAACACCACAATCATCTGTCGCAGGCTAAAATTTACTCCAGTTCATACCAACATCACCAGTCTCCACGATTGCCCATTCTCCAGCCCAATTTCACCCCTCAAATCCACCCTTCGAGCCATTATACGAATAATATGGCCAGCTCGGCCAGAAAGAAGAAGGAAATCGAGGCGCACCCTCATATGAATGAGGACGAAAGAGCTAGAGAGTTGGTGAACTCGTTTGAATCTTTGGGAATCTCCTCTTAGCGAAGGTCCTAGGAGAATGAATGTATACCACCTAGTTTGTGGATCCTAAGCTATCGGCCTGACTCTAATGGTGCCTTTTTATCGATCCCTTTGCCCCCCTCAGATTCTCTCGGATTCTGCAACTCAAACCCCGAGTCGTGTTCATTCCAATTAACCAATTTGGTCAACATCCGGGGTAAAGCTGACTAAGCCCAACTGCGAAGCATTGTGCGGCCCATGTGACCAGTATATGCCTCCTAGTCGCAGATATTTCGAGCTTCGCCCCCCATGTGGCTTGAGTTGCAAAAAATCCACGGCCCTATCGCGAACCCGCGATATCTCCTACCCCTAACCATGGATCACACAGTCGTACCGGCAATAACCACTCGCAAACGAAGGCTTGTGCGCCCCCAAGACCGCAAAAAGGCATCCTTCAGCTGCGACCGCTGCAAGACCAAGAAACTTGCATGTAAACGATCAAAACTGGGGGATCAATGCGTCAAATGTGTCAAAGCCGGAGTGTCGTGTGACACCACCATCAAAAGAAAGCGGAGAGTCCATGGGCCCCTTGAAAACATCGGATTACATTATAAATGTCTATATGTATTGGTCAGAGACTTATATCCTGAAGTAGACGTCAATAACATCGACTCGTTGATCGAACTCGGAGAATCCATGGAGTTCAAGATGCCTTCTGCATACGGAAAATCGCAGACGGAACAGGACGAGATCATGGATTTTGCACTAACGATCAGTCGGCGAAGGACAGGGCCCTCCACAGATGAAAGCGGGGATTCTAGCATGCCATCGCAGGATATGTTGGATGTAACCATCCCAACAGAGCCCCTAGATCCGACGGACTATGAACATCTCGATCCGTTTTCGATCATAAACTTCTCCCCTTACCAGGTCAATGTGCCGGAAATGGTGCCCAAACCGAAATTCAGACAACCTGACTGTATAGTGATCGACCAGGGGGGAAATCTCCACTATGTGGGACGATTCGGTGGTGCAGGATGCTTGGAAACATGCATCAATATCATGATCAACCAGTCATCCAATTCGGGCTTATGGGCAGACTATGATCACGTATACAACAGTGAAAGTGTGATGAATTCGAAAATCGACGAATTGACGCTACTGCCGGTGAATCCGAAGTTTCCGTTGGTCAACTTGATCACAAGATCAGAAATGGACTTTTATATCAGTAATTTCTTCACTTGTGTTCATCCTCGAATATATTGTTTCAACGAAAGCAAGTTGAGGAAATGCTACGAAATACTCTGGAGGCTTTTCGAAGGCGAGAACAGTGATCCGTTGCCCAAAGAAACAATCTGCTGCATATATATGATTGTGATCCTCGGTTGGTTACACCAGTCCAAAGACGAGACACCCCGCGACAAGGAAATCATGAATGAGGACCTTGTCAACCACTACCTTCAAACTATCAGGTTCTGCTTGTCAGATATATTGCTTTGTCCGTCGCTCGATGGCGTCAGATGCTGCTTGTTGCTATCGTGTTACATGGAAAGCTGTAAGATACGGGAAACTGGATATTGCTTGATAGAGCTAGCAGCCAGACAAGCAATCTGTATGGGATTCAATAGACTGTCGGTGCACAATAGCTTGCCCGACAAGGTGTACGTGGAGGAAATGAAGCTCACGTGGTTCTTGGTTCTAAAGCACGAAGTAAGCGTGAGCATTCAATTGGGCAGGTCCTCGTGTTTGTTTTTCGAAGACACCCATATTGACGATCCAGACGACGCCCTATTCGATGACTTGGAGTTCCATTCGTACTTGGTGGAATGCAACAAACTCTGCAAAATCTCAATGGAGAGCCTACGGCACATGAAAAGCACAGCCAGCATTTTGGATGCCAATAATATCACGTCGTCGGAAGGGATCCTCTCGAAATTCAACGACTGGCACAAGCAACTTCCGAACCACTTTAAAATCCAGCACAGCTTGAACAAACAGAAATATGTGCCCCAATCGGAGATCAAAGATTTCAAACTCGACCTCTTGTTCAAATACCATTACTTCGTCATATCGTTAACCTTGCCCTATTTGTTGTATTACTTGAACGAGCCCCAATACCCCCTTGTCAACATCCTCAGCCTCGTGAAACAGTGCATATCGTCGTCCATCGACATATCCAAGCTCGTGCTAATCAGCCATCAGCACGGTTTTGTCAATGGAACCCTCTTCCAGGACTTTTTCTACACATATTATGCATCCATGGGTCTTGTGATGGGCCACATAATCGTGCGTCGGTCGGAGATGGAAGTCATCGCCAACGACAACATTCTAAGAGCCATCAACATCATCAAATTGGTCAATAACAAGGTGTTTCCCAAGTTGAGCGGGACCCTAGTCAAGATCAGTCGGTTTATCTCGGTGCTTTTCAGCGGGTTGAACATTTTGTCGTTCAACGGGGTCGCGGCCAAGCCCACGCCTCACCCCATAATCCACATGGCCAACGATCCGCATTCCCAGTTGCCTGACCATTTTAGGCCGGCGGCTGATGACGATGAGTTCCTCCGAGACATTTTGGACGGCTCCTTCTTGAACGCCCTCAGCTAGACTCGAACGCCGGATGTTGGTGACGATTGCTACTGTTTGCCGCATCCACTTCACGTTTTGGGGGAATCGCCGCTGACGATATTGGGTCTGTAATACATCTCCTTAAGATCGCGGGCGAGATCGTAAGGGTGAGATTTAAAGCGCGGGTTGCAAAAATATCATTTGTTGATGATGAACTTCGGCTTACGGTTGAGATCATTGGCCGGCGCCGGCAGGCTTTCGGGAAAGCCCAAAGTGGTATATGCGAGGTGCAATTCCACTGCGATAGTCAGTCCCACCAAAACGATAAGCCAGTACCTCAACGACTATAAACATTGGTTCGCCAAGGACAAAGTCACCAACTCGTTGATAGATTCCTACGAGCGATTGAGGTTATACCCCCAGGAGACGATAAAGATCGGGGTGCTTTACCACGACGAGCAAACCAAAAACAGCTGCCGAATGCTCGAGACGATATTGGCCGACCCGTTAGCCAGTCATAACCAAGAATGGTTCGATCGGATTGTTGCCCGGAACAAGCAGGCCAATTTGACCTTCGAATACAGCCCCCAGCTGGACATAACCGATGCCAATTTCAGAATTCCCTCACCAATATTGAGTTCCGTGACCCGGCCGGCGTTCATGACCCCAGAAACCAACATCACTCCCAACGGCTTGATCCTTTACGAAATCAACGATGTTTCGCTGTTTGGCAAGTTCAATCAATGCCATTTCTTCGTGTACCTCACCCATAACATCACCTCCATCAAGCGATTGCCTGAGTCCATCAATGACCGAATACTATTGACCATCATCGATAACAGTGATTTCACACCTTCGTCCAGCGAATCGACCCCCATTCCCATTAAAAACGATACTACCGAGAGAATCGTCAAGGTGAACAGCGAAATAAGCTATAAGGGTATCGTGGAGTTCCTCAAGTATGATACCAAAGCCCTGAACAACTATTTGGAGTCGTTAGTTGCGAGCAACATATTTCAAGTATTGAAGATAATAGGCTACAACTTGCCCATTGAGACTTTGGCCCATTGGAATTTGAATAAGATCATTGAGAACATCAAACAACAGGAGATAAATTTCAGGGAATTGCAACAGCTTTATGAGCACTTGAAAACGAATGAAATCAACGGGTTCAGCGCCTCCATGCACCACGAGTTGCAGAGAGACTTTATTCCCAAAACGGCCCGCTTTTTCAATAAGAACTTGGCTTGGTATAAGCTTTACTGGAAAAACGATAATGTAGAATATCATTTAAAAGACTTTTTTGCATCGAATTTCATGAACAGTAGCATTGAAAACTATAATGTCACCAGAGGTAAGGTCATAAATTATCTACAAAACCATCAGTTTGTGAATTATACTCCCTCAAAAGCCGAAATGAATAGCAATCCGTTGTTGCGGTTGAAAAATCAGGTCATAACCTCCAGAATCCACCAAGAAATTCAGCCGGTGGTAGCAAAAACCCTCGTTTTAGGGCTTGTTTACTACCAGTTGCCGGTGGCTATTATCAGTGGCATTGCATACGGGTACTTTGATTTCTCCGTCAATAGCAGCATGGCGATTTTTAGTTTGGGGATGGTGATGGGGTTCAACTACGTCTCCAAAAAGTGGGAAACCTTCACCAAACTGTGGTTGACAGATTTGTTTGAGGAGGTGCGGATCGTCATAGATAAAGATTGCATTGAAGACGGACTAATCAGAGAATTGGCCGACAGGTACGACGAAGAAAAGAAAATAATAGAAGTCAAGAACGAGATCATACGGGGAATAAATATATTAAATAAATAATCGTAATCATAAATCATGTTAAAAGCCTGACTATAACGATGGGGGAGCTTCCGCTTGTCTCTTTGCTTTTAACTGTTGTTCCAATCTCTCAAACTCTTTCAAGGCGATTTCTTCCTCCGGGTCCAAGATTTGTTCAATGCTGTCAACTTCCTCGATATAATGCTTCAACATGGACTCGATGCCGTTCTTTAAGGTGTCTTCACTAGAAGAACACAGTTTACAGGCCCCCTGTAATTTTAAGAAAACTTTACCTGTTTCTTCGTCAAAGCCTTTGTACTCGATATCACCGCCATCGTCTTGAATGGCAGGTCTTATCCTTGTTTCAATTAATTCCTTGATCATCGACACAACTTCCGAGTCGTTTTCGTCATTTGCGAGTCTTTGGGTCTCATCCAACAACTCCTTGGTGATCACGGGTTGTTCTTTGGACGTCAAGAACTTCTCCATCAACTCGGTGACTTCTGGTCTCAAATTGGCCCAGTTGATGTGGTCCTGTTTGTTGACAGTCAAGAAGTCGGGTCCCAACATAACAGATTTGACTCCTGGCAACTTGAATAACTGGTAGGCCAATGGTGAATGTATACTTTGCAACGACGACGTGAACTCAAAAGTCTTATTGGGGATTGGCACGATTTCAGCCTGTTCACTGATGAACTTCAAAGCGTCTGGGTTGGGTGTGGGCAATGTTTGGAAGCTCAATAACCGGAGACCAGGGGCAAAAGCTTTCACCAAGGTCATGTTCCTTCTCATTATTGGTAAACTCATTGTTGAAGTAATTGCTACAACCATCTTCTATTTATTAGTAATGCGCACTTTTTCGATTTCGGGTCCTGAGTCCATGAGCCGCACGCGAGATTTGAAATCGCATTTCTCTCATTGGAAGAAACGGGTCGAGGATCGGTGGTAGAGACGGCAGCCGAGGTATGCTAAGTCGTTAATCATTACATAATAGTACAGTCCTCCTTTGTTTTGGAAGGTTTGAGGGATAATTTCGATCTGGCCGAATTGATCTTCAAGCTCCTGGCAGCGTGAGGGGATAACATAATTGAAGCCCTGGAAGAGGTTCTGTTCAAGGATCTAGGAGGTTCGATGGATTTTCTGGCTCCTGACTTCTTATGTTTGAGGATTTTCTCGTACCGTCCGTCGCCCGGGGAGTTGGTTCCAAAGGAATTCAACAAATCATACGTCGTATCGTCGGAGTCAGAATCGTCATACACGGAGGGTGACGGCGCGAAAGCCTGTTCAAGATCTGCCACGTCGTCGATGTCTATAATGTTTGATTGGGTGTCAACGATTTCTGACTGATGATCTGCTATTGCAATTTCAACGCCGTCCATTTGGATTTCCAGCGACTCTATAACGTCAATATCGATAGCATCACCCGGATCGATGCCTTTATCGTCTACCTTATAGAAGCTCTTACTTATGGGGCTTTGAACACTAACGACCGAAGTCTGGTCGTTCCCCAAAGACAAGTTCGAAACACTCGAAGCCACTAAACTCAATCTTGGGCTCTGTTCGATGATAGGTTCTGTTTCGAAACTGCCAATAAAGTCGACCAACCTCCTTAAGAATTTGACCATCACCACTTCATTTTCGTCTAGGCTTATCGAGCTTGATATGGTGGTAAGCAACAATTGACAGAAGAATATCATGTTGAGGTTGTATATCCTGTGGTTGATTTTGGAAAATTTGACAAGGATGTCGTAATAGTTGCTGGGGAAATGCAAATTTAAAATCACAATCGACAACAACTGTATCAATTGGTCGAACTGATAGTCGATAAGGTCGATGTTAACCAAAAGTTCGTTCTTCTCACTGTAGTGGTAAAGTTCGAATTCGTCGTTGACTGTCTCACAGTTGCTCAAAAGCTGCTGCTTAAACCTTCTTACGTTTTCAAACTTCAACCTCAAATCACTGACTCTCACGTTGCCGCCGGCTGGGTAATAAAAGTGGAGAGAGTTCCACACCTTTTGGATGTTGAAGATCTCACTATTGTTCAATTCGAAATTGGGGTTTTCTTGCATTGCTAAATGCGATTAGGGGATAAAACAAACTGGAGCCTCTGGCAAAAGTACTCCTGGAGGTGCTGGAACGTTGGGATTAGCGAATATTAAATACGAAACTCTTGTCAACATTTCAATTTAACTACTTCGAGTAATAATGTCGAAATGTCGTGATAGATCTACAACCGACTTTACCAGATCTCTCGAACAATAGGTTCAAAAACAGGGATATTGTGCAGTTGAAGCCAATAAACAGGGACATTGTGCGTAACAATTGGACAAATACATGCGAGGCAGAAAATAAGTTATATCGACTAATTGGGAAGGCACACATGCCGTTCTTCGGTGTTTTAAATTTAAAAACTACTACCGTCGTCGTAGAGACATTTCTCAGGGGTGAGTTTGTGTCTGAAATTTTGGCGGCGACTGTTCAACGAATTTCGTCCAAAATAAGATCCGCTAAATAGCCTATTTTCGGCTATACTTGAGTAACGTTTGTCGGCTAAAATAGACCAGCTAGTCAAATGAGATATCCACACTTTTCCTGCACCAAGCACGCTTCGCAAACGCAACCGTACCGCCCCGATCTCTATGCACGCCTGGCTGGACCTACCTAACTATCGCCCAGGACGGAATAAATAGTGCGTCAAGCCCGCAGCGATCCTGTGACATTGTCGCATACCTTGATCAAAGAGAACGTTTACGTTCACTATCGTTCAACAGGAGTAGATGTTCGAACAGGAGCTCTGCGAGCTGATAAAAATATGCGGCTGTAATTTTCTATAAACCTAGGTAGAGAGGCTTGGCCCACTAACCTCGAACTAAATCATCCCAACTTATGTTCGTCCAGGAGCTTCCGCAAACACAGTTCCTTTGGAACACCATTGTCCAAAGCCCAATCCCACTATCAGAAAAAATCAAGGGGTCATTTATCAACGAGATGGATCTACATCTAGTGCACTTCCTTATCCCTTTATCGGCCTCGTTGATAATAATTTTTCTTAAGCCGTCGATATAGCCACCCTTGACTTGCTGACGAGGCCTGACCTTGGTGTTTTCCGAGCCGAAAATGAATTCGTCACGTACCAACTCGATTTGGTGCTCAAAGTTGCTGTTTATGTTGAGCCAATTCACATCATAATAAAACATCTCTGCAATCTTGAGGTCTTTCACGGTGAATGAGGCAAATTTCTCAATGATCCAGTTGCCTACCTTGGTTAAGCTGGGAGCCACTTTCCCGTGACACACCATTTGTTGCTCCAACTTCAACGTTTGACTTTTGGAGGTTAACATCGTAAGTTCGTTCATCTCCTTTAATATATAGCCATCGCATTCTTTGATGAAGGTCTCAAACAACGGCAAGTTCAACGGGGAATTGATGCAGGAGGTGAAATACTTGTTCAACGCATCTTTCATTGGGGTAAACAACTTGTTTGAATCCACCAAGTCTTTGTTCAATCGTTTCAACACCTCTTGAGTTTTGCTGATTGACGATAACGCATACATCAAAAAGAGCCGGGGGACCTTACTCATCAAAATGGGAAGCACAATTGAATTGTCAAAGTTCACTTTGCTGGGTCGATTATGTTTGGCACTGATGTGGAGTTCAAGTAACTCCTGGTTGAGGTAGATAATCAACTCAACCAACCATCTCACATTCCCCGTCAACGAGATAATTGACTCTGCTCTGGTCACAGAATCTTGCAAGTTGTCTTCGGTGGGTTTCTTCTTGGAAATTTGCCTATAAATGCTCGACAAGGAAAACATTATCCCGAAACTACAGCTTCGTAGGTTCAATACGATCCAAGCGATATTCTGGCTGACATTATTCAATCTTCCTTCCAACCCTCCCAACACCAATTGCAACGAGAGTAATTTCTGTAGTGGAGGGTTGCTCAATAGCTTATCAACCAACTCCTTGTTGAAAGCATCCAATTGGAAGTTAATCGACTTGTGGCTTTCGCAGATCGTAGACTCGATGAAACTATCCAAGGCTTTCGGCACCTTCTCCTTATCCAACAAGTTGGAAATTTCTTTACCGACCCTCTCTATTTCCAATTGAATGGTTATCAATAGGTCGTCAGAGTTCAAGTTGTTGTAACATGCAAGCGCATGGTAGAATGCAAATCCGACAGATGTCTGGTACAATTCCTCCGGCGATATCCCCAAGGAGGCTGATTTTCTCATGAACGTCAAATTCAACGTATTGGACGTTTGGTTGGCCTCAAAGTAAGCAAAAGTGGTGTTGAATGGTGAAAATTCGAAGGCAATTGGACCGGCGATGTCGATTTTCGGTATGGAAAACCCGATGTCGCTCAAGCAAACTATGGATTTGGGCAATGCCTTGGATTCTACGCCGCCCGTTTGCGATATACGGTCGCCTGATCTCCTGAGAGTCCGAATTACCCCATCGTGGCAAACCAAAGAAACCTGATTCGATGACTCTTTGATTCCTATAACCTGATAGGGAATCGTGGTCTGGTCGCGCAACAGCAAATTGTATTCCCCAGTGCTATTGTCGTCTTTGGTCATTCCAATCTCGCTGAATATGTTGATCAACGAGTTGGACTCGTCTCCTAATCGATACCGGTAGATGGTGGTGGAGACGTTCAAATTTTCGTCATAATTGACGTAGCTGATCATGATGTCCATGACATCTTCGTCATCGAACAAAGGCGATACTATATCGATGGATGATAATCTCCCCACCTTCAACTTCGGTCTGTACTCCTTGTCTCTCATCCCCATATCAACGTCCATATCATCTTCCCGTTTGACCTGGGGGTCGTTATCATCGTCGTCGTATATAACTCCTTGGAATTCATTTTGAACTATAGGGGCCATTTCGTGTACAATTTCGACGGAAAGATTGGGAGGCGTCTGCGATTCCTTGGGTGTGTTGTAGTGAGGATCCACCTTCTGCTTGCTGGCGGATTCCGCCAAAAATCCCCAGTCAATGGTGATTTTGTATGTTCTTATCCTGTGCGAAAATTCGTCGTAAGTGACTAGAGCGATGTATTTCTCGTTCGGGAACCCGAATTCCGCTTTGGATATCTTAAGCTTCCTGCTGAGGCCTTGGCTCAAGTCTACTGCCAATTTGTGATACTCTACCTTGTGTTCTCCTTGATAATACAATAACAACTCCCCGTTGGTTCGCACCGCTACGCAGGCCTGTTTGGTGGAGATTGGATGGCATGCGTGGAGAGGATGATGCTGGGTCAACCCGTAGGAGTAGGCAAACTTCTTATCGTCTGTATTGTTCTGCAAATTGACCAACTTGGCCTCTTTATTCACCAATTGCACTTTCTCGATTGGGAGCCACTTGAACGCCACGAACTGGGAGTGCACGAGGGGCTTTTGGGTATTTGGAGCAGTGATGTCCTTATATATCGTTTCCAAGTGGTTGTAGGACGTAAGCTCGTAGCTGGGGCCATTTCCACCGCTGTTACTGCCGTTAAGGCTGGAGTGGCTCAGATTTGAATTGATGCCGACGCTGTCGTCAACGAGACCCACCCCCGACAACATGATATAGAAGTTCCCGTAGACGTCAGTTATGGCCAAGTCGGTGCTCAAAGCGCTCCATTCGATCAACGACAATTCGGGGATATGGTTATCGGCGTGTTTGACTGTGAGTCTTTGTGGAGGTGCCAACTTCCAGGTTTTGCCATTGACGTTCTCGAGGTAGGTGATCGAGAGGTTTTCTCTACCTCCGGGGATGGAGTATGCGATGAACCCGTTCTTGGACCACGAGATCAAGCGCTTGCACTCGCCGTTGAGGTACTTGGCGTCAATGGGTTCCATGGTTATTTTCGGCGCGCGAGAGGTTTGGTTTTGTGGAAGTTAATTTTGTGTAAGTTAATTTTGTGTAAGTTAATTTTGTGTAAGTTAATTTTGTGTAAGTGAGTTCTGTGTAGATTTTGTGTAAGTTTTCTGACTATGATATTTATTAAGCTATACTCAGAAATCTCCTGGCACGGGGTACTGACTTACCCATGCAGCTACCTCGTCGGCCAAGTTCTTGACCTCGGCACTTTCGTCGGCCAAGGCCTTGAAGTTGTTCAACAACGCCTTTGCGTTGTCACCGGATTCTTGCGCTTTCAAGTCAATGGAGATTTCCACCGCCTTCTGGAAGTATTGCGATACTCTCTCGAATTCCTTTTCTCCAAAACCTCTGGTGGTCATGGCTGGTGTACCGACCCTCAATCCGGACGGAAACAAAGCGGATTTATCCCCGGGTACAGTGTTTTTGTTGGCGGCAATATTGATTCTTTCCAACACCGCTTCAACTCTGGCTCCATCGATGGCTTTGGACCTCAAGTCGATCAAAATCAAGTGGGTGTCGGTACCGTCGCTGACCAACTCAAAGCCTTTGGCCTTCAATTGTTGGGCGAATTTGGCGGCGTTTTCAACCACTTCCTTCTGGTATTGTTTGTATTCCGGGTCTTGGGTTTGTTTCAACGCCACGGCCAATGCTGAAATTGTGTGATTGTGAGGACCACCCTGGTGGGCTGGGAACACCGAGAAGTTGATTTTTCGCTCCAAGTCGTACAACACTTCCTTTCCCTTCTTGGTGACCTTTCTTACCCCCTTTCTGAAGAAGATCATCGCACCTCTGGGCCCTCTCAAGGATTTGTGGGTGGTGGTGGTGACAATGTCGCTGTATGGAAAAGGACTGTCGGTGACACCTGCAGACACTAAACCGGAAATATGCGCCATGTCGCTCAACAAATATGCACCGACTTTATCGGCGATATGCCTCATTCTCTTGTAATCGATGATTCTGGAATAGGCCGAGGCGCCCGCAATGATGACTTTGGGTCTGAACAACTCGGCGTTGGCCTCCAAGGTGTCGTAGTCAATCAATCCCGTCGACTCGTTCAATCTGTAAGGCATGGTCTGGAAGTATTTTGAGATGTAGGAGATCTTGGTGGTGGGGGTTTGGTATCCGTGGGATAAATGGCCTCCGTGGGGCAAATCCAACCCCATGATTCTGTCTCCAACTTCCAAAATTCCACTATAGGCATACAAGTTGGCCGGAGCTCCCGATAACGACTGGACATTGACTCCCCATTGCTCAGGGTCCAAGTCGAAAGCCTGTAACGCTCTCTTTTGGCACAAACTCTCCGCCATGTCAATGATCTGGTTGCCCCCGTAATATCTTTCGCCGGGGTACCCCTCACTGTATTTATTTTGCATTTCCGACCCTAACAAGTCCATGACGGCCTTAGAGGTGAAGTTTTCGGAAGGTATCAACGTGATGCTGTTTCTTTGTCTGGCCTTCTCCAAGCTCAAGATCTCGGCCATTTCGGGGTCGACCTCCTGAACCGGCTTAGAAATCAAGTTTTTGGCCTGGGTGGATAACGCATAGGTTCTAAACAACCGGGGTTTGAACGATTTGGTAATTGTCGAAAGCATAATTAATTCGGGGTGAAAAATTATGATTCATAAATTTCCTCGAGATGGTGGTCGTGCCGTGGTGGATTCTTCGATGTATTGAAAAACTGGTGCGGGGCCTGTGGATGCAGATGGGGATTTCTGGCGGTTTTGGAGATGAGTTGATTTTATATATCTAGGGTTCAATGCAGGGATAAGGGAATTTGTGGAGGTGGAGGAGTCACGGCCCGAGTCATTTGATTCTGGTGGGACTCAGGAGTGCGGTGCTGCACGCTGCGCAACTGCGGTTATGCCGCTACCGCGATTTTGAAGTTATGCCGCTGCGCAACTTGGCGGCTGCGCTCAATGGAAGAGCCGGCTGTGGTCATACCCGCATGGAGTGCCCAACTTGCAGCTCCCTAGGCCGTCGATCCATCTGTCGCTCATAACCTCATCTATCGTCCACCGTCTATCGCAATCTGTAATCATATTCTGCAAACAGCGGTGAGCCTCGCCCAGCCCCTCGAATTGCAACCCTTCCTCTAAGTAATATTGGTACTGGGGGTTGTTTGTCTGAGCGATTTTCCAGGGATACCTCTTGAAGTGAATGTAAAACAACATGATTCCCAACGACCACACGTCCATTTTAAACCCGTCGTATTTGATTTTACTGAACACCTCTGGGGCAACAAACCGATCGGTACCCACAATGCCATAGCACTCAGGGTTGATGGAGCTGTCGAAAAAATCGATCAATTTGATGAATCCAGACTCATTCATGAGCACGTTATCGAATTTCAAATCCCGGTGACACACGTTATTGTCGTGTAAGTACTTGACGCCATTTACTATCTGCTTATACATGCATAGAATTTCCGATGTTTGGGTTTTCTTGAGCATTTCTGTGACGGTGAAGCCCCCGTACTCCATGTAGAGGCTACAGCTGTTCTGCAACCGAGAACTGACGAACTTGAACGCTTTGATCACGTTAAAATGGTCGAGTTTGATCAAAACCTCGTACTCGTGCACGGCTTTTTTCTTGTAATCGTTGAAAGAGTCGTAGGTTTCCTTACAGGTGTAGAACTTTACCGCATATAGCGACTTCCCTTTGTACAAATTCACCTTTCCCGTGACCCCCTGGCCCAAGAACCGGACTTTCTTGTCAAACACCGATACTTTCATGTCTTTTCAGGCTGCGAATGCTTAGGTAATGAAGACAGAGGATTCTTAGGTAATAGAGCTCACGTGATAAAAACAAACTATCATATTCAAAACTAACTAAGCCACCTTGGCGATGTACTCCACGAAATCTACAATTCTGGTGGAATATCCAAACTCGTTGTCGTACCAGGCGATCAACTTGACGAAGGTAGGAGACAACAAGATCCCGGCCTTCTCATCGAAAATCGCAGAGTAGGACGAGCCGATAAAGTCGGAAGATACGACGGCCTCGGAAGTGTAGCCGACAATTCCCCGATATGGACCTTCGCTAGCGTCTTTTATGGCTTTGCAGATGTCGCTATAGGTCGTAGGGGTCTTTAACGACACCGTCAAGTCAATAATCGATACGTCGGTAGTGGGGACTCTCAACGACAAACCGGTCAATCTGCCGTCCAATTCCGGGATCACCTTCCCCACGGCCTTGGCGGCACCGGTAGACGACGGAATGATGTTGGCAGAGGCGCTTCTGCCCCCTCTCCAGTCTTTCTTCGAAGGACCATCCACCGTCAATTGAGTGGCAGTGGTGGAATGCACTGTGGTCATCAATCCCTCCTCAATGCCGAATTTATCGTTGACGATTTTGGCAATTGTGGACAAGCAGTTGGTTGTGCATGACGCATTAGACACGACGTTCAAGTCCGCAGTATATTTGTCTTCGTTGACGCCGATATTGAACATTGGCGCATCGGGTGAAGGTCCGGTGATGACGACTTTTTTGGCCCCGCCCACAAGATGCTTTTCTGCGGCTGCCAATTTGGTGAAAACACCGGTGGATTCCACCACGTAATCCACCCCGGCGTCGCCCCAAGGAATTGCGCTAGGCTCCTTTTCCTGGAAGACCTTAATTCTCACCCCATCGACCACCAAATAGTTGTCCTCCGACGACACCTCGCCTTTGTAGGGTTTGTGGGTGGAGTCGTATTTGAACATGTACGCCGCATAATCCGGACCGATAAACGGATCGTTAATGGCGAGAATCTCAATGTCCTTTCTGGCCAAAGCGATCCTCAACACCAATCTTCCTATTCTACCGAACCCGTTAATACCTACTTTAATTGTCATATTTGCTAATGATTTTAAGATATTGATTAGGGTTTTTATAGTAGAATCTGATGACACATCATGGACGAGAGCCGTCCATAAAATGTGGCAGGATTACAGAATGGGACAACTTTACGGTTTACTCGGTTCTGAACGTATCTGCAGCATCTCCGCCTGATGGTTCGGCCGTGAGTCACCAGACATATCGTCATTCGCCTTGCTGATTAGTAAGGGGGTTTGAGCGATTTTGCAGCTGGATAAACCCGCTAAGCGTCGCTGCATGAAAGCACCCCCACTTTAATCACGCGCCGCCGGCCGAACGGATGTATTTTTTGCGCACTATGCATACAGTCACGTGCATTTCACGTGCAGATAAGCAACCCGTAACTGATAACACACCCAGTGGGGTGCTACCTTACTACCACCCGGACACCCGTATATACAGGCTGGGGCAGCTGTCCACCCAAAAATTCAATATTACCCTTATCATCTCCGATTGGAGCCAGTTGTGCGAGTGGGTCGGAGTATGAGTAATATACAGTATGATCATTCGTAAAACGGTTTTTAAAGGAGAAGGCCAAAAGCGAGCATTCCAAAAACCCAAAGATTGCTGGTTAAATATTTTTAATATTGACATTCTTTAGTTTTGTGGATACTTCAATCGTCTAATACCATCTTTTATTAGTGACTGAACCGCTGTTGCTACAATGAAATTGACTGCTTTAGTTGCTATTGCGGGGGGCTTATCCCAAGTGCAAGGGTTGAATTTACCAAACGTATTCAATCCCCAAAAACCGTTCAATTTTGACGCTGAGAAATATGTTTCCTGGGGCAACGTTGACAATGACCATAATTCCATCTGGAATCTTGGTAACATGATCAAATCCGGCAACGACGCTGTTTTTGAGAAGATTGGCCAGTTCTTAAACGAGCCTTTGGACAAATTGACCAAGGATACCAAGGATTTGTGGTCAGAGATGTTCACCAAGTACCCCGAGGCCTTAAGTTCCATCATTTCCAAAGTCCCTGGTAAAGCTTCCATCGACAGGAAATTCGAATTCTTTGTTGAGGATAAGAAGTACAAAAACCATAAATTGAGAGGTAAAACCACGCCAAAATCGTTGAACATCGACGATGTCAAACAATACACCGGTTATTTGGATATCGAAGAGGAAGATAAACATTTCTTCTACTGGTTTTTCGAAAGTAGAAACGACCCTGCCAACGACCCAATCATCTTGTGGTTGAATGGGGGTCCAGGATGTTCGTCGATGACTGGATTGTTCTTCGAATTGGGACCAAGTTCCATCGGTGAGGACTTGAAACCAGTGAGAAACCCTTACTCATGGAACAGCAATGCCTCGGTCATTTTCTTGGATCAACCAGTCAATGTTGGTTATTCCTACAGTTCCGAAAGTGTGTCTGATACCAAGGCCGCTGCAATTGATGTGTTAGCCTTTTTGGAATTGTTCTTTAAGAAATTCCCACAATACAGTGACTTGAAATTCCACATTGCTGGTGAATCTTATGGTGGTCACTACATTCCAATCATCGCCAAAACCATCATTGAAGCTGAAGACAAGAACTTCAATTTATCGTCTGTTTTGATTGGTAATGGTTTAACCGATGTTTTGGTGCAATACAACCACTACCAGCCAATGGCTTGTGGTGAAGGTGGTGAGCCATCAGTTTTGGAGCCGGAAGAATGCCAGGCTATGGCTGATTCCATCCCAAGATGTGAATCTTTGATCCAAGCTTGTTATGATACAAAATCTGCTTGGACTTGTGTTCCAGCCACTATTTACTGTAACAACGCCCAACTCGGTCCTTATCAAAAGACCGGTAGAAACGTATACGATATCAGAACCATGTGCAAAGGTAGCAGCTTATGTTACGAACAATTGCAATACATTGATCAGTATTTGAACTTGCCTGAAGTTAAGGAAGCTGTTGGTGCAGAAGTTGAAACTTTTGAAGGTTGCAACTTCGATATCAACAGAAACTTCTTATTAACCGGAGACTGGATGAAACCAGATTTCAAAGACGCTGTTATCGAAATCTTGGAAACCAAATTGCCCGTTTTGATCTATGCAGGTGACAAGGATTTCATCTGTAACTGGTTGGGTAACCAAGCATGGACCAACCAATTGGAATGGTCTGGCTCTGAAGGCTTTTCCAGTGCCTCGGTCAACAAATGGAAGAATGGAAAGACCCATGCAGGTGATGTCAAGAACTACAAAAACTTCACCTTCTTGAGAGTGTTTGGCGGTGGCCACATGGTTCCTTTCGATCAACCAGAAAACGCTTTAGATATGGTTAACAGATGGGTTGAAGGAGACTTTTCCTACGGCCATTAAATTGGTATATAAGTACAGCTGTATATTACTAGTTGTCAATATAGTTCGTTTTTCGAAGCTTTTTCGAGTTCGTCCTCTCTGCCGCAGAGCCGGCCGCCCCTCTGCCAATTCGCTCCATTCCCCTTCCCTCCAATTCGCACCGCTTCCCCTCCCTCCAATTCCCACCACATCCACCGCGAATACCCCTACCCACCCGACCAACTAATCCCACCGCGAATCATCCGCCCCAATCCGCCATGCTGCAACAATTACCTATTGCGGCTGAGAAATAAACATTCTTTATCATAAATATTTACTTAGGGACTAAAGCTGTAGCGCTATATTGTTTTGTTTCGTTGGTCGGAAGGGGAAATAGTTGCTGCAGGTAAATTTTGATCAATTTTCATCGCTGCCTTCTTCACCATCGGTTTGAGCCCATCGCCACCAATGATACGACCGCTCAGAATCCTCCAGGGCGCCAATGTCGTGGTATTCGCCTTGAGTATTTCCACCGGCACTTTAACCGCCATAGATCTAGCGATAAATCCTACCGCCATCACCTACATCTTGGTCATCTCCAGTTACCTTCTTAGTTGCTGGACGGTGGTCCAGCTCGTGGCCTTCGACAACTCAGTCAAATATGCCACCGATCTATTGCTAAAGTTGTTTTACGTGGTGTCGGGGAGCTACCATATCGTCCAGTTAGTGATGCATGCCAAAAGTCCCCGTTTCAGGCTCCTAATACTGGTTTTGTACCTTGTTCAGTTCATAGTGATCCCCATTTCCTCGGTGTTGTCATTGGTCGTCCTCCAACCCCCCGCCGAAGACGACGAGTCGGTGGCATCCAACTCCCACACCGAATCCACCAAATACGAGCTGAAACCGTCATCAATAGACAACAACTGGATGAGCACCAATGTGGTGCAGTTCCAGAACTACGACCAACACCATCTCCAAGAGTCCCCCGAACTTGTATATAAATCAGACCCCAGCCAAACTCGCCGGGAGATCCACAGCCACTCCAAAAGTGTCCCCAACTTCCAGATTTCCCACTCTCAAAGCCACGAGACCTTGATACCAAATTTATCGGACAATTCCCTCCACAGCCATATCTACGACAAGCTTGAGAATTTCCACGTCGACCGTGACACTGACGACATGGTGCGGCGGTCCAAGTCCACCAGCCAAATCCACAAAAAGCGCTGGAAGTCCATCAACGACGAAAAGGTATTTTTGAAGAATGTCAACGAAAACCTATTACCGTCGGTGTTGAAAACCGGCGAAAGCCCTATTCTAGCCTTGAAACGACAACAAACCCAGCTCCCTATTGGCACCATCCCGGAAATACACCCTGGGTCGCCGTCTCCTCATTCTTCGCCCACCGACGACATAAAGCCCAAGAAGCATTACCGGTTGAACGAAGTCGATGACGATGACCATTCGGTGGATTTGCCGTATATCTCCGAGTTCGATGAGCCCTTGGACCAGTCTCATTTTCGGAACTTCGACCAGAACTTCGACATTGATGAGGCCAACTACAACGACAGTTTGAACGGATTGGAGAACATGCCCCCACCGGTCACCGAGAATTGGCTCACCAAAGCCAAATCCTTGAACCATATCAGTCTAAACCAATGGAATCGCCACCAAACCGAATATAGGAACATAAGAGTCAGGTCAGGGATGACATTAAATGCGGCCATGACCAATCTCATCGACGACCACCATTTGAATGCCAGTTCCGTGACGTTGATCAATGACGATTTGTTGCCTCCAGCTGAGCTGAGGGCCGACAACATCGACGATTTAAGTGACATGACCAGCACCACCAGCCACGAAAGGCCTTTTGCCCCCCTGGACCAAGGTTTTACCCCCCTGGACCGTTCATTCACCCACCTGAACCGGTCTTTTAGCGCTCCTTCCTTGCATACATTCAGGAATGTATCCAATAGCTCCAAGTATAGCAACCCTTCCAACGAACTTCAAAACACCGAGTCAATCGCAAGACAGCAGACTCCCCCTCCCTTTGAGATAGCCGACCCCGTATCGCCCCCGATATCTCCCTTAAAAAAACTTTTGAACCAAAGCCCTAAGAAGCTTTTCCGTAAGTCCATGGACTTTATTGACCAACCCTCAGGCCACAAGCATAGTGGCTCCATCATATCCAGCACATTTTCGCTCTACTCGAGTTCATCAAAATCCTCATCACCGAAAAAGTTTCGCTCCACCAAATCGAGATCAGCTTCCCCCAAGAGATCCTTCAAGAACCTCCTTCCCAAGAAACCACCAGTGCCCTCCACAACCCATGCCCGGGTGTTGATGTCTCCCACCACTTTACTAAAGCAGGCTATAGTAAAACCGATGTACGAAGAGGAGATGCAATGGGACCTTGAGACCTCCAAGTCCTCCAACAATTCCCGCATCAGCTCCTTGCCTAGTGCCATTATAGGTGAATACGATAGAGAGAAATGGAATACCCTTAAGACGTTAGAGCACAGCAAAATTTAATGTACAGTACTTTCTTCCGAATTTCAGACCTCTCAACTGGTATCCCTTAGCTGGTACCCTTTAGGTCTATCAGCCCGCTGCCACATCGCTGCCAGCCCTTCAACTGATACAGATCTGACGGTGCGCGCCATCGCCAAATTTCAACCATCTCAAAAATTTTATCATGGATGATCTTTTTGACGTTTTCGACGAAGAACCTTCGGCCGTTCCTCAGGTGGTGGAGAGACCGCCGGAGACAACTGCTGTAACCCCTGGTAAGAACCAGGGTGCTGCTGAAGCAGACTCCAAGAAAAGGCTGAGAGATGACAAACCTCATCAAACATCGAAGAAGCAAGACACCAAAAAACTTGAAATCAAGCCCGTTGTGTCTGACGCCTTGGAGATCGAAGCTTCCAGAGAAGTTGCTGCCTCCGACGGGTTGTTGGCCACCGCGGATGCCGTTGAAGGCGGCCAATTGAAGCTTAAACATCAAGTTAGACACCAGGTTGCAATTCCTCCACAATACCCTTATGTCCCTATCAGCGAACACAAACGACAAAACGACGCCAGAACCTATCCTTTCACCTTAGATCCTTTCCAGGACACCTCGATATCCTGTATCGACAGAAACGAATCGGTTTTGGTCTCGGCCCACACCTCAGCAGGTAAAACTGTTGTTGCGGAGTACGCCATTGCTCAGTCGTTGAGAGACAAACAGAGGGTGATTTACACCTCTCCTATCAAGGCATTGAGTAATCAGAAGTACCGGGAGCTTTCGGCGGAATTCGGCGACGTGGGGTTGATGACCGGAGATGTCACCATCAATCCCGACGCGGGATGTATCGTGATGACCACGGAAATCTTGCGGAGTATGTTGTACAGAGGGTCGGAAATGATGAGAGAAGTGGCCTGGGTCATCTTTGACGAGGTCCATTACATGAGAGACAAGTCTAGAGGGGTTGTGTGGGAGGAAACCATCATTTTGTTGCCCGACAAAGTCCACTATGTGTTTCTTTCTGCCACCATTCCCAATGCGATGGAATTTGCGGAATGGATCGTCAAAATCCACGCCCAGCCTTGCCATGTGGTTTATACCGACTTCAGGCCCACTCCATTGCAGCATTACCTTTTCCCGGCTGCTGGTGATGGGATACATTTGGTGGTGGATGAGAAGGGAACTTTCAGAGAGGAGAATTTCCAAAAAGCTATGGCTCAGATCAGTGATAACATGGGCGATGATCCCGGTTCTGCTGATAAGGGCAAGGGCAAGAAGGGCCAGACCTATAAAGGCGGCAATAACGACGGGAAATCAGATATATATAAGATTGTTAAGATGATCTATATGAAAAGATATAATCCGGTGATTGTGTTTTCGTTCTCCAAAAGGGACTGTGAATCATTGGCCTTGAAGATGTCCAAATTGGATTTCAACACCGACGAAGAAAGGGAAGCCTTGACAACAATCTTCAACAACGCCATCAGTATATTGCCCGAAACCGACCGGGAATTGCCGCAGATCAAGAACATCTTGCCGTTGTTGCGAAGAGGAATCGGGATTCACCATTCCGGTCTATTGCCCATCTTGAAGGAGATTATTGAGATTTTGTTCCAAGAAGGTTTGTTGAAGGTGTTGTTTGCCACCGAAACCTTCTCCATTGGTCTTAATATGCCTGCCAAGACGGTGGTTTTCACCTCAGTGAGGAAATGGGACGGAATTGGGTTCCGTTGGGTCAGTGGGGGTGAGTACATTCAAATGTCCGGAAGAGCCGGTCGTAGGGGTTTGGATGATCGTGGGATTGTCATCATGATGATTGACGAAAAGATGGAGCCCCAAGTGGCCAAAGGCATGGTGAAAGGGCAAGCTGATAGGTTAGATTCCGCTTTCCACTTGGGATATAACATGATTCTCAATTTAATGAGGGTTGAGGGGATTTCCCCGGAGTTTATGTTGGAAAGCTCCTTTTTCCAGTTCCAAAATGCCTCTTCGGTGCCAAAAATGGAGAGTCAGTTGGTCGAGTACTCCAACCAGTTGTCAACTATTCACATTGATGACGAAAACCTCGTTAAAGAATACTACGACTTCAAACAGCAATTGAACACTTACCAGGAAGATTACAGAAAGGTCATCACTCATCCTGGCCACATCTTGCCTTTCTTACAGCCCGGAAGGGTCATCAAGGTCAAAGTGGGAGGTATGGATTACGGATGGGGTATGGTGGCTTCTTTCAACAAAAGAGTCAATAAAAGGCATTCCTCGGTGTCATACAGCGATCACGACTCCTATATCGTTCAAGTGTTCATTTACTCGATGTTCATTGATTCTCCAGTGAATTTGATCAAACCTTTCAGTCCGGAATTGCCTGAAGGCATCAGGCCTTCCAAACCGGGTGAGAAGTCCAGGGCAGAATATATTCCCATCACCTTGAGTTCTATTGACAAAATCAGTAGCGTGAGATTGAAAATGCCCGAGGAATATAAGTCCTCAACGGCCAAGAGAAATCTTTTGAAAACCTTGAAAGATCTCCCAAAGAAGCTTCCCGACGGCATTCCTTTAATGGATCCCGTGAAAAGCATGAAAATTGATGATAACAACTTCAAGAGTGTTTTAAGAAAGATCGAGGTTTTGGAATCAAGGATTTTGAGCAATCCTTTGACTGGATCTGTAAGATTGGACGATTTGTACGAAAAGTACGATAATAAAATTAAAATCGAAAAGGAGATCAAAACGCTCAAAGAAAAAATCACCGAAACCCAGGCTGTTATCCAGTTGGACGACTTGAAACACAGAAGAAGAGTGTTGAGAAGATTGGGTTTCACCACTCAAAACGATATCATCGAGTTGAAAGGAAGAGTGGCTTGTGAAATCAGTACTGGCGATGAATTATTGTTGACTGAATTGATTTTCAATGGTACTTTCAACGATCTCACTCCCGAACAATGTGCGGCGTTGTTATCATGTTTTGTTTTCCAAGAGAAGGCCAAAGAAACTCCCAGGTTAAAGCTCGAGTTGTCTGAGCCCTTAAAACAATTACAGGATATGGCCAGCAAGGTTGCGAAGGTATCCAGAGAATGTAAGATAGAAATGATAGAAAAGGACTATGTGGAAAGCTTCGGGCCCGAATTGATGGAAGTCACCTATGCCTGGTGCAAGAATGCCACTTTTACCCAGATATGTAAGATGACAGACGTGTATGAAGGTTCAATAATCAGAAGTTTCAAGAGATTGGAGGAGATGATCAGACAGTTGGTTGTTGCAGCCAAAACCATCGGAAATTCAGAATTAGAAGCCAAAATGGAAAAAGCCTTGGATTTGGTTCATAGAGACATTGTTTCCGCTGGGTCTTTGTATCTTTAGGTTTTGAGTTTTCAGTCTAATGGCTAGCTTGTATTATAGTATATTCGCATAGTAATTTTCGCAGCCACTACTCTTTCTGGGATCCGTTTCTGGATCCGCAACCTGATTATCTTTTGGGCCAGGACATTTGTTGCTGGGAATATTGAATACATAGATTGAATGTAATTTGTCTCAGCAACGGGACATTGAACTACATATAGGACAATTGTTACTTATCACGTCAGTAAAGAGAATGGTAATGCTTTTCGCACCTTCGCACCTTCGCACTTTATCATTCAAATCAGATCACAAGGATTGAATGGCACCGAAACCCAGAAAACCGTCGATTTTATCTGGACAAGTACAGTTGATATACGTCAAGTCCAAATGCTACCTCCATCCAACTTCTTCCAAGCGAGACAACGTCCCCGGGTTTTTGACCATTTCCAAGGGCCCTTACTCCACTAACAACGATTTCCTTATTTCGTTCACTGTGGAAAGTCAATTGAGCGGCCAGGACTTGAAAACATATCAGGATGCGGATTTGGATGATTTGAACCTAATTGATTTGAAGAAAGACATTTTCAAACTGCCTCCTAGAATAGTTGCCAAGCCTCAGTCATCCGTTTTATCAGGCTACAGTTTCAATGTTGCAATTTCGTTTATATATTCCATTCAAGTGAGACCCCCTTCTCATGGAATGTGGTACGGCTCTATTATCATTAACACCTTGGACGGAGAAAAGTTGCCCATCATCTTTTTCCACGATGACGAGAGCCCCTCAACCAAGCAAAGACAAAAAGTCCGTAACCAGAACTTTGAGATTTTTAGCGAATCGGGAGAGTTATCATGGGGAGGTTTGGAATTTATGCAAATATTGGGGTTATATAGCCACTTGGTCAAGTCCACCATCGAACCTTCAGTATACTTGGTGAATCCTGTGACTGACGACTTGAGAAATTTCGCTCCCTTCAAAGAAAAATCCAATCAAAAGCCAAAACCCGTGACTCCGTTCAAAATCCCCGACGTCAATAAGTTTATTGCCAACGCCAAATGGAAAGTTTTGGAGACAGTTGCCACATTTTCGGCCAAGACCAAAAATCAAGTGATCGACTTAGTGGACGAGCACGCACCGTTACCAATCAAGCAATTGATCAATAAACCCGATGTTCAAAAAATTGGGAATGAATTCGAGGGTGCGCGAGTGTATTTGGCTAAATGGGCGGCCCAGGTGAAAGAGGAAGCGGAGGAAAGCCAGAAGAAGTTCCAAGTCGATGACGATATGTACAGCATTATCAACAAGGAGTTAGGCAGCTCGATATTGACTGAAGAAGAGGTTAGTAAGACCAGTAGAAGAGACGAGATCTCCAAGTCTGAGTGGGAAAGTTTTTTCGATTACTCCGGCAGATTGCGGATTACGGCCCAAGAAGTCAAAAACAGGGTTTTTCACGGTGGTGTTAGTGCCAATATCAGAGGCACTGTTTGGTTGTTTCTTTTGGAAGTTTATCCATGGGACTCCTCTGCTGAAGAAAGACAAGCCATCAGGAATAGTTTGTCCACGAAGTATGATGAGTTGAAATTGCAATGGATTAATGACGAGACAAAGAGATCCACAGAGTTCTGGAAGGATCAGAAACATAGAATCGAGAAGGATATCAACAGGACTGATAGACAGCTACCTCTTTTCAAAAACACCCACACCAGGAGAATCTCCATCAGTGCAATCAGTTCTGACATGCCACCAGTTGTCAGAGAAAGCTCTCCTGAAACCCCTGACGAGGAGGAGGATGATGAGTTTGATGTTTCGAACATCAGAAACCCTCATCTTTACAAGATGAGGGAAGTCCTCCTCACCTTTAACGAATATAATGAGAACTTAGGGTACGTTCAAGGAATGACTGACTTGTTGTCACCGTTATACGTGATCTTGCAAGATGAATCTTTGGCCTTTTGGAGTTTTGCAAAATTTATGGAACGTATGGAAAGAAACTTTGTCAGAGATCAGTCGGGTATGAAGAAACAAATGTTGACTTTGAATCAGTTAGTCTTGTTCATGTTGCCAAATTTGTTCAAACATTTAGAGAAGTGTGAATCCACTGACTTATTTTTCTTTTTCAGAATGTTATTAGTTTGGTTTAAAAGAGAATTCGAGTGGAATGATGTTCTAAGATTATGGGAAGTGTTATTAACGGACTATTACACGAGTCAACACCATTTGTTCTTTGCCTTGAGTGTTTTGAGTGACAACGAAAGGATTATTGTGCAGAATTTGAGACGATTTGACGAAGTATTGAAGTATATGAACGATCTCTCGATGCACATGAACCTCAATAAGCTATTAGTGAGATCCGAGTTGTTATTTTTAAGATTCAGGAGAATGATAGATATCATTGATAGAGAGAATGGAACCAGTAAGAAGGATAAGAACGAGATCAGCCCTGATTTGAGACAACTATTGTCCCGGCAAGTGGTGATTCAAAAAGAGGTCGAAAGGCCCGAAGGTGTTGGTGGAGGTTGAGTGTTGGTTTCTCTTTAAACAGGGTAAATGGGTGTGGTTAACCACAAAGGTATTTAGGTTGTATTTCATGTTACACATTTCTTCCCTTAACTATGGGTGTACGGTTGTTTGGCCCCATGTTTCGCATCTCACGTTTCTGTAATAACTATTTTGATTGACGGTGATTTAATTGAAATCAAATTGGGGATGTCTGACTCGGAGCCGCTATTTGCTAAGGCTAGAGATGAGGAAGATGATTACGAATTCGACAGCTACGAGGACTTCAGATTAAGTCCCGCAGCTAAAAAATTGCTCTATTTTGCTGCAGCCGTTGTATCCCTTGGGACGCTTTACTTCTTTACGGTGTTTCTACCCGGCTATTTCATTCCGAAAGCTGCCGTGTTGGTGGATATCACGAAGGTTTCTGAGGCTAGCATTCAGTTGGTCCCGATAAACGTGAAGAAAGGTGAAATGGAATTCATGGATTACCTGAAAGACGATGAAGACGATGTGCAAGATCGATTGGATGGCTACGGTTACGACTACGACAAAGGAAATAATAAAAAAAAGAGAAAGGTAGACCGATTGATTCTTATCGGAGATATCCACGGCCATTATATCGAATTCAGGAAGTTGTTGAGGAAAATCCAATATAACCCCACCAGGGATCACATTTTGGTTTTGGGAGATTTTATCAGCAAAGGACCCGATTCAATCAAGGTGTTGGAATTTTTGATGAAAAATAACATCGACTGTATCTTGGGGAACCACGAATATTACATCTTACAGAATTACGCCAGCTTCCACGGTCTAGGTTTTCCTGAGTTTGTGAACAAAGCGATTACTTCTGGGTTCAATGACGACCCAGATTTTTTGTTGGCCAAAAAATTAGAGGCAAGGCACGTCAGATACATCAACAGTTGTCCAATAATGAAGAAGATTGGAGATGTTCCACTTTACAATAAGGGAAAATTGGACAAGGTTTTGGGCAGAGGAGTGTCAGCTAAAGCCTCTACTCACGGGGTTGCTGTTCATGGAGGAATGAGATGGGACTTGTCATTGTACGACCAAATACCAACAGAAAACTTGGAGATGAGGTCTCTTGTGGGTCCTCACTTCAATCGCTCCACCGATGACCCGCATGAAGATAACGCAGTATCGTGGTCTAAAATCTGGAATTCGCATCAGAAGACGTTGCCAAAGGACCAAACTTTGGTAGTGTACTACGGCCATGATGCCAGAAGGGGTCTTAACTTGAAGAACTACGCCAGAGGTATTGACACTGGCTGCGATAGAGGCAACGAATTACTGGCTATGGTATTGTGGAATGAAATTATTGATGGTCTGTTAATACACAGAGAAAAAATCGTGCTGGTAGGGTGTAGCTAGCGGTGGGTGTAGCAATGGAGTCAGAAACAGAAGGTTTTGGTGGAGTGTTGTTGCTAAACTTGATGTTGAGGATTTAGAGAGGTACTCACTGTAATATTTGACTATCTTGTTGTATAGACATATTGGGTTTACCGACACTTCCGTACTTCTGCGACACGTTTCAACCTTTTACAGATGACAGGAGGTGCGACTTTTGGCTGCATTAATGTCCGACAGCGACATTTTTGACAGGACGGACGCAAATGGAATTATCGTTGGCTTTGGTTCGTGTTCTAATTGAGGGTCGTGCTTGGATATTAAGAGGTTAAGTACTATAAGTTTATGCAGTGGGCGACTCCCTGCTGCTCTCCAAACTAGAAATTGACCATTGCAAACAATGAACGATGTGGGTCCTCACAACTAAACTATGTCAATGAACATTCGTTGCAGAATCCTTCTTCGCTTTCAAATTCTACCACCCTTCGACACTCTAAAACGCAACAAAGGCTCCTAAAAGCAAATGCATCTTAAAATGGTGTATTTTCGTCACGTGATTTCTCACAATCGAAGGTGCAAATTTTATGATTTGATCTTCGAAGCCCTTCAAACATAGAACAAACACTCCAGAAACAACTCCAAACCGACGTTTATTCCACCCCACGTCACACAAACCCATAGCCATGACCGAAAGGCTTTTGATGATTCACAACCACATCCGAACCAAACATGATTCGGAACTCATAGAGCTGTTTCCTTTTATGGGCCGCAAAGAGAGATCCAAATACATAAATTCCAGCTTTCAAAGCGGCCTAAGGTTTCCGCTAACCGACGGCAACATCACCATCGACGTTTCGCCTAAGGTGTACAATAATAACGACCTTAGGCCCGAAAGCCACGAAAATATCATACTAGACTCCTTCGTCCAAGAGCAACACTCTCACGTTATATTAGACATGAAAGAAGACTGGCCAGTGGCAACCCTCGAAACAGAGACCTACGACCATATCATTATCAAAGCCACCAAATGGCAGGAAACCATCGACGAAACAGTGGAACTTCTACGGAGAATACAGCCTCGATCGACTATATCCGTCTGTTACAACGAAATCACCATTTTGGACTCAAATGCAGACATAGTAGTGGTGCCGTATAAGTCCAACAAAATCATAAGCCTTTCGCCCGAGGTTTCCCCGCCTCTGCATTTTGAGCCGTTCAACGATAGCCAGTTTGAGGTTGATAGCTTTTATAGGTCGACCGACCGTGGCAAAAATCACTATAAAGTATAGACTGCGTATTATATCAAAAATTGAAGAGAAGCAGCCCTTAAACTCATTGAAATTAACTATATACAAGTTTGAATATTCTTGGCAGCTATTCATCCTTTCCGGCCAACTTTCTCTCGATGGCCCTCTTATATTTGTCTTCATCGAAACCATCCTCTGCTATTTGCTTCAATTCAGCCTTGGACTCCTCCAATCTTCTCTTACGAGCTTGGATCTCCTCGTCTCTTCTTTCCAACTCCTCGATCCATAATTTCTCTCTGGCTTTCGCTTTTTCTCTGAGTTGCTCTTCTTTAGTCTTTTTGGCTTGAACCGTCTCATTCTGATAGTAAAGTCCACCTCCCACTAAAGCAACTAACGTGGCCAATTGAAATCCTACCCGATAACGGAAATACATTTGTGTTTTGGCTCTTTCGCCCCGTTTGATAGATCTGGTGGCCAACACAATTGCACCGGTGGTCAATAACGTCCCAATAGGTACAAATGGTTGTTGCTTGGACTTATAGATCATTCTGTCTAAAACGTCCATTTCACTTTCACTAGCTCGTTAGTCTCATTATGTACTTGACAGCTACCACTTGCAGTGGTGAACGACCTACATACTCTTGGTCCTTTATATCAAAGGAGGAAGGTAATCTCATTGACATCTTGAGTTGTTGCTGTGAGATTTGAGAAAATTGGAGGAGGATCAAAACGGACCAGTTGCCGATTTGGGCTAGATTGGGCTTATTTGAGCTAATATCACTGTTTAGACTGCCAAACCCCAATTTTACCCATTCATTGAAGCAACTGCAGAAAACCATGTGACGGTTAGAGGAAATCACTATTATTACTCTGGCATCAGTGCACCAGGTCTGCTCATTTCTCACTCTTTTCGAATCCATCACTATGGCCCAATTCTCCGTGAACAAAGCCTTCAAAGACTACCAAAAAAACCAGCTAGGCAAGGATGTCAAGATCGTTGGATCCATTTTTGTGGTGACTTTAATCGTCTTGTTCCACTACGCCTATATCATGAAGAAATTGCTCGACAACCCAGATCTTGGGTGGTGGGAATTAGGACTTCAGTTTGGGTTGTTCTTGGTTTCCAGCGGCAGCTTATTATATATATTGGTGACAAAGATTCTTCCTGCAGTTTCGAAGGACGAAGTGGCGGAAAATATCGAAAAAGCGAAGAAAACCCGTTAATTTACGAATACACGAAATTCATGCTCTATTTCATTCAAATGACTACTATACAAAATGCTCTACCCTTCCTGCTTGATCCTACTCGATCATATTAAAGACATTGGCCAAGCAGAGGCTCTTGTCAAATTTCAAAATTTCGTCGAACTTATTGTCATTCTTATCAAATTTGATCAACCACGATATATCACTTTGTAACCCTAAACTCAATTTGTTGAACTCCTTAAGCCTTTTCAAGTTAGAGGTTCTCTCGTAATTCGCAGCTGCCGACTCGGCATTCTCGATAATCTTGTTCGATATTCCACACATCGAAGCAACATTCATCCCGAAAGACCCAGAGGCAACTCCATTCTCTAGCTTATACAAGAATGTGATATCCCTGGAGTTAGAGTCAACAATTATACCCATTCTTAAAGGTTTGATTTGGGGATGGTTGTCAAACGATAAGCACAACGAATTGAAATGGGTTGCAAAAAAACCCAACGAGTTGATGTGAGTTGCTAACTGGTACAAAACCGCCTCAGCAATAGCATACCCATCACTTGAGGAACCACCTCTTCCTAACTCGTCCAAAATGACCAAGGAATTGGGGGTGGAGTTGCTAAGAATCTTTTTGGTCTCTGATAATTCCACAAAGAACGTTGACTTTCCTTGTAAAATATTATCATTGGCTCCTAATCTTGTCATGATTCTATCGACTGGAGTCAATGTTGCTTCAGATGCAGGAACATAACACCCTATTTGACTCAATATCACTGCGACAGCAGTAGTTCTCATGATGGTAGATTTCCCAGCAGCATTAGCCCCTGTTAACAATCCAAATTTTGGTTCGTCACCCCCCAATTTCACATCATTGGGAATAAATTCCTTTTGGCCAGAGTAAATTGGGTTTCTTAACTCTTTGAAATTGATGAACCCCTTGTTAGAATCAACAAATTTCGGTCTACATGATGGATATCCAATGGTTTCTGAAGTTCTAGTCAAGGCTAATAAACAATCAATCTTGCTCAACACTTCTATCGTTTTTACCCAGACTGGATAGTTGGTGTCAAATTTGTTGAAAAATTTCAACTTCAAGGACTCACAGATATCTTTGTGTAATTCTTTTTGTTCCAACAACTTTCTAACCAAGGTTTTAACTTCCGGTGACCAATATCTTTTAACCTTTGATGTTGCCCCCATGGTTTGCCAGTCTTTAGGAATGCTCTTGATCTTTGCTGGTAGTTCAATGAGGTAAATCTCCTTGCCGGAATCTTTGAAACAAATATCTCTGCATTTGAATTGGTTCTGATATTGCGATAAGAACTTGTTTAATTCCGTCTCATACTCGGTCATTAGCTTGACTGAATCGTCGAATTCCTGATCGAACCCCTCAGTTGGAGCGACTACATCCTTTAATGCCTGGTCTCTGTCGAATGAATTTTCCCATTCTTTTATCTCATTGTCAAAATTGGGGAATTTGCTGATAAACCTATAGATTGACCCAGTTTTCGAGTCAATAAACTGCTTAAGCTCGGAAATCAAAGTATTAATACTCTCAAAACTTTCAACCACTTTCAAGAAATCCTTAAACTTCAAGCCACCGCTGTGAATTCTTGATAATAATCTTTCTAAATCGGGTAACCCAGTCAAATTCTTTTCGATCAAAGACCTGACCTCCATTCCTTCATTCATCAAATATTCGACTGAGTCAAGCCTATCATTGATCAATTCCAAATTCAACACTGGATGCAACACCCAATTCTTCAATGTTCTCTTACCCATGGGAGTAATGGCTCTATTTATCAATTTCAACAAAGTACCTTTGCCGCTCCCGTCGTAGTTGTTGTTCAAAACCTCCAAATTATTCAAGGTGATACCATCAAGAATTAAATGCTTTGATGAATTTTTGTTAATTTCATACTGTTTGAACTTTTGCAATGTTAAAATGCTTTTGTCCAATTTTAAGGATTTTAAATAGAATAGAAGCCCTCCAAATGCATTGAATACTACCTTTTGATTGCTCTCCAAGTCCTTCAAACTTTGAGGAAGCTCTTTGAAGTATTCACATGATTTAAGATACTTTAAAGTGGTTTCATTATCCCAGAATTCTTTTCCACCAGTTAAAGTATTCCAAATTTGGTTAGCGTTGTTGAATTTCAATATTTTAGTAGCAATTGGGCACAAATTGTTCTTCTCGACCAAAATCTCTTTCGGTTTCACTTGAGTAATTAACGTGTCCAATTTTGAGCATTCGTTATCATCAACGAACTCGATATAGTTCAATTCTGACGTTGAAGTATCAACAAAAACGATCCCAAATGTTTTACAATTGTTGTCGAGGTTTAATTCCTTGATACTCAAACAGTAAATGGCCATGTCGTCATTGATCATATTCAAATCTGTTAAGGTTCCTCCAGTCAAAACGCATGATAATTCTCTTTTAATGACTTTCTCTTCCTTCGAATTCACTTGGCCGTTCTTGCCTCTGATCTCTTTTGCCAATAAACTCTCTTTTTGATCGACTCTAGCCACTTTATAGCCGCTATTGATAAATTCCTTGGCCCAGTAATCGAAGGACATTTCTGGAATACCTGCTAATTTCATATTAGCTCTACCACCACCGGCAATTTTCAAGTCAAATTTACTGTTGGCTATGATAGCATCGTTCTCGTACAATTCATAAAATTTTCCTTTTTTGAAGAATACCACCGTGTCCCACATTTGGGATTTGATTTCCCAGTACTGTTTTTCGAACGCAGTGAATTTTGCCCAAGCCAGTGGAGGTACGAATAACGTTCTCGGATCGTAATCAGGATCATCTATAGTTCTCTTCTCTCCATCTTTAATATTGATTAACCACTGGTATCTCTCTTCGTTGTCTTTGGAAAAACTTGATGGTTTTTTGCTAACTAAAGGTGAAACTGCTGGTTTTGATGTGAGCTTAGGTGCAAAAGAGGAATCTGCCTTGAACTTTGAAGCCACTTCCGTACTCACCAGCCTTGAGGGTGTGGAATCGGGCTTCTTATTTGGTTTTTTCCGGGCAATTTTTGTCTTTGGCTTGATTTCTGTGTTGTGTTCATCCTCATCCTGCTCGGCGGCTGGCTCCTCGTCATCTTCATCGTCAACAACAAAATCATCGAGGTCTTCGTCTTCGTCGCTGGCTTCACTGGCATCTGGCACGAAATCGTCTTCATTCTCATCATCACTGTCAATAATTCTTCTTCTTTTTTTGGGGACTATATCGTCGTCTCCTTCGTCATCGTCTTCATTGTAGACAATCTTTCTAACCTTGCGACCAGAGGTAGTCTTTTTAAGCTCGCGCGGTTTGCCATTCGAGGAGTTAGGCGTATTCTGCTTTCTTTCAACTTTCTTTGCTATTGGTGAAGATTGAGGTATGTGGTCCTCGTGGTCCATTTCTGATGTCAAGGGAGTGTCAGTAATGCTGGTATCGATCATACTACTGTCAATTTCCCTATCGCTTTCTTCTTCCGCCACGTTCCCTCCAGCTTCCTTTCTATGCACAGGAGATGAATCAACGGGGGTAGGTGGTGGAGCCTTTTTAACAGGTTTGAAAAAGGACATCAACGACAGCTGCTTCATTTTGGTGTCGGCCTTCGCATTGGGCGTCATGGGTTTCTTAATCTTCTGTGACATGATAAAAACTCCAAATTCAATGAAGATCAATATAAAAAATCCTAGACGCCAGTCTCGTTATCATCTGTTGATTAACGCGATTCACTTTCGCGTTCGCGCGCGTGCACTATTTTAAGCGACCAGCGTCACATCTGGCGTTTTTGCAGCCATCCTCACTAGATGCCACACTGGCACAGCACCATAGTAAAGAGGTTTGATAGAAGTTGAACAAAATTATGTACATTAGGAGTTTTCTGGGACATCCTCATTGTTTAAACATGTATTCCACCAAAATTGTAGAGGGCATCCCCAATGAAACAATTGGTAGTTTCGAAAGGTTTCGAGATAGTAGTTCACTATATCCATCACTTGAAAGGAGATCGCACCCGATCTCGTATGCAATGAATATTGGAATGGTTCTGCATTTGAAAAATGGTCGAGAAACAAGCATAACTTCAAGTGAAGAATCTTCCAGTTGTATATTAAACAAAGAGGCTGGAGTGGCTGACATCGTGCACGGGTTAAATTATCCTCAGGCAGTGACGAGTTGAAAAAAACTGAAACTCTGGAATGGACGAAAGAGGATTATCCGACACTAATTTCTGCTCGGGTCTCGAGAGAAGCTCCGAAATTTTTCACATGACTATCTCGTATTTGGTGTCGTTTTTCAACTCTTTGTGGGGTAAAACAATCGAGTTGAAAACTATCCTATCTTGGTAAACCGACGTATTCTCGCATAATACAACAATATTGTTGATCAATCTAATGTATCCGTCGGAGTTCGTGTGGATTATATCTTTGCAGATAGTGCTATTGTTGATCGAACCTTCAATTCTACACCATTTTCCAACTCTAACGTCGTTGGATACAATTGCGTTAGTGATGAAACTGTTGTCTCCAATAGTTACGTTATCACCTATAATGGCATTCTTAATTCTAACACCCTTGCCAATTGTGGCATTTCTTCCAATAGTGACGTTTGGTCCAATTTGGGATCCATCTTTATCTACAACACTCTTCTTGGTATCATCTAAGAAAAAACTAGTTGCCAACAACGCAGACAATGGTGTTTTCATGTTATACCAAAATTTGTTCGATTTGAACACATTGAAAGACAATGGTGAATCAGGTAAGTTTCTCAAGATATCTAATTCCAAAGAAATCTCACCTTCCTTGCCATTCAAAAGACTCAAGATGGATTTGTCAAACACATAAATACCACCGTTGATCAAGACATCAAATCCCTTATTGAACTGAACTGTGAACTCACTAGATGGCTTTTCGACATAATGTTCTACTTGGACGGACCCTTTGGGGGCGAAAATCGTACCAAATTTGCTGATGATGTGATCCTCAATCAAATTAGGTAAATCATCCGCCGTTACAGTCAAATATTTTTTGAAGTTTTCAGTGATCAATAAAGGATTTACTCCTAAAATAGTCAAATTCGACTTGTTCGCTTCGTGGAAGCGGATCAATTCTTCGAAAGGGTAATCACAAATAATATCACCATGAATGAAAATAACTCCTTCTTTTTCAAAAAAGGGTTTTTGAAAATAGTTTAACCCACCAGCAGTACCCTTGGAGTTGGTTTCGGAGAAGTACTTGAAATTATAACATTTGTGTTTAACCTTCATATCATCGACAAATGTTTCAAACTTACTTGAATCCTTATAGAACCCCAACAAATATATATTATTGATTTTACTGGACAACTGGTCAATCAAAGAATCAATTATACGTTCTATTAATGGTTTACCCGCAATTGAAAACAACAACTTGGGTGAATTGATTGATAAAGGTCTAAATCTGGTACCAGTTGTCTCTCCACCGACTAAAATTACTACGTTGTATCCCATTTCTCAATATAATTTTGTAAAACTTGGTCTTTGCGTTACATTTATAGATCGCAAATTGGTCTCCTGATAACTGCTCGTAAATGTGGTCGCACTTTCTGGGATCGAGAGGTCGCAGGGTATGCCCTTTTATATTAACAAACGCTATTTGAAATCCTGTTTGATGAAATACTTCACGATGTCAATTGCGCCCAATGCATCTTCTCCACTATCGTGTTGACCAGTCTGGATTCTCTTACCAAGGTACTTGAAAACTAAGTTTTTCAACGAAAATCGAAATGTAGGAGAAGTTTGAAACTTAGGGTATAGGACAGCTGTATCGACAATCCTGTCGTGAATTAATCTCATGGAGTTCATGTCGTTTTCTAGACCGTGGCCTATCAATATGGTATCATAGTCCATCACGTCGTTCAACAATTTGATCAGTTTATTGAACTCTAGCGCATCATCTTTGATTGACTCAATCCCTGACCATCGGGAATTGAGGTCAATGACCTCCCCTATAGGTTTGACCAAGAGATCTATGACTTCCTCACCTGTGAAGAAATCCACCGCGGTGATACGTAACAATTCAAAGCCTTTGGTGGTGAACCCCATTTCACAATCAATACCAATTGCCTTCAAACTGTTGGGATTTTTTACGAAAACATCCTTGGTATGTTTAAAGGGTAGAAAACTTTGCATTTCCCCCGGGTTATCCCAGTAAAACACATGATAATTGTACGAGCTGCATGGTTCAGACTCATTATCACCCACCACATCTCCACAGCAGTCGTATACCCTTTTCCTATCTCGTTTTGAGGTTTTTCCAGAATGGAATTGACAATGAATTGGGATTGTCTGCTCGAACAATTTGAACTCTTTTCCACATCTTCTGCAAATTCTATCCTCAGAGGGAGTTACGGGATCGGGAACATCCATTATGTAGCCGTATCTCACCAATTTGTCTTTGGGTATTATTAATTTCGTCAACTCATTGAAATAGTCATCATTAGTTAAGGTTTTGGTCTTGATCTGGTATTTGTCAGGGTTTTTCAACTCGTGAATTTTTCTTTTGATAGTCGGCATATATGTGAACTTAGAAGTAGTGCTAGCTATCTTAAATTCCTCATTAATAGCTTGGAGTTTGGGGGTTTTTGAATCAGGCTCAGTCAATCTGATCAATTCATATAGAATTTCAGCGTTCGATTTCCTCACCTGTAATGTTGCTGGTGAAGATACATTCAATTGTTTTGGCGTAATGTATTCGGGATCGGATTCAACATTCAAATATTCGCCAATCAAAGAATAGTACTCTCGTAGAGAACTTGACTTTATTGCTATTTCGAATTCTTTCAGTTGTGATGAGCCCATGTCAAGTTTGTGAACATCTTGGATTTTATTTATATTATTTATTCTATCAGAATCCGGAATTTTCAAATGGTGGATTGGTTTAAATTTGTCAGGGTGTGATTTCTTAGCCTCTGGTTCTATGTCATCACTAAGCTTTCGCTTTCGATCGTTGGAATCCTCTACATTGGAACCATTTGGATCGTGAAAGGGAGTGCTATCTTCTTTGTGTTTGTATATACAGTTGATTAACGTACAATTCTTCTTTGGGCAGGTAACACTCTTGAAATAGTCGTCATGTTTAAACATGCCTGTTCTTAAGCTGCAACAAATCTCAAATTCTTTATGTGAGTGTTACCCGGTCACTTCTTAACTGGTCGCGTTATGTTACCCTTCTTGATCTTATCGTTACCCGGCTGCTCACCCATTACCCGGCCAAAGCTCAGGTTACCCTCTCTCGTCTGGCGGTTACCCTGTCCAAAATAGACATGATGCACACGACCTCATCTCATCGCAAAAACTATAAAAGAAGGTGGAATCTCCCACTCTTTTTCTTTTCTCTGTCGACGTACTTCATAGGATCATTTCTATAGGTCACGTCTCTCTTTGACTCTTCAAAAGAGCCACTGAATCCAACTTGGTTGATGAGTGAGATACCCTTATACCCTCAAAGTGAGATATTATTTAGCTTGGTCCGTGATCCCTTGTGGTCTGGTCATCTATTTATTTTGCCTTTATGATCCTTGTGATCGTTTTAAAGGAGCGATGATCTTTACCCTTTGATTCATACTTTTTCGGAAGGTTTGTCCTTGGGTGGGTATAAGTGGCTGTCTGACAAGTTTTACTTGATACTTGGAAACTTATGTTGTGGTCGACCAACCTGATTATGGATTGCAATTACATATTGTATTCTGTATGTTGAATCAAGTGAATCATTTGATTTGATTTATAGAATATTCTGTGTTCCTCTTGTTCTAGAGCGGGAGTTGAACGACCCAGTAGTAAAAGAGACGTCAGATGAAACGTAATTTAAGTTGGAATTTATATTTTTGTATCTTACACTGTCTGAATCCTTGTTGGGAACTCATACAAAGTGTAGTAATCTACCACTTCACCATTCAAATTGTTTTCACCTTCGATAGGTAAATAAAAGATATTTCTGAACTTGATGTCACCCAAAAACCAAAAGTCCTTCCAATTTTGAACCATACCAAAATCCGTTGGGATCAACAAATGATTGTAGTCAATATCGTTGCTCTGGTAGTTGAAAAATTCTAGTATTGAGAGTTTCATCGTCATAAAAAATTGGTCAATACCTAAAAGCTTGAAGCACATATTGGAGGTGATTGGATTTTTTATTTGGTTTTGACGGTTAGACTTCATTAAATTCGAGAACTCGTATGTTGTTAAACCTTTCAAGATTTGGAATACTTGGGTCATTGTAAGCAATGTGACCCAAACCAATTGGATCCAGCACCAGATCAAAAGGTTGAAGCCGAAATTTGATTGTCTGAATCCCATACACAATTCCTCGTTCAATAGACAGGAGTCATCATCACTATCGTATCCATCATCCTCTAACTCGTGGAAATATTTCAAGCATATAATGGAAAAGATTATCATAGCGGTGTTCAATGAAAAAACAAACATCATAAAGATCTTGTGGTTTCTAACACCAACATCGTTATATATCCACGGACAATAGTGATCGAACCTAGCTATCAACCGATTGTTCTGGCGACTATAACGGGATCTAACGGGCTTTCTGACGAATGACTCTACGCAAAAATGGTCAGCATCATATCTATTTTCAATAATCAACTGTTCTATCTGTTGGTATATCTTGAAGTTATCCGTGGACACCGGAACATAACCTGGGTTCAACGTCATTGACTTGTAGAAGGTATAGCCTATAGCTGCAATCAACCCAAGGAACAAAACATTTAACAAGAAGTAGTTGGTGAAAAGGACGCTTGGTAAAACGTTGGTGATGTAGTATACCACAACCCAGAAGAATGAACCTGTGAATATACCTGAGGAGAAATTGGATTTCATCAATGATTTATCGGGCACATACTCGCTGACAGCATATTCACGTACCCCATAACCCAAAGTGAATACGATGAATATTGATAGAAACAACTTCGGTATCCCATACCCCAAATTCCAAGAATTGAATTTCAAGAAAACAAAAACCATCAACCAAGGAATCAAAAAACTTATCGACTCGTAGGTACGTCTGTTGCCCGTCATTTCTTTAGGCTCCCAATTGGTATCTTCGGATCTGCCACACTCTTTCAAACTGCTTATCCACAACTTATGACATTCCATATCCTTGCTAACTTCGAAGGTATCTTTACCCATATTGTTTTTATGAAACAAGTCCGTACCAGCATCAACAAGCAACTTAAAAATTGGTTTGTAAGCCTTTGTGAACGACCAATGGATAGGAAGGAAATCAGATTCGTCAGTTGTATTAACGTTTGCCCCGAATTTGATTAAAGCCTTCACCGACAAGACATCTCCCTGGTAGCAAGCCCAATGCAACGATGTCCTTTTCCAGTTGTCGGCCTCGTCGACGTACAATTCATACCCAGTGTGATTACCTGGAGAATACTTGTACAATAAATAAACGATCAATAGAATATTCGAACTAAGGACGGCCAATTGCAATGCATTGTAGTGCTGGTCGTCAAAAAATGTGGGGTTTGCGCCCTTCTCGAGCAAATAATGAACAATTGCCGTCAATCCGTTTCTGCAAGCCCAATGCAACGCCGTGGATTTCAAGTCGCCGCCTCTTTTATCAATTTCTATTCCACTTTCAACTAAATATCTCACTACCTCTAACTGGCCGTTTATACTAGACCAATGTAAGCCTGTTATTCCGTCACTAAAAGTGTCGTGTATTGTGATCTTCCCCTCTTTCAAAATGCGTCGAATCCCTGCCAAATCTCCCTGTCTACAAAAGATCATGAACAAATTAAGATCTGAGTTCAAATCCTCCTCGTTCAAAGTCCCCGGCGGTTTGACATGGTTCAATTGGTCAGCGGCTACCTCTGCAACCGCTTGGGTGGAATCTAATGAAACATCAGAATCTGGTTGAAGATCTTGTGCATCTGGATTCACGGTTTCAAGTTCAACCGATTCACTCATGGTTTTTTCGCAATAGCCTCATTTGAGATCGTATATTAGAGATGAGTCCTAAACGATGACTAATAGCTGGTCGTGAAGATTGTATCGATTGCAACTTGTCAAATCATGCAAATACCTGGAGTGTCTGTTTTGGATGGTCCATAGCCGAAGGAGCGCAGCCAAAGAGCTCTTTTTCAGATTTTGAAGTGCTTATCACCTCAATTTGACAACATCACCCCCCTTTTTCCAGGGGAACAAGTTGTTGAACCAATTGCTTCGCAAATCTTGAAGTTCTGTCTCCCCGTTATTATAAGCACTCACCTCAGCCAAGTAGTTTTTCAATAGCCCATAATTTCTGGTGTTGCTCTTATAGGAAATAGTGATCAAGTCTCCTATGATGGGGATGAGTCCGAGAACCAAATCGACCAAAATATTAAAAATAAGAAATACCAAAAGGTCTGGGGGCAAACCATTGGATAAATCACGAGCCATGTACACTAGCTTCAAGGATTGAAAGGTGGTCAAAATGGCCCCCACAAATGGAATTAGCTGAAGAATGGCAGATGTACCGAAAGGAACGCCAACAAAATTGAATAACATGTCGTAACGGTAAGCACTGTTTTGAAATTTAGTCAAAATCCTGGTATCGTTTGCTGTTAAGTTATCAGGTAATTTCTTGGGAATCTTCTTGAATCTTGTCTTCTTGTTGTTCACAGGGATCCTATCGTAGTAAGGGTCTTCCATGGTGATATTTAAATCATAATTGAAGTATCTGCTGATGATTTTTTTTATTAAATAGTTAAGCATGTTTTGAATTTTGCAACAATTTAAAAGTTAATGATATGGCTGTTAAAAGTTGCTGCGAAAAAATCACATGAATTTGGCCCTGCGCAGTTTTAGACATTATGTTAAGAAGAATCCTAGAATATAGGGAGCGATACACCCGAGAGGAGGGTGAAACTGGTGAAGATCTGGAAACTATCAGAACCAAAATACACAATACGTTGATTCGGCGAAGATTTTACGATGCTGGCGGCGATTTCTCTGACGTTGGATATAGTTCTAACCATTTGAGAAGGAGTGACGGAACATCAAGTGACTACAGTCTGAGAGATGGCACAATCGACAGATTTCTAGAAGAACAAAATGAAAAGTTCAATAGCTTGATCTCCAATAATTTGGATCATGTGAAGCACTCCAATTTAACCAATGTTTTCAAATTTGAAGCAATAGATGAAGAAAGGCTAGATGCAATATTAGACAAATTTGATGAAGAGACGAAATACAAGCTTTATGACAGATTGAGTAAAGAATACAAGTCGCCAAATAACATCGAAACCTTGACAATCTTATCAAAGATCGAAATATTGGTGGTTCTCTTGGTGAGGATCAATTTTTTGATGATCAGGTATTCGATCCCAATACTGAAAACCATTTACCATAAGTTTGTGTCAAACCAGTTGATATTGTTGAACAATCAGAATTTTGATAGATTGTTGAACGTTTTGATCAATTTCACTAGCAAATTCGATTTAGCTAAGACAGAGAGTGAAGAGAAAGAGGACGTAAGCAACGGGTTTGAAGACTATCAGGACAATTATGATTACGGGAATTGGGAAGGCCCTTCGAATACCGTCAGATTGAACCGTAACAAGGACAAGCCTTCGATGTGGAGAGCACTATACGATTATTATAAATGGGACTCAGGGTCGTTATTCAGTGCAGCTGAACAATTTGTTCAACAATTGTAATTATGGTTCAAACTTTGGTGTATATAGGGAAAAGGTAAGGTTACGGAAAGGACGCAATATTAGGACATTCTCAGGACATTCAATTGTCGTCTCTCAACATTAAACTCATTGCAACCAGAATCAAATACGCGACACGCAAAAAGGGTAAACATCTTCTCCCAAAGAGTGAGTGGAGTAAAAAGCAATTGAAGGATGAATTGACGGGATGAAAGGGATGCTTGTAACAGCAAAACTTGTGGAGAATGTCGCGATTCAACTTTAACGATCTCTGACAAATCAACGACGTAGCCAGTGTTAGAAAGTATAAATCAGCAATTCCGGTTAAGTTGGGACGTAAATTAGCGCAAATCGTCGCCGATTGGTGGCGAGACTTGTCGCGGAACACGAGGGAAAATTGCAGATCATCGGGACAATGCCAGACCTAGGGTCTAACTGGGTCGAGTCCTAGCCTTGGCTACCCTTTGGCTAGCCTTTGACCCTTTAGCTGGCGTTAATATATACTCCCATGTGAATAACAAATAATTTGTGTGCCGTGTATCCCATCGTCTATTTATCACCGCATCAAGGCTATCGTCGCAGTCGATAATGGAAACTGCAACCCCTTAAATCAACTATAGAATAATCGCGTCACCGTGCACCAAGAAGCGACGGGATTTGCCATCGCATTGCCTGTTCTATATTTAGGACTGGAATTTCCCAATGCTAGCTAAAACCGTTCCATAGCAACACTAGGTTAATGTCACAAGATCAGGGGCCATTCTTGGATCTTGATATTAAATGGTCCTCAACATTCCGACATTAGATAACAGCCATGAAAGTCAAAAGGGATAAAATTTTGAGACATACATAATAGGATTGGAACAATGAGTTTCAGCTCTTTAGACGATTGTATAGTATATTACAGTATTAGATCATCGTCGCCCTCAGCGTTAAACCTCTATTAAACATGGTTTCCACATAAATCCCGGTAATGTGTTGTAAGGTGATCTGGACTCGGGATCAACAAGTATGTTGATGTACGGACCATTCCAAGATCCTGGTTCCGTACCAAATATCCGAGTAATGAGAGGAGAAAATTTCGCCACTTCCTAGCCAAACAGGGATTTAGGCTGTTTCGGTTGTACTCTAGGTGTCCATATATGCCATCTGGCTGTCGATATGACAATCTGAGCTGGTTCAGCTTTCTCTTGCAGGTCTCCCTGTGCTAATTTATCTATTTATGACATTCTCCTATTTAAAATTGTATACGACATAAAAAAAAATCTAGAATTTAATTTTAATCTACACGATTCGAACCTTTCTAAACAGATTTATAAAAACTTTCAACAATCCTCCAAATTGGAATTTTACAGTTGATTAAAAAGTCGATCTCCTCCTTTCACATAAAGATCACTACTTGTCACCGTACCTTCGGATATTACCCAATCGAACTCATATAGATCAGATCGTACTTGTTCATTGACTGCAAGATCATTCCACTTCAAAAGATCTTCCACTTGAAAGATCCTCCAGTTCACAAGATCATAAACCTGGGATCCTTCAGTTGCTAGTAGTCCCTTACTCCTACACTTTGCTTCCTTAGCCTTTAAATATTGTTTTCCACGATCTACATATTATTTCCTATTGCATACAAGATTGCACTATTTACTGTTGCACTACATTTTCACACTTTAATTCGTTGATTTCTAGACTACAACCACAGGAAGGAACGGCTTAATCCCGTGGATCATTTAACTCAAATTACACAAGGACCTTAGAATCAAACCACAACCACAAACATCATCCATATAGAATCCACCCTAGACAGAGATAACAAGGATATGAAAAATGGATCAAATCAATTTTGAATTGAATAATGGGTTCACCTACGAACAGAACTTGAATCCTAGGACCTATCACCAAACTCAACTATCAATAAACTCCATCAACCTGGTAAACTCCAACAACTCCATCATTGAACCGGTTACCCCACCCAGTAACAATAGTTTTCAATTTTCCAATGGGGGTGCGGCTACCAAAAATTATGCCAATGCCGATAAAGAATCGGGAACCAGTTGTTCAACAAGACATGGAGGCGGTGCCGGTTCTTTTGGCGGTGCTAATGGAGCCTTCGATGATGACATTGACAAGGACTACCTTTCCTCGATTAATAAAATCCCCTTGAATCAACTAAAATCAGAGATCTTGAAACTTTCCAAAGACCAGTACGGTTGTAGATTTCTTCAGAAGAAAATCGATGACAACTTGGTTCCCAATCAATTGATTAGAGTTGCAAATTTCCAAATTATCTTCGGCGAAATCAATCAAAACTTGTATGAATTGATCATAGATCCCTTCGGTAATTATTTGATCCAGAAATTGATCAAGTATTGCTCCAACGAGGACTTAAATTTGATCTTGGGGAACCTTTCGTCAAATTTGTTCCAAATCTCCATCAACCAACATGGAACAAGAGCTTTACAGAAAATTATCGAAAATTTGGACTTAAACAACAATTATCAATTAGCTCTATTAACCGATGGATTGAAGCCATTTATTATCGAGTTGATAAAGGACCTTAATGGTAATCATGTCATTCAAAAGATCTTGAACAAATTCAGACCAGTTCAATGCCAGTTCATCTACGACTCCATTTTGAATGATCTATACACTGTTGCAACGCATAAACACGGGTGCTGCGTGTTACAGAAGTGCTTGAACCATGTGACTAGCTCCCAATTGAACCAATTCATCAATGAAATCTTATCTGATTACAACTTCAGCAGTTTGATCAACGATCAATTTGGCAATTATGTTTTACAATATTTGATTTCCATCAATAACCACAGTATCCACTACAAAATTTTCGTTAATTTGGTGAATTCCAACTTGTTGAATTACTGCAACTTGAAATTCTCCTCCAACGTCATAGAGAAATTCATTAAGAACTGTTATCACAACGAGTTCAATTCAAATTTGAGCTCTTTAGACCACCTAAATTTCTCCAATTTGAAATTCGAATTGATGCATCAAATTTTGTCAAATGGCAGTAAATTGAACAAACTAATCAACGACCCCTATGGGAACTACGTAGTTCAAACTTTGATTGACCATTTAATTAACCCCAATGTTGACTACTACAATTTGCAGCCCAATAAATTGTATTTGTTGGTGAACCCAATACCAATGAACAACGAAATGTTGAAAGTCGACGTCATGAAGAAATATTTTACCAACTGCAAAATCATCAGCTCTTTCGGGAAGAGAATACACCTGAAGATCAGCATGACCTTGAATAATCTGGGTAGTACAATGAGCCTGAATAATCAGTTCGTTCAAGGGTACATGGCCTCAGCCGGATCCATGCCGGGTGCGATTACCGGACAAGTCAACTCAATGTCTGGTCCAACGGGCGTAAACCATCCAGGCTCCGTCTCAAGGGGCTCAAGGTGTCATACTCCAAGTAATTCCATTTCGTCAAATAACTCATCAAATTCTGTATCTTTTTATGCATCAAGTGCTGATAGCACGTCACCAAACAACGTCACGATTGCAAGTTTACCATCAGCACGTTCTAGTTCGTATCCACAAGTTCACTCCAGATCAAATTCGCTCCAATTTGGTAACAATTTGAACTTCAACAATTATCAACCTAACAATTATCAACCTAACAATTACATGGATAGCTCCTTGACTTCAAATTTGAGTAATTTGAATCTCAATTACTCCTTTAATACACCCAGCTCAACCGCAGTTCCAACCCCAATTTCAACCCCAATTTCAACCCCAGTTGCAACTCCAAATCCAAATCCTTATGCAAGTTATTTGCCCCACCAACACGTCTCTCAAAGCCATCCTAGTCAACATCAAAGTAATCAACCGCAACCGGGGTATCCAGGTCAAGGCACTGGTATGCAATTTCAGGGTATGCAAATCCAAAATTTAAATTATAATCAACCATACTTGAAAACTCCTCAAATTTTTGCTAATGCCCCTAATGAATATCACGAAACAAGTCAAACTTATTATCGTTAGAATGAACACCCATGCTTATGAAAACCAAAAAAAAATTGTACAGATTGATTTTTTTACATCCTTAGCCATGTTGTATTGTTATGTGCTATTATCCATTACTATATAGTGATAAACTTCTCATACATGATAAATTATTTTCTTCTCTTGACTTTGTCCCAAACACTGCCGGTTTTCCTTTTTCTGCTTGTGCTATCATTAATATTACGGTTATTATTGAATATGGAGAAATCTTCCCCTGCAAACGTATTTTGCAATTCTCTTTTCTTTTGATATTTATCTTTCCTGGTTTGAGTTGTGGGTAATCTGGTGAAATTTTCTTCTTCGTAGACTTGTATTTCTCTTTCCTTTTCCCTATCTTTTGATGTCTTGACCCCACCTCTACCGTGGTTAACAATATTCACCCCTATTGACTTTTCCTCCATGGGCAAGTCGCTGTTTTCTCTCAAATATTCTTCCATGCTTTGTAATTTCTTATTATTCTTCGAAGTATCGGTATCTTTGCTAGTAGGGGGTGCCATGGCCGATATTTTGGGAGGTCTATATGTGTCTGACGTAGCAGACATTGGTTGCTTCATAAGTGCAGAGGCATCTGGTTTATATGATAACTCATCTTCGCTTTCACTTTCATCGTCACTAGCATTTGCTTGATTGGCCATGCCATTGACAGTTTTCCCGTCGAGGCTCTTATCCTTTTCTTCGAATTCTGATTCCATCTTGTTGTAGCTTCTTATCATTTTCTCCAATTGATAGTTCAACTTCTTTTCCAAAGGTTTTATTCCTCGTTCTAATGTAACTCTTTGAACAATACTATTTACAATCGCTTTTTCTCTTGCTTCTTCAACTTTGTTTGGTCTGTCTTTTTTGATTCTCTCCACTTGTGCTAATATGATAAGTACTAGATTATTTAAATATGATAAAATTGAACTATTCTTCAAATCTAACAAAGAAACACCTTCCAATTTGTTGTCTGAGTCGTTCAATAGGCTCTTTATCAAGTCGGTTGACTCATTTTGTTCTGAGATAGTTTTTATGAGTTTCTCGATACCTTCATTACCACTGTCCAAGGACTGTATTATTCCTCGCAATAGCTGATTGACCTCCATATTGTGATATTCTGATATGAAATACTAATGCAGTTTTTTGGTGCGATGAGATTTACCGCATCTCAAAAAAAATTTTAAATCCCATCACTCAGACTAGGGTTCATTCAGAAAACATTTTGTTTAGATATGCCTCAAAACGAATATATCGAAAGGCACATAAAGAAGCACGGGAGAAGGTTAGATTATGAAGAAAGAAAGAGAAAGAAGGAAGCCAGAGAAGGCCACAGAATAGCCAAGGAAGCACAAACCTTGAAAGGTTGGAAAGCTAAACAGTTTGCTAAGAAACGTTATAGTGAAAAGGTTGCTATGAAGAAGAAAATCAAAGCTCATCAAGAATCCAAGGTCAAGGGTCCCTCGACTCCAACTGAAGAGTCAGGTGAGGCTTTACCAACCTATTTATTGGATCGTCAAAATGATAATGTTGCAAAAGCTATCAGTTCCTCCATCAAACAAAAAAGATTGGAGAAAGCAGATAAGTTCTCCGTTCCTTTGCCTAAGGTGAAAGGTATTTCCGAAGAGGAAATGTTCAAAGTCATCAAGACCGGTAAGAAGAACAATAAGGCATGGAAGAGAATGATCACAAAACATACATTTGTTGGTGAGGGTTTCACCAGAAGACCAGTGAAAATGGAAAGAATTATCAGGCCTTCGGCATTAAGACAAAAGAAGGCCAACGTAACGCATCCCGAGTTAGGTGTCACCGTTTTCTTGCCTATTTTGGCAGTCAAAAAGAACCCTCAATCTCCAATGTATACTCAATTGGGGGTTTTGACCAAAGGTACTATAATCGAAGTCAACGTGAGTGAGTTAGGTTTGGTCACAGCTGGTGGCAAGGTTGTTTGGGGTAAGTATGCCCAAATCACAAACGAGCCCGATAGAGATGGTTGTGTTAATGCAGTTTTGTTAGTTTAGAAGAATTTGACGTTCAAAAAGGGTTAATGGGGTTGATGAATTTTGGCATTTTTATAATATACAATTAAAATTACACGGTTTCATTCTGCTCCAACTTTGTCTTTTATCAATCGATAGCCTGCGGGGCCTCTTTGAGTTTTCAATCAAGTAGTTTAACATCAAACAAATCTTCACAGATGATTTCTTTCTTGCCAATAGATCTCAATCCACAATTTATCATTAGCTTACCATTTTCTCTAACGAGTCCCCATTGACTGCCATATAATTTGAATCCTACCAAAAAACACAATCCTGAAATGTTTTGTTTGTTGCTTATCTTCGGTAGAAATTCACAGTATTTGACCAAAATTTCATGAGGGCTGACCTCACTTTCCGTGTTATACAAGTTTTCAATAGCGTAGCTATGGTGTAGATTTTGCGTCTTCAAATTGAAGGCAAATTCTTGTTTGATCCTTGCCAAATACTCATAACCACTTTCAACACTTAATTTGGCTAATTGTGAATAGCCTAATTCATTAACTCGGCTTTCAATCTCTTCGTATCTATGACTTTCCGTGCCTGCCGTAAGGAAACAATAGCTCCACAAGGTTTCCATCGCCAAACTGATAACAAAAAATGAATCAAAATAATCCTTGTCGGGTGACCAATCAGCTTGATCTTCAAAATTTTCAAACTGATCTTCGGGAGGTATCTTCACCGATGGTGACACTTTATTGATAGACGAATTTGGGTTCAACAAATTCTCCCATAAGTATATATAGCAATGGACAATTCCCTTCAAGTTGACTAAATCAATCATGTTAGTCAATTGATGCTGCTTCAGCCATATACTCAGTAATTTCCGCTCAACGATCAGCATGTCCTTCTGGCTTATGATGACGTTTTGATTTGCTGGCGATCCACAGTAAATGGACGCATCATAAGTATTCAAATCTGGCATACCAACAATTTGGGTCATATGATATATTGAGAATTTACAGGTTGATATTGAGCTTCTGATAAATTTATCGGATTCCCTGTTGAGTTGAACTTTTGTACAATTTTCCTTGATGTTTCTACCAAAATTCTCGATACTCATGGTGACAAGTTCTCTCCACGCTTGGAAATTGGTTTTTGAATTAGTGAACGAGATCAACGACGATGTGTTTTGAAGTTCAAGTTGTTGCATTTGATACATGATTGACATCAATCCTCCAAACAAAATCTTCTTCACAAATGAGGAAACTTTCGTGGGAAAAGATTGATTATTTAACAATTTCTTCAAAACAGTTAAAAACCTCTGATTGGATATGTTGCTACTGATGCTTTGTAATTTATTCTGTTTTTTCAAGATCTTCCTAAAAGAATCATTAACATCTGTTGCTTCCCATAACTCATCATTGCACGGGAGCTTCATCACCTGTAGTTGATGGAACAATATCACAGGATTATGACGAAATTTGACATAGTCAGCAATATCAAGATAAAATGTCATAAAGGTTATTCTTTTCATTGACTCTGACTCAACCCATTTATTGAATAGTTCGGCGTCGTTCGTGAACAAAGAAGCGCTCCTTCCCTCTTTGATGTTATTGTTCAACATTTCATTGGCATAATCCAACCCATCGTTGTCAATCTCTCCTTCGCTCGTTGGGTTATTATTTCCTGTGGTGTGATTAGGAGCCTTTTCACCGGGGTTACCTCCAAAAACCGGTGATCTTCTCATCAATTGCACAGTGGATGCATGATGAATATGTGCTCTTTCATGCATTTTTCTGGACAAAAAGTTCTTTTCACTCCATTCAAGTAGATTCAAACTCTGGAGGACCCATAATTTGACGGGCGATTTGAAGTCCTTATGTTCGAAAATGGCAAATCTTAGTGGCGTGGCAATATTTGATGCTAGTTTGTATTCAGGGGACTTGAACCGTGGCAGCAGCAAAGTCTCAGAATTATCTGCGTTCGTGCAATAGTTACAGCCGACTAGTACCATCGACCATAGAAGCAACGGTTCAGTACTGGACGTCTTGAATGAAGATTTGTGTAGAAAGTTGTACTGAGGGTGAAACACTAGCCAGTAAATTGACAAATAGTATGAAAACCTATCTTCAACGAGAATCTTATCATTGAAGTATATCTCAACATCTGTCTTGCCTAAATTGGGTAATGATCGGAATAACTTATCCAGTATTATCTTGTCAATATAGATATGCTTGTTGTCAGCAATGTTATATTTCAATCCGTATTCATGCAATTTCTTCTGTGAATTGTTGATACTAGGACTGAACAGATCATTGAGCAGATTGGGGGTAGGGTTTGATTCGTTGGTACTCGTGGGAGAATTCGATACAGCCGAGTTATTGAAAGGTGTAAGCTTGTCATCTAACGAGGAGCGATGACTACGTGATGGTAATGAAGAATTTGGTTTAATAATTGGATTCGTACTATTGGTCTCCACATTGATTCTCGGGGCTGCTTGGGCGTGGTTTTTCAACATCATTTCATCTAAAGGATTCGAGTGATACTGAAATATACTGGTGTCGTATCTAAAATCATTGGATGCAAGATTAGGCGGAAGCTCAAGATTCGGGCTGTCCATTAATGATGAGGCCAACATACCCTCTTGTTTCACAAAACCATCATTTATCGGAGACAGATCGGTAAATAACCAAGATAAAATGTCATTCTGGCTTTGAAACATATCATTGGTATTGAAGGGGGTCTCTTTGGCAAGATTCTGATCATTTATCTTATCGCTCACTATACTGTTGGTCTTAATGTTCCCGCGGCTTACGTGTTCCACCATAGGCTTAAGTCCAGCAGGTAGCGATGTTCTGTTGAAGAAAGATATATCAGATTTGGAATTATCAATCAAATTGGCAATTTGTAAAGGGGAGTCCCCCACGGCAGTCTGCTTCAACGGTCGTTCATTTGAGATACCAACCAAGCCACTGGATCCTGAATATGTCTTAACCGGTTCAAGCGGATCTTTATATTCAATTGATCTGTCTGAAGGTACGCTTGACCAGTTAACTCTGGCATTGGGGCTGCTTGATATATGTCGTTTCACGTGTCTTTCCTTCAAGTCTTTCCTTACAAACCTTTTGCCACATTTTTTTCTGCCGCCGCCAATCGTATCTACCATGACCTCACACTCGAACACCTCTTTGGGCTTGTGATTCAAATAGTGTCGTGACAAATGATCTGTTCTAGTGAATATTTTGCCGCAATCGGGACACGGGAAAGTGCCAAGGTTCCTCCTTTTGTTTTTGCTTTTTAGATCCTCGCTCTGGGTATCCTGTTTATCCACGTCAGCCATCTCCTGAATCTCGTATTTTCGCTCCCCAACAATGTATCTAGCTTCAAAAATTTCGCGGCTCCACTCATCGTTATCAAATGCATATATGCATCAATGGTCCTGATTGTTGGTTGAAGTTACAATGCCCAGAGGAAGAGTGCCCTAAAGATATCACAATTATCTTCATTACTCGTTCATTTATTAGCTTTCATTACTCAACAATACTAAGATCTTGGAGTGCGTTTTCGAAAACAGAATTTGCGGGATCACATCCACCGAAATACCTCACGCCAACATCCCTATGGAATTTTAACACTACGCAAGACTTCCTTTCGGGAATATCCTCTGTGTAGTTTGTGAATTTTCCTTGCAAGTCATCGGTGAAATCGTCATCGAAGATGTTTTGCTCATGTTTTTTAGGCTGCAAAATCGAGAGATAGACGTAAAACTTCTCCAAATTCATCAAGAATACAACAAGCCCATAATCAGTGGCTCTAAAGCCAGCACGTACCCTGTATGATAACCCGGTGAAATGATTCTCATCGAGCTTCAAGTCCTCGTAGATCTCGTACTTCCATATGTGCATGAACTGATTTACCCAGATGGGTTTTTCTAAGTGCTGGGGATCTATAGTACAACTGTTGACGGAATCAACTATCTCATCAAAGAGCGTGTCAAAACCATCCAAAACATATTTCTGGACAAAGCTGTTTTTAACCAGTGATTTGAGATTGTCGATGAGTTCGCTGCGTTCTTCTGACTTTAATTCCAAGTACTTTTCGAAATGCAAGTTAATCAAGAACGGTTTCAAGTCTTCGGTGTCGCCTTTCGGGCCAATGCCCTGGTCAATCAAATCTTTAAATTCAGACAATTCGGCGCACATCGCACCTGAGGTCGATGGAGGCTTTAGCACAGATTTCGGACGCCACGAGCTGACACTGGACAGTGAGCTCAATGGTGAAACATTACTCATTGTGTCATCCTCCGATTCCGAGGTAGTCTGCGTGGCGGGAACGTAGATTCGTTCGAAATAGGTATCCACGAGACGCATGCCAAAAAAATACAGCGACAATGGGTTTGAGGTCGTACCATGAAGCTGGGCCATTTGTACCAACTCACCGCGAATCTCAGCTAGTGGGGTGCTTTTAGTTTCCTGGTCTTTGGTAAACCTTTCAGCCTTTTCAAAAAATTCCTTGTAATCCTCGATCTCTTGTAACTTGTCCCTTTGGAGCTGTAATTGCTGTTGAGTTGTTGATGTTCTGTATGAAGTATAGTGCTTTATCGATGATCTCAATGAATTCAGTATGCCCCTTTTACTCTGTTTAAGGATGAGCAGATCATTCTCACATAACGGGAACCGAGATGAGATGGCCAGTCTATTCATTATTTAGTTTTACTAACGCCTTGCAGTGTGTTAATTACTTTGGTTTCAGTAGTCCAAATCAGTGTTCTATAGTATCATTAAAATCAGTAATGTACACATCGCGGAATTAAATGCCATAGTAAATGCAGGAAAGAGTGGTTCGTTAATGTTTCGAAATCTAAAAAATCAGCCTTCAGTTGGTGGCCTGGTATATGGATGAGTTCTAGAACTGTTGCTTCTTCTACTATGACTTCTGGTTAGACTCGAAGGAAAAACTCTTCGTGAAATCCCCAATGATCGATAATCGTCGTTTTCCGAGCTGCTACTACTGGCACTGCTGCCACTACTGGCCGACCGCACAATTTCATCTCTGTCGTCAATTTCCACACTTTGGTCCCTCGCTTCGGGACTTAATGCGGGATTTTCTGCAAAAGTAGTGGTATTTTCTGCAAAAGTAGTGGTAGGGGTATTGTTGAAGGACAGACGTGTGTTTGTTCCACTGCCGGTCACGGTGTCTGTGTCGCTAGCATTGTTGATGCTTGATCTTCGCCTTGGCCGCATGTCACGGCTACCGGTTCTAATACTAAAAGCTCTGCTAAGGCCCAACGGCAGATTTCCGAAATCAGCCATGGGGAATTTACCTGGCAACACCAAATTGGGTTCTCTAGTATTAACAGATTTGTTGGAGTTTCCAGGTAACGTGAAGGTACTGGTAGCGTGATTTTGGCTCATATATGTATCGGTCAACGGAGTAATTGAGGGATTGAAAGATCTTCTAAACGGATTGAAAACATCAGTGGAATGATTGAGTAAGTGGTCCAACATTTCGTCTCTATTGTTAAAGTTACTCATCACCGATCTTCGCAACTTCTCCATCCTTATCTGTTTAGGATCCTTCAGTTTCAACTCCTCGACTTCTTTGCGGCACAACGGACAACTAACGTTACTCTTTAACCATTCAACGATGCAGGATTTCCCAAATACATGATCACAATCAGGCATCTTCACAGGTATGTGGCCTTCTTTCTTGGCCCTTTCTCGTAAGTCGTTTTGGTCTTCTTTTGATTTGATCACTTCTTCATAGCCTGGCAATAGATCCTCTTCAACAGGGGTTTGTAAAGTATGAAGATTTCTCTGAGGAAATCTGAAGTAAATCAGGGCTCCCTGATCCACTGGGAAAAACAAAGAAGGATCGTTGAACTGTATAGAATCACTGGTTTTAGGCAAATTGATATTATACTTGGAATTGATCTCATTAATAATTTCATCATTGTTGAACCCACGAGCTATATTAGGTTTATTTTGGGGCTCGACCGGTTTCTCTTTTAATTCAACATCCAGCCGGATTTCGTAGGCCTCATAACAAATAGGGCATTCTTTGTTCTCTAGTGAAGCTACATTACAATTCTGTAATAATGCAATAGCTTTTTCTGAAGCTGACTTTCCCCTGTGGCTTCCCCTGTTCAAAGCTCGATCTAGTATGTCACTGATCCAACCGGAAAAGTTGTTGGGTGCATTATTACCATCGATATCAAGGTCAATATCAATTAGGGAAGTACCCATGAATGTGTTATCCATTTTTGGTGATCGATAGTTGTCGCAACTTTTAAGTAGGTGCGAATAGATAAAGATTCTTAATAAAGGTGGGGAGAAAAAGTTCATATGGATCGTTATATTAGTAATACATATCATAGGTATTGAGCTCTTAAATTGTTGACCATCTGTTGTTTTTCGGGTTCTAGAGACGAAATTTCATTCGGCGGGATTGTTAAAACTTGAGCTATCAATTGAGCTTGTTCTGGGGGCATTTGCGATAATTTTTGTTGGGTATGTGATGGTAAGAACGACCATGGAGACTGTGCCGGTGGCTGTTGGAATTGTTGATTTGGATTGTATTGAGTCTGGGGTTGACCGTACTGGTTGTGTGGTGAGTTGTATTGATTCTGAGGTTGATTGTATTGATTCTGCGGTTGATTGTATTGATTCTGAGGTTGATTGTATTGAGTTTTAGGTTCAGTGTATTGATTGTGTGGTGAGTTGTATTGATTCTGTTGCAGGCTGTATTGATTCTGGTTCTGGAGCTGAGGAGTGGCATTGGAACTATTGGTAGGTTGAGATGATTCTTTGATAACTTCGTCATCTATCAACCCCATCAATAGTAATGCTTGGGCGGTAGAAACGGCAAGAACTGGGTTATTGTTGAATATAGCAGTTGCGCCTTGTTCGTCTGGGGTATTAACAGTATTTTTCAACTGCGCAAGGAGCTCGATCAACATTGGTGGGGCAATTTGACTCAAATTCAAGTTTATCTTATCAGGAGCGGTGAATGGCAAGACTGGGGGTTGTGGAAGGTTCCTGGACGTCATTTGTTGGCCCCCTGACTGGCTATGTATCGTTGCCTGCTGAAATTGGCCTACTGATTGTTGGTTCATTTGCTGATGTTGACCGATTGTGGGTTGTGCCATGGACTGCGAGCCCATTGGCATTTGGTTTACTCCCGAGTTGATAGCCCCCGTCATCCCAGGGACATTCCTCAACATTTCATCAGGCAATTTTACATTAGGGGGTAAGAAGTCTCTGTTTAATTGCAAAAGCGGTTTAACGCCTGATGGCCCACCAACTCTCAAACCTTCTTTGGATTCTTCAATTCTAAGATTTTTCACTCTGTTGTTTGACATACCGATCTGGACTTGGCCGAGTAGCTGTCTTCCGTATTGTGCATCTTCGGGGGTTTGGTATTCAACAAAACAGAATCCTTTGTTTTTCCCGGCGTGATCGAAACCTAGTCTAACATCGACAACTTTTCCCGAACCACAAACAACTGAACGCATATTATTTTCGTCCCATTCAAATGGCACCAGTCCTACAAAGAGAATAGATGATGTACCACCCTGAGATTGTCTACCTGCTGGTCTATTTGATTGATTTTGTGGCCTTCTGGGCGGCGCTGGCAATGACATACTCAATTTGATCAATTATAGCGAACTGCTTAAAATCTCGAAAGCGATTGTCGCACTCGCATCACCTTAAAAAATTTTCCCCCCAGTTTTGAACCATTATTTGTTCCTCTATTTAAAACAGCCAAAAATCTACCCAGGTAAAGAAAAAATATAAGAACTCCGATACGGGGAGTCGAACCCCGGTTTGCTGCGTGAAAGGCAACCGTGCTAGCCGTTACACTATATCGGAATATTGTGATAAGTAGAGTTTCTGACTGACGTCAAATCATCTTGTATCTGAAGCCTTCATCGCAAACCTTATCACAAAAGTGCAACCTTTTTGACGCTATATTTTGAAAGGGAGAGGACGAAAAAAGTATGACAATAATCTCTAATTCTGCAAAATTGAGGAATTTCATAACAAGGGATGAGCTGCAAATTTTGCAGCCACTAAAAAATAATTATAGGTGTGATTTCTCGAAGACAGTGGACTCAAAAGCTCTTCCCTGGTTCACAAGACTGAGTCTGTTTCGCAATAGATCACATCGGTCTTTAAATTGTGCTTCAGGGTAGCTTGATTGATTTTTTACTGCATCTTCTCCTACCTTCTGAATCACATCTTTTAAGATTGGCAACACCTTTTCGGGGTTCTCGCCGTTGAACAAATGGCCGGCTCCGGGAATAGAATGAAATCCAACCAAACGCTCCACGTTATTACGGATATAATCACCCACAATCTCTGGACATAGAGCAGAAGCTCCACCCGAAATGTAGCAGACTTTGTTCTTCAAAAGTGGTATAAGAGAATGGGTGTCCTTTATCGTTGTTGGAGTATAGGCGTAAATTGCCATCTGACTTGTCTTGGTGGACTTGCATCTTATCTTGCCAGAATCGGGGTCTTGAACGCTCTCATTATGCATAATATCAGCTAAAATCTCTTCGTTAAAATTTTTTATAAATGATCTTTCCCTAAAAAAGCCCTGATATTCATCTGGGGTCAAAAATTCGTCCTCTATATAAGCTCCGAGCCTGAAGAAGTTTCTTCTGTATCTTTTCTGGAAGTAGTCATCAGAAAATATTATAGGATCGAGTAAGACAACCGTGTCGATCAAATTGGAATTGAAATATGAGGCGAACACTGCGTGCTGTCCTCCCAAACTGTGACCCACTAGAATTGTCTTGCTCATTATATCGTTGGCAAAATCACCTGCTTGTTGTTCATTTTCCAACAATCTTAAAATATCTCTCCCTCCATCAATCGCAGCGTAAATCCAGCCCAATTTGTCCTTGTTGAGTATTGCTGAGTCCCCATGACTAACGCAATCAAATGCAATGCAGGAAGCAATGTAATATTGGTCATGGTCGATCTCGAATAGTCGTCTGATATAATATTTCCACAAATCCTTATTCATACCAGTTCCATGTGAAAACAACAAATTGATCCGGATTTTGTCCTCAAAACTTCTATTAGATGTGAACTTATTATACACTATCTTAAGGTGGTCATTTATTGATAGTGTCGATCCTGGGGTTCTAGGAAAGCTCCCGTCCACGGTTTTCTGTTCGGTTTTATACATGGGTAAATCTCAAAAATGTGGGGTGAAAAATATAAAATTCATGAGACTTTTAGTAAAGCTCTTTTCTACTCAAATATTCGTATTAGAACTGTCTTAGTTTCTGTTCTCTGTTGCAAATCGTTTGAGCTATGATTTGGGGTAATTCACAAGTGAAAAAAAAAAGTTGATATTTTAAATGTGATTTTTACTAAATACATACAAATCTTAATGAAAGAGAATATATTCTAAACAGGGATAAAAATCAAAACAAAATAAAAATTTATTAGATTACGCTGGAAATATGTTGTTCTTATGAGGTCTATGAGACCAGCTCGACTATAATTGACCCACTATGAATTTGCCTACAGAAAATACACGGTGAAGATCTCTCATTTTCACTCTGATTTGATAATTCCCAATTGCGAGCATGATTGTTGTACCATTTGATCCTAAGTTGTACACCAAAAAGACATATGTGATCGGCGGCATTGAAGTCAGTGTTTACAATAAAGACAAACTAATCGAGTATGTTAAACGATATGACCTGGAAAGCGACAAGGGTTGCAACATACCAGTACATGTCTTGTATTTGCTTCATGGAATGAAAGGAAGTACAAAGAATACAGAATCCTTCGGGTACAATATCGTGGAAAGATATGACAAGAATAAAAGCCATGAAATCCCATTAATTTTTGTTACATTCGATTGCAGAAACCACGGTTCAAGAATCGTCGATAGACAGAAAAATCTCAACTGGAAAGAAGGTAACGATACTCACGGGTTGGATATTGTCACCATAGTTGATGGAACGACTTTGGACCTTAAGATGATTATCGATCACTTACCAAGCGTATTGCAATTGGATTACCAGCTCAAAACCAACCTTGATTATAAGTTTGATTTCACGAATATTGTGAGTGGCTATTCAGTGGGAGGTCATATTGTTTATCGTATGGCCATCGAATTCCCAGAGTATGTGAATATATTGAATCCCGTGATTGGATGTAGCAATCTAAGCTCTTTGTTAGTTGATAGGCTATTGGAATCTCCTCAAAATGAAGATTCTCGAAGGTATTTACAAGAATTCGATGAACTAGAGTTGGGTGACAAACGTAAACACTACGATAGATCATTGCATAAGAACTTGAGCTCGATAGATGTAAGAATCTTTGAAAACTTTCCGTTCGATAAGAAATTATATGCATCTTTCGGCGAATTGGATAGCTTGGTTCCCAGTGTTTACTCGTTGAAATTGCTTGAGAAATACAGTAGAGCAAATCCCACGACTGAAGTCTTTATTCAGGAAGGAAAAGGCCATGATGTGACCATCGAGATGATTTATAAATTCGCCGATTGGTTATCAGTGCATTTATGAAATAGACATACTTGCTTCTTCCAGCTGTTGAGTAACCACATAACTAAAAGACGGCCCAATGAAGTACCAGAAGACCTCTGTTCTCTCGTTTTGTTCGCCTGACGAATTCGTTTGCTCTTCTCACATGTAGTCAACTGCGTCCGGTGTTATCATTAATTTTCCTTTCGCATCAACTTCAAATAACACAAATAGGAGCGATGATGAAGAATTCAATCACAACGGGTATTCATCCTGTTATGTATGGGAATTATAGCGGCAGTTCAAAAAATGACGATGACTCCTCAATAGCAAGCTCAGGCAAATACAGTCAAACACAGAGATCTCACGAGCAAGTCAACTATATAACGTTTAACCAGGATTCATCATGTGTGGCGGTTGGGTTGAACTCAGGTTATAAAATATTCAATTGCAATCCAAACTTCGGCAAATGCTACCAATATGTCAAAAATGAATCAATTGGGCTAATTGAGATGTTGTATACCACGAGCTTGATTGTAATAGTAGGATTGGGTGAAGAATTGGGAAGCTCTCCACGAAAGCTCAAAATTGTCAATTCCAAACAGAATTCAACTATCTGTGATTTGGTATTTCCTTCAACAATACTCAATGTGAAGATCTCCAAGAGCAAATTGATAGTATTGTTGGAAACACAAATTTACGTTTACGAAGTTTCCACAATGAAGCTATTGCACACGATTGAAACTAGTCCAAACTTCAATGGATTGTGTGCTCTAGCTAATACGGATATGACCAACAGTTCTAACACGTTTTTAGCATACCCATCGCCGCCCAAAACGATTCTTCATGACTCCTTATTGGTCAATGGCGTCAACACTAATGGGGGCAATAATTCTGTTCAGAATAATATCCAGTCAGTTAGCAATTCACCCAATCGCGTCGGTGATGTTATTATATTCAACACCACCACATTACAGCCATTATCGGTGATTGAAGCTCATAAATCAGTCTTGGCGGCTCTCACATTGTCCAACGATGGGAAATTTTTGGCAACCGCATCGGACAAAGGTACAATAATACGAATATTCGATGTGCTAACGGGCGTTAAATTATTTCAGTTCAGAAGGGGTACTTATCCTACCAAAATTTTCTCTTTGAAGTTTAGTAATGATAACAATTATATCATTGCTACCAGTTCAAGTGGCACCATTCACATTTTTAGGTTAGGAGAGGACGAGGCTTTAGAAACTAAGCATAAGAGAAAACGAAAGACGACCACTAAGGCCGTCAATCAAGAAACTATTCACGAGGAAGTGGAAGACGAGATTAACCAACAGAATATTGAAAGGGGCGGAGAAGAAGATGACGAGGGAGAAGATGATGAGATTCAGGACGATGGAGATGATAGTGATGCACAAGAAGATGAGGAAGAGAACGACGATGAAGAGATTATCAACAAACAACGCAAATTGTCGCAAGGGTCAACTGGTTCTTTCGCCAGCGTGAATAGCGGGTTATCGAATGAGGAAATACCCTCCATGACCAATGGTACCAGCAAGACGGAGCCAATAATCGACCAAACCAGATTATCAGTTGCGAGGATAATTCGTAGATCCTCACAAACCTTAGGGAGAAAGGCGGCTCAAAGGATGGGCGATTTCCTACCTTCCAGGTTCTCATCAATCCTCGAACCAACAAGGCACTTTGCATCGATTAAGATTCAAAGTATTGGCAAAGATGTCAAATCAATTGCTTCAATAAGTAACGATTTGCGAAATGATTTAGTTCCCCAGCAGTATTTAACCAGGGGAAAAGATCAACAGGAAATGGATATAAAATCGAAAGAACCATTGAATTTAAAATTGTTACACATCAATGTCATAACCTCAGAAGGCATAAGCTACACTTATGGGTTAGATCCCGAAAGAGGCGGCGATTGTATATTATTGAATCAGTATTCTTTGTTGGATTAGTTAATGAGAAAATTATACGACTTATATGATTTCACAGACTTTTGATTTGCCTTCCTCAAGTCCAGCGATGAAGCGTTTGCCCGCTCTATAACTTGTAATCCAACCACCGCCAAATTATCAACCTAATTTTAGTGAATAGTTTTATCTGTATTCTTCGGCGATGAACCTTGAATTGTAAGCCTTGGGACACTTGAGTGTCCCTCTTTCTGCTTTTTTCGTGTCTTTGATGGTATAATTTAATTGCTATGGCAGAAAATTACTTGACCACCTGAAATATATGTTTTTAGACACATATATCTTTCAATAAGAGGGCGTGTGGTCTAGTGGTATGATTCTCGCTTTGGGTTCATCGCTTTCAGCGGTAAAACAAATATGCGAGAGGCCCTGGGTTCAATTCCCAGCTCGCCCCCTTCTTTTTTATTTTGGCATGTGTCTGAATGTGTTCAAGGTGCATTATTCGATTTCCAGAGAAAATACTATTGGTTTGAACTGGTGCCGGGCCCGTGTTATGGGCAGGGAGAAAATGTTCCCGTTTACGTGAAGGCTTTGTTATCTGCGATACGAAACAACGGAATGCAGTTTAAGTGCAAGAGTTAAAAATACCGCTTCAGATGCAATATGAAGGATTCAATGAGTAGCTGATCCATACGCCATACGAAACTCATCCCTCATTTCCTCCAGCTGAAATTAAGTGCAGCGGAACAGAACTAATTGTGAGCCGTGAGGGTTTCTTAGAAGAATTGAGAAAGATCTTGAGACAGAGAAAAAGTTGAGGATTGAAAAACTAAGGCAACATGTCCCACACATCAGAACAAGAAACGATAGTGAGGAAGATATTATCATACAAGCCTCACCAATACTATGAGATTTTACAGGCCACCAAGACTTCAAGTGAATCCGATATCAAAAAATCCTATCGAAAACTTGCAATCAAATTACATCCCGATAAGAATCCACATCCGAGGGCTGATGAGGCATTTAAGATATTGAACAAGGCCTGGGGGGTTCTAAGTGACCCACAGAAGAAGCAGATTTATGACAGCACCGGTACTGATCCTGATGCCAGGTTCAACCCAAGTATGTCAAGCAATACTGCCAGAACTTCAGGTATGAGCTCAAATTTCGGTAATGAGGGGTTTAATGACGATATCTTCGACTTTTTCTTTGGCAACCAGTTTTCACAACCCGGAAGGGGGTTCGGAAACGGTCCGCAGACTTTCTCCTTCGGCAGCAACGGTTTCACATTCCAATCATTTGGAGGTCCTGGAGGCGCTGGGTTTGGATCGGTTCCCAGACAGAGGACTAGAACTCGACCAGCAAATAACGAACCGGAAGATACCAGTGTATACAAAATCTTAAAACAGTTGATGCCTATAATATTATTTGTGTTGATATCAGTGTTACCATCGTTTTTTTCCGAAAGTAGCATACCAGACTATTCATTTAATCGAACCACAAAATACAATTACCAGAGAGCCACCCCAAACTTGAAGATTCCATTTTACGTTAACGATAAATTTATGAATAAAAAGAACTACAATAAACTGCAATTAAAAAACTTTGATTCGAAGGTAGAAAATTTATTTATACAAGATAAAAGAGCCAAATGCTCCAAAGAACAGATTTATAAGAACGAACTAATTGACGAAGCACACGGTTGGTTCAGTACTGACCAGGAAAAGCTAAAAAGAGCTCAAAACTACCCTATGCCAAATTGTCAAGTATTAAGACAATATAATTTGATTTAGATTTATTATTTAGAGATGTCCGGAATACACATAATTTAATTTGCCCGAGAGCAGATTACTCATGATAACAGTTATCTTCATAAGGGACCAGCTTTACAAACAATTCTGGGACTAGGATTGATATCAACAGAAATCAAATCAGTCGATCCGGCAATAAACCTCTCTCCATCGAAGAAGATACGCTTCACCTTGACACCGTCTAGCTGAGATGTTGGAACCTGTAAAAACTGCTGTACTGAGTGTCCTTCCTTGGAGTTACAACTGGTAGTGACAGTGATGGAGTTCGTTATCTTGACGGTGAGTGATTTCTTGACACTAAGCAGAATGGTAACTTCCCCATAGGAGGGGGCCACAGATACCGTGGCTTTTGGCTTGAAGCTCAACCCAATGGAAAAAGAAACACCAATGTTAATCGAACCCGACCCATCGTCATTCCCTTGGATCAATTTGGGCGAGAGGGCAACCTCATGATTATTGATTTTGGTTTCGAAGCTATTGGAAAAATCATAAACATCCACATATAATTTAGCACTTGAAGGGCTGGTAATGTAGAATTCATAAGTTGATGCATCAAAAATTCTTGTATCGGGATGATTCCTGATGAATTCGGCAGTAATAAATCTGTTGTTGGCTACTTGAATGTTCTTGTATTCAGCGTCACTGAAAGGCCTATGGTTGTGTGTTAAATCAACTACGTTGTTCGAGTCGGATGACCTTACAACGACATAAGTGTTATTCAAGGGTACTGATAAGCAAATGGTGGCATACAAAAGAATCAAAAGCTTCATGTTATGAAAATTTGGCAGATGCGAGGACATTCTGAGGCCTTTATATCTATCTCATGCTATGTTGGTAATAGCATCACCAGCAGATATTCTCTATGCTGCGTCATAAATACCCAATGCAAGTGAATTTAAGGCACCGCGCTCACAGAAAAAATTCATGCAGCTGGTACCTCGCTTTATCAGTTAAAAATTGGACCCCTTGGCGCATGGAAATATTGCAATAGACACAGAATCTCGAACGGTTTATGTGGAAGCCATTGAGACCAAGCAACTGAACCGACAACCATGCACAATTTTGCAGCCTACACAAAGAAATTATCCAGACACCGAACCCCGCCAACAGTGATTACATCAGCCTCCTGTCTGGCCCACTCTCCTGCATTATCAATGGTTGTACATCACCACATTACCAATATAGCACCAGGATTCAATCTAATCGTTTAAACCACCCTCTTGTCTCTAAGCCACACGTCAATTTAGAGGTGACATCACCATAAATCCTGCTTGTTCACATTGGCTTTCTTTTTCCGCTCCCAATTCTCAATTTGAGAAAAGAGACCAAAATCTATTTATATTTTGATCGTTAATCGAGCAATAGGTCGTTTTAAGGTATTTCTGTTTCGTAGAAAAACTAACCGAAGAAAACTAAGCATACTGTCATTCAGTGGAAGCGCATCATTACCATATTAATTTTAAAACCTGACGAAATAGACAACACCGTCGTTATCGCTGCGTTTGGCATTTTATTAGGGGTTGTAATCAATAGGATTATCACCTTCAAATCTCCTTTTCACGTTTAAGTATCCAAAATTAATCCCCCACCTTCAAAAAGACAAAAAGTTGAAGCAATGGCTTCTGTTGAATTGTTGAAAATTCTTGAAGATCCAGATGTTTTTGCAAGGAATCATCTGTCAATGCGAGAAGCGTTACTCAATCATATAAAATCCCAAGATGACTTGATTGCTGACTTAAACCATGAGTTGGAAACCAGCAAGACTGCAAATAAGGCCTTCAAACAGGCTTTGTCGGAAATAGGGACAGTCGTTATATCGGTTGCCATGGGTGATCTATCAAAGAAGGTTGAGATTCATACGGTTGAATCCGATCCAGAAATTTTGAAGGTGAAAATTACCATCAACACTATGATGGACCAGTTGCAGACATTTGCAACTGAAGTAACTAAAGTGGCAACTGAAGTCGCAAACGGTGAACTAGGAGGCCAAGCCAAAAACGAAGGATCCGTGGGCATTTGGAGATCATTAACCGATAATGTCAATATTATGGCCCTCAACTTGACCAACCAAGTCAGAGAGATTGCTGATGTTACTAGTGCTGTTGCTAGTGGTGATCTTTCTCGAAAGATCAACGTTCATGCTCAAGGGGAAATCTTACAATTGCAAATGACCATCAATACAATGGTGGATCAATTAAGAACCTTCGCTTTTGAGGTGTCCAAAGTGGCTAGAGATGTGGGAGTTTTGGGGATTTTAGGTGGCCAAGCTGTTATTGAAGGCGTCGAGGGTATCTGGAAAGAGTTGACCGATAATGTGAATGCCATGGCTCTCAATTTAACCACTCAAGTCCGAAATATCGCCAACGTCACCACAGCTGTGGCCAAAGGAGATCTATCAAAGAAGGTGACTGCTGATTGTAAAGGAGAGATTCTAGATTTGAAATTGACCATCAATCAAATGGTGGATAGATTACAAAATTTCGCTTTAGAAGTCACAACTTTATCGAGAGAAGTGGGTACTTTGGGGATCCTAGGGGGGCAGGCTAATGTTCAAGATGTAGAAGGGGCTTGGAAGGCGGTAACTGAGAATGTCAACCTCATGGCCACTAACTTGACCAACCAAGTTAGGTCCATTGCTACTGTTACTACTGCGGTTGCTCATGGGGATTTGTCACAAAAAATCGATGTTCATGCTCAAGGGGAGATTCTCCAACTAAAGAACACCATCAACAAGATGGTGGACTCTTTGCAATTGTTCGCATCTGAAGTCTCCAAAGTGGCCAGAGATGTTGGTATAAATGGTAAATTGGGTATCCAAGCTCAGGTTAGTGACGTAGATGGTTTATGGAAGGAAATCACCTCAAATGTTAATACCATGGCTTCAAATTTAACATCACAAGTTAGAGCTTTCGCTCAAATTACAGCCGCAGCTACCGATGGTGATTTCACGAGGTTCATTACTGTCGAGGCCAGTGGAGAAATGGATGCATTGAAAACTAAGATCAACCAAATGGTGTTGAATTTGAGAGAATCAATTCAAAGAAACACCGCCGCCAGAGAAGCTGCTGAGTTGGCCAATAGTGCCAAATCCGAATTTTTAGCCAATATGTCTCATGAAATAAGAACCCCATTGAATGGTATTATCGGTATGACTCAATTATCTTTGGATACAGAATTGACTCAATACCAAAGAGAAATGTTGTCAATTGTTCACAATTTAGCTAATTCCTTGTTAACGATCATCGATGACATCCTAGATATTTCAAAAATTGAAGCTAACCGAATGACAGTGGAACAAATTGATTTCTCTTTAAGAGGTACAGTGTTTGGAGCTTTGAAAACCTTGGCTGTTAAAGCCATTGAAAAATCATTGGACCTTACCTACCAATGTGATTCCTCATTTCCTGATAATTTGATTGGTGATTCCTTCAGATTGAGACAAGTTATCTTGAATTTAGCAGGTAATGCGATTAAATTCACCAAGAAAGGCAAGGTAAGTGTTTCTGTCAAAAAATCAAGTAAGACAGTGGAAATGGGCGACAAAAAATTGTTGTTAGAAGTCTGTGTTAGCGATACTGGTATTGGTATCGAGAAGGATAAACTAGGCTTGATTTTCGACACCTTCTGCCAAGCAGATGGTTCTACCACTAGAAAATTCGGGGGAACTGGCTTGGGTTTATCCATTTCGAAGCAATTGATTCAGCTCATGGGAGGAGAAATTTGGGTGACCTCAGAATATGGCCATGGTTCCAACTTCTATTTTACCGTGAGTGTCTCGCCATCAAATATCAGATATAACAGACAGACTGAACAATTATTACCTTTCAGTTCTCATTATGTGTTGTTTATTTCAACTGAACACTCCGACAGCGAATTGAGCGAAATAAAACACGGCATAGTTGAATTGGGGCTCAACCCTATAATAGTTCGTGATATAAAAGACGCCAATTTGACTGAACCTGTGAAATATGATATCATAATGATCGATTCCATAGATATCGCAAAAAATTTGAGACTATTACTGGAAGTAAAGTACATACCGTTGGTATTATTACATCATTCGATTCCCGAATTAAATATGAGAGTTTGTATCGATCTAGGTATTTCGTCGTATGGGAACACTCCATGTACCATCACAGATTTGGCATCAGCGTTATTGCCAGCATTGGAATCAAGATCCATTTCTCAGAATTCTGATGAATCAGTAAGCTACAAAATTTTGTTAGCGGAAGACAACTTGGTTAACCAAAAGTTGGCGGTTAGGATTTTGGAAAAACAAGGTCATCAAATAGAGGTGGTGGAAAATGGTTTGGAGGCCTTTGAAGCGATCAAAAGGAATAAATACGATGTTGTATTGATGGATGTTCAAATGCCAGTCATGGGAGGTTTCGAAGCCACCGAAAAAATCAGACAGTGGGAAAAGAAGTCCAATCCCATTGACTCCTTAAGCTTGAGAACTCCAATCATCGCCTTGACAGCCCATGCGATGTTGGGAGACCGTGAAAAGTCATTGGCTAAAGGTATGGACGATTATGTCTCCAAGCCATTGAAACCTAAATTGTTGATGCAAACCATAAACAAATGCATTCACAATATAAAGCAATTGAAAGAGTTGTCTAAACAAAATAATTCCAACAGAACGTCCAACTTTGCCAAAAATTTGAAGAACGGCTCTATAGAGTTGAACTTGTCATCCTCAAATTCGACCACGGCTAATTCTCCCAACGAATCCAACAAGATTGTTCAATTACCTGATGACCCTAGACCTATTACTCCCACTATCAAAAAGGCTAATTCAAATAATGACGTATTAATGAGTAACGAAATCAATGGTCAACCAACTGCTGTGAGACCAAATTTGAATATTAGGTCTGTGACCGAATCTAACATCAAGGTGCTAAAAACTGATGATATATAAACGAGAGAAAATACCTGAACACATAACTATCTATAACATTTGTGTATATTTAAATCATGTTTCATTAAAATAAATAATCAAGGTTCAATTGTCATCACTTTCGTTAGCTGAATGCTTTACCAGATGGTTTCTTGCCATTTGATCAATTCTTGGCTCTGTTGGTAAACATCTTTTTGAGTTTTCTTTCTCATGTAGAATATGGGACAATCATTATTCGAGCATAAAACCTCTTGGTATAATGATCCCTGACATCTTTGACATTCTGTCCAAAGTCTTGAAAACTTATGCTCCAAATAGTTCATTTGAGCCAATGAACCACAGTATAATTTTGGACCTTCACTTATACAATTGTGACACAACAACCCACGATTATCTGGTTTCAATGGTGTTTTACAATTCTTGCATAGTTCTGCCTTTTTGGCGAACCTCAACAACCCACCGGTGGTTGGGGCGGATCTCTTGACTGTACGGGTGTGGTCACCATTTAATAATTCTTTAGCCCGCTTCTCACCCATAATAGGTTCGAAAATCCTCATCAACGGGTTAGCCAACTGGTTCTCTAAGTAATAAGTAACATCAATTGGCAATGAGTGTTCTAATACATACAATGGATCCTCTGATTTGTCGTAGTTTTTGGCACCTGCGGGACCTTTGATGATAACATAGGCAACTCTATCTCCTAAAGTTGGGGCCGAACCTGGATCTCTCTTCTTCATTCTCTCAGCTAAAACCACATGAGCTTGTTTGGCGGCATAATCAACTTTTGAATAGGCCTTGGTAATAACTAGTTGTGATAAATCAACTCTGTTTTGTAACAAGTCAGCAATCGTTTGTTTCACGTACCTCTCAGCTTTCTCAACATCTCTTTCTTCAAGAATCAAATCCAAAACTTTGGTGATGACGTTTTGAACCAATCTGCAATTGTCTCTCCTGACTGTTTCAATACCTTTCGTATCCATTTTATCGAACTTGTGAGGGTTTGTCCAGTATAAACCAGCATATCTCTTCTTGTTAATCAACAAATAAGGAAAATAACATTTTTCAAACTCCAATTTAATCGGATTCTTGAACTTAGTCGAGACATACTTGGCAGCTTCTTCACCTAGTCTCATACTCTCTTCCAAACTGTCGGTCCCAAATTTCACCATAACTGAATCAGTATCCCCATAAATGACTTGCGAATCAAACTCGTATCCATTCTTCTTATTGTAACGTTCCTGTACTTCAGTTTTTGTCTTTTCGATCATTTCCCTACCAAAGGCAGTCGTCGAGGAGGAAATGGCCAAACACGGTAATTTACCAACAGTTGCACCAGTGAAACCGTAAACAGAGTTAGCAGATATTTTCAAAGCCAATTGTCTCCCATTCAAAACATCTTTTTTGAATGGATCAGTTTCTTTCTTCAAGTCACCTTTAGCTTTCTTTCTAGCACTCAACAACTCTTGTAAAATGGTGGGCAAAATACCTTTACGCTTATGATCCTTGACAAAATAATCACCGTTTGGAGTTTTTATGTAATCGTCTTCTGATAAATTGAAATTTTTGACAGTTTGTTGGTTGATTAATGTTGTGTAGCACAAATTGTGAGCCATCATAATCGAAGGGTACAACGAGCTAAAATCCAAAGTTGCAATCGGTTTATCGTAATAGCCTCTTATGGGTTCTATGACTGTAGCCCCTTCATACTCCTCATTAGTACCTTCACTCTTCATATTGGGAATAACAATATCATCTTCAAGACATTTCCTGAACAATTGCGAGATGACTTTGATTTGTTGCCCTCTTGCCAAGAGATAGGAAAAAGGAACTCCAGTAACCCTTGCCATCTCAGTATAATTGACAAGACACATCAACTTTTCAAGCAACCTCATTGGTAAGTAGGCATCTTTCAAACAATAAACGGCCAATCTTCTTCTTGTTTCAGCATCACCGTTCTGCAAGTCTGTAATGATGGAATGCTGAACATCTTCCTTCTGTTCTCCTAAAAAGTGCGCTGATACTGAATTCAAGGTGTAACTTCTTAGTTTATACTCCCTTTGAATAAATTGCAACAAGTCCAATTGCATCCTTCCGTCAATGTTCACAGCCTTATTATCTCTAGTACCATAAGCTCTGGATGAGAAGGTGGTTTCTTTGATCTCTTGCTTGACGTGCTTCATCCTACCAAAAAATGGAAATTTCTTCAAGCCTAAAGCAGCAGCTCTATCGAGAAGATAGGGTATATCGAAATTAGCAGTGTTATAACCAATAATAACGTCAGGGTCTACCTTTACGATGAAATCTTTCCAATTCATCAACATGTCCTCCTCCTTTTCACTGGAGAATATCTGGGAGCCGATTATTGGAGAACATGATTTCACCGTGAAAACATTTCTAACAAATGGTTTCAGTTCACCGTAAACGGATAGTACGTTGGCAATTTGAATAACTGAATCATGCTCAGCTTCAGGGAAGATACCTTTTCTACCAGCACATTCAATATCAAACGACAAAATACGTAAAGGAGCCATTTTTAACCAATCACCTTCGGAGGCATGAGCAAATAAATCTTTATAGCTGATGGAGCACTCGATTTGACAGGTTGAATGACGGGAGGTCTCTTTAACTAAAGTGTACTTCCCTTTCGGGAGCGTTATCCATGACATACCTGTGATGTTACAGTCTATCATCAACCGTAAAAGATAATTTATGTTATCGTAAGTCAAAAGACCTTGCGGAAAGAATTGATTGTATTGAACTTCACCTCTCTCAAAGCCCCCCCTCAACTTTGATATGTTCCTAATATTATTCAGGTATATTCTCATGAAAGCTGACTTGATGTTATTGTTGAACCCCCAAATTGATTCCTTATTAACAATTTCGATATCTTCTACGCCTTGAAAGTTGTTCATAAGGTATTCTCTGAAAGGCTTCAAGTCCTCACTAATGGAAAAGCCTCGAGGTACAGGGACATATATGTAATGTAAGAATCCTGTAACAGTACATAATATCGAATTACCATGGTTTGTAATCCCAAAGAATCTAGCCACCGTATTGTCACCAAGATTGGTTTCTTCGGCATCCAATTGTTGAAAGCTGATGTCGCTGCAATTCCAATTATCAGGCAAATCTGGCCTATCCCATGATTGATGTTCAGGATCATTGCCCGTAGCTGAATCCATATCTACTAGCTCTTTTTCAAAAGTAGATCTTTCACTAAAGCTGTCACTGGGTTTCTTCAATTTCTTGAGAAGGTTGTCCTGGCTCTCCGTCAAGCCAGAATGAATACCGCTTGTGCCTTGTGAGGCAACAGGTAATGAGTGGGCTTCGTCACCATTGTCTTCAAGTGCTCTTTTAGACATTAGTACTTGAGTTTTTACGCAATAATTATCATCACGATTTTACGCGTTTTGATCTCTCCGCGTATTTGAGATGGCTTCGATACATGGAGCCCACAGTTCAAGTAATAGTAATCATAGGAGTACGCACTAGTTTGTACAATAGAAGAAGACAGTAGGAATTAGTCAAGTATCACAAAACTTGAATTGATAGCTGCACCTTCTCTACTCTCCCACCCATGAGCTGCTCTAGGACCGCGAACCTAACAAACGATTGATGGAGCAGTTCACTGCCGACCCAAAATTAGCTTACGACTTTCTTGGGGATTACATTAATGGGTTGAATTAAAGAATAAGGGAAGATTTCAAAGATTTAGCAGACAAGGAGAGAGATGCAAAGGTGTCGAGAGAACAGGTACAGCGGTTGAGTTTGAAGGTGGTGGAGTTATCTAATGAGGTCTACATTTTGAGAAACAAGCTATACCCGCTACAGTATGACTGATGCTACACATTGAATGATGTCAAGTCATTAAGCAATTTTCCGTGGATCATGTGTAGTGATTTGACGAAACTCTCATTAGGAGAAGCTTTGAATCTATCGTAAGCTCTGAAAAATTCAATCAATGATAGGGAGTACTTGTTAGACTCTGCTACTGAATAGTCGATGGAGATTGTTTCGAATAACTCATCTTCATTGAAATGATCATGATGGTCATTAAAGATGCTGGAGCAGTGAGTATCCATGGAACTTTTGAAACTCAAATCACCACTGTAGTGCATCGCAGCGATGCTGGTACTCAATCGTTTGATCCAATAGTTCTTGTCGCTCAGTGATTTGACAGAAAGTGTTATTTCATGAAAAAGGACGAAATCAATCAAGTACTTCAAACTCTCGTTGCTTAACTTGAAGCTGTTCGAATTCAAACTCACAATCAATGAGTTGATTAGCGAATTATCGAAATTTAAATAGTTATCAATCACCATGGAACCTTCCTCTGTAACAGATCCATTGAAGACTTTTATCAAATTCTCCTCAAAACTTTCAAAGTTCAAAGTTTCAGTAGTCAAAAAACCTCTATCAGCTCTATTGGTATCTACTGATTCGATCTTGGCCAAGATGAATTTGTTGTCAACGTTTAACTCTTTGAAGTATGATATGGAATCATATATCATTTTCAACAAAATATTACTGGTCAATTTTAACTCGTTATTCGATTCTGTGGATAAGTTTTCGATTAACTTAATAATGGCTATAACAACATCTATGTACTTGTTATAATTAGCATTTTTCAAGCTTATTTTCAGTCCTAGCCAATTGACGATTGATAGGTTACATGATAATAGAAAGCTTTGTGAAAGATAATCCAATCCGTTGTTAAAAATCTTCTTATCAATTTTGTTGCTTACCAATGCCATTATGCCATGTTGGTAGATCAAAGGAATGACTTGGTTTATCTGTTTGATGTCAATCGACTTGATAATTTCATCTGACAATCCGCCCTCAGATTCGTTGAATAATGATTGGATCCAATCTGTCAGCAAATTTGAGTAGTTTTCGATGATAATTTTATCATTGTTACTTTCAGATTCATCTTCATCATTACTGTGATATAAGGTCAAATTGCTATAATTTGAGTTGAAGTTATGTAGGAACTGACTAAAAAATGAGTTTTTGATTTTAAACCCCAAATCAATGAATTTTGTAACTTGAATCAAGAACAATAAAAATGTACCAAAGTACGAATACAATTCTTGGAATGAATTCTCATTGTCGTCATTGATCTTAAAATGATCACTTTCTACTAATTTGATAATTTTCAAGATGATTTCCTTGTCTGTTAAATTGAACAAGAATAGTTTGAATATGTTTCCATTTTGAAGGATAAGTAGTAACAATCTGTTGAGCTTTTCGAGGTTCAACTCATTAATTAGTAGTTCAAGAAAGGATGTGAAGCTTGCGATCATTTCTTGTTGCTTTGCCATCGAGAACCCGATTTTGGGAACTATGTTATTGTAATACTCAATCAAGTTTGACTCCTCAATTGAAATGAATTCACAATTGATGTTGTATAATTTATCGTTCAAAATATCGGTGGAATTTTCAATTGAGTTGATATTGGACATCTCATGAATCAAGCTCTGCTGGTTCACCTTATTGTCGTTAGGAAATAACTTATGAAATGCCTTGATAGGTAGAACTTTATTGAAAATCAAGGATTTCGTAAAGTTCTGTTTTAGAGCTTTGGATTGCCCCGAAAACTTCAGAAACTCACTCTCCTCAGTAGCATCGAACACAGTAATCAAAATGTCATCCAAATTATCCACCTTATATAGCTGAATTATTCTAGGCAATCTGGAATTGAGGAAGTTGACCCAATTTTCATGAACATATTTCGGTTGATTGGAAATCAAGCTGTATTTCGTACCGCTGATGACCGAGTAGATCATCTTGTAACAGTCACCATTGAAGTTTGAGTTGAAGTTCTTGAAAAAATTCTCGTTAGTGGGTATTTCAAAGTTCTTAAGGGAGTTGTTCAACCAGTAGAAAATCTTAAGATTTTCGTGGTACTTGAAGTTTTTCAATTTAGGGTTCAATGTCAAGTTAGTCAATTTGGTCTGTAATTTTTTTTCACTGACATTGGTCTGAAACTTATTATTACAGTATTGTAACTGTTTCGTATAGTTATTATTCCCAAGAAAGATTGACAAGTTTTGAATATAATTTTTAAACAAGTCCAAGTCTTTGACATTGAAGTTGTTAATGATAATGCCCCAATTGAAGATGATTTCGTTAATTATATTTTCGTTATTCTCGTTAATGGCATAATTGGAATATTCAATGTAGTACTTTAAGAATAAATCGATTTCTTTTATCAAAGAGATCTTGGACTGTAACTTTTTTAGTAGACGCATCTGCTGATTTATAGGAAGCTTAATCATAGATTCCCAAAATAGCTTGAAGTACCTTACAGCCATTAGCACTAAATAGTTTTCATGACTCGAATCTTCCAATAAGTCTTGAAATTCGCCCGAGCTTATCTCATGTTCATTATTCAATTGCTCAAACAAGTTTATGAATTGTTTATCCGAGATTTTTCTCTTGTTTGACAATTGTATGAGTCGTTCCACCTTATTCATGTCGGCCTGTGGTTGACGATTTGAGAACGGGTATAGTCTCTAACAGAGAATCAGATCTAAGCGCGAAATTCCATTGATATTTATTAAACCTCCCTACCAGATATTTTGATCATTCCTACTCCAAATGGAATTTTCTGTCCAAGCCCATGCTCTATTTAAGTCGTTATATAAACCGGAAGGTAATGAATTACCTTGTGGTCGATAATTGTCGTTAATATTTGGTTCATTAACTGAATGTGGCGACTGCAAAAACAGGTTGGATAAAGATTGCACCATAGATGCTGAAGAAGGGCGACTTGGTACAGAGCCCATGCTCAAAGATTTATGCGTAGATGGACCAGATTGCACAGATGAATTGTTGGTGGACAACCCCGCGGACAGAGCCATCAGCAACAGGTCTTGAGAATAAATTTGAGGTTGATTTAACGCAAACTGGTTCATGGACGATTGATGAGATCGATGATTGTTTGCTTTCAGATTACTACTGTTAAAGTACCGGTTCTGGTGCTGATGTTGATGATCTTGGCCAAACCTTGCAGCAATGTTGGCTGTAATGTAATTATCATTGGAATATTCATGAGGATAGGAATGAGACAGTCTACTCAACTTACTATGATTTGAGGATCTGGTGGATTCGATGCACTCGAGCTGAAAAGTGAAAGGAGTCAAATTTAGGTCTCTTTTGGGATACATGACTTGAATGTAAAAATACAATAATTAAAACGCAAAACAAAACAAACCAGAATACAAGGGAACAAGTATTGAATAACCATATAAAACGATAATCGACGAACAGTGAAAACAAAATCAGCAAAACCCACCAACAACTCCTTGAATAAAACTGTGAAAGGAAAGTAAACCAAACTATTAGGATTCGGATCCAATGAAAATTTGAGACAAAAACGCGAGAATTTGAGGTAAAAGTGCTTCAGCGTAAATTAAATACCTATGTAAAATGGGACTAGGCGGACTGATTTAATTGCCAAGAAGGAACACCCACCTTATCAATCGACTCTTTAACTATATGGTCCTTGTTTTCCTCGGCTAATTTGTGTTTCATCTGCCATTCAGGGATTCCTGCGGCAGTTACACCTCCCGCAGAAGATGGCTCGGTAAACCTCACCCCCTCAGGTTTTGGTTGTTCAGGAGTTAATGTTGACGAGGGGGTGGCTACAGGGGTAGTTTCTTTGTCGGTATGTTGTGTCGAAGAGGGAGCAGTTCCCACAGGACTTGTGCCATTAGCAGCTGGTTTCTTTGATTTCCTCAAAATGTCTGAAGCCGATGGAATGGAGCTCACTGGAGGTATTTTTCTGTCATTCTCTTTTAAAGATCTCAATTTGATTAGGTTTTTCAAACTGACTAACTCCTCGTTAATATCGGATAAATCATCTCTCAAATTGGTTTTGGTCAAATTCAAGTTCTTCTCTATCGAATTTTTCAAATTATCAATTTCCAACTTCATCAATCTTAAATCATCGTCAAAGGTTAGTTTATCTTTGTTGTATTTACTCAAAAAGTCATTTACATTATTAATCGCTGTATCGATGTCATCCAATTTTTCATCATTGGCTTGTTTGATCTGCTTTTGTTCGCTTGATAATTCTCCTAACAATTTGTCGATTTTAAGAAATTCTTCGTCGATTTTGGCTTTATCATCGTCTACGCTTGACTGCGAAGGTGGTATGATACTGGGTATTAAGTACTTAGAAACTACCTGGTATATTCCATACGTAACCCCGACGGTAGCGGTAGCCATTATGAAGTAATCTTTCCAGTTTCTCTCAGGAATTTGAGGAGCGACATTGTAGTAGTCAATTGGTGGATATGTGGTCTGAATCTGATGATTACTGTTGACGTTGGAGTTTGAAACCGGTGGATTCTGATTGTTAGCTCTACTCAAGGCTTCCTCGATTTCTTGCTCGTTTAGACCTTTAGATTGCAAGAATTCCACTTTTTTGTTCAATGGAGAAGAGGTGACGTTAGGATCTTGCAAGAAACTAACAGCACTCTTCAATAATTCTTCATTCATAGTCGATTAATCCCTGTGAATTTTTCGCATTCCCGCGGCAAGTGATGATACCCCAGGTTATATTCTCGCATGAAATTTAACAGTCAGAAATTGTCGGTATAACGAGAGAATCAGCCGCTGATATTGTCAGTATGAATGTATTTCTATTTACGTTTTCGTATATCATAAGTGGTGCTTAGGGAATGCTATTTACAGAAATTGACTATAATTGTTTCAATAATTCTTCGTAGATGCACCAACTGATACCAGCACTTAAGCCTTTTCGGCCCAATCGTAAGCTCAAGCCTCTGAATAAATTCCTTGCCCCGCCTTCTTCAGCCAACAACGTTTTCGTGACCTGCAAAATGGTTTGTTTAGTAGGAGACAATTGCATTCTTGTCTTGATGGCATCAAATGGAGCAGTAATGGCTGTTGCCATCGACGCCGCTAATACAGCTGAAGAGGAATTGACAATGCCTGATTTATTGTCAACATTGGTAAATAATGCAGAGATATCCGTCTTGAAGTTCTCATAAAACAAAACATATAGCCCTGCATAAGGACAATCTCGGGATAAAGTCACAAAACTACCCTTAAAGAAGTTCATCAATGAACCCTTTTGTTTGTTGTCGAAGTAGATTCCCTCAATCCCTTCATACATGGAATTGTAATTGTATATGTTGGATTCATATCTGGTTTTTACTATGGTAATTGGCATAGTCAAATAGCCGGCAATTCCTCTAATTACAAATCCAATTGATAAATTCTGTAGATGCGATAGCTTTGGGAGGATTGAAGATGACTTGTTGGTGTCGGCAATGGACGCCTGTTTGTTGAAATTGTAAAGGTAAAACCTAGACTTCGAAAGTAATGTTAAATAAATCCCAGAACCTATCGAGGTTCGAAGACATGAGGGAATAACACCCCTCCATAGCTCTCTAAAGTTTTTTAGCTTGTTAATTTCCCGAATTAATGTGGTGTTATATTTGGTATTGTGTTGTTTCTGTTGTTGTAGTCTAGTTTTCAATAAATCAAACGGCTGAAGGATCACTGACGAAGTTAACCCTGCTAAACCACCAGCTACAAATGATTTCTTACTTGAAAGTTCATTTGACATGGCAGTTCAGTGAGAAATTTGGGTGCGAATACATCACAAGAATCTATTACATACTAAATAATCATGCCCATTGCAACGACTCGAAAAACGCAACCAGTGATTTTGTGATTGATAAAATTTCATCGAAATCACCCAATTTATCTTTGCCGTTGTAATCGACTGAGTCCTTGATCAATGCCAACGAGGATAAAGATAAAAACGAGTGATATGGGTCAGACGAAGAATCGAAATTTTTAGCAAATCCCCCTGTTCTACGATCCTGATTCAATAACAAGTAGGATGTGATTTTGGGCAAATCTACCAACTGCTGCCTACCAAGTATCGACAATATGCCAAGATTCCACCAACTATAGCACGAGTCGCTAGGCTTATTTTCTCTTCCATTGAAGCCACCAAAATCTTCGTGATTAACTGCCTCTGGATCAACTAATACTTCAGGGTAATTGATTTGCCTATGTACAATCCACCTTATGGTTGTTTCTAAATTCATCTTGCTGAAATCGAAATGAAGTAGTTTCAAACTAGCAATTGCACAGAAACTAAACCCTACATGGCTTTCACTCAACGGGTGACACGAAAATCCTCCATTATAATTCAATCTCTTTAAAATATAGCTTTTTAAACCTTCTAGGTTGATGTCAACCTTGGCCAAGTGTGATGGTGATAAGTCATCAATTTTCAAAAATCTACGAATACAAAGGGCCATGTAGCATATTCTCAAATCGCTGTCACCGAATGGTTTATCATGGATATTCAATGTTGGAGCAAAGCTTCCCTTGTCACTTCCACTTTTTATCTGGCAATTGTTCAAAAATTGCATGATTTTGAACCTGTCCACTTTTCTATCTATGGGACTCTGTAGGGTAATCAAGTTACTCAAGGCAAAAAACGTCGACGCAATCGATGGTTTATCGTACTTTGGGCCCATTGAGTTCATTATAGGCCTAAAACCATTTCCAATATAATAAGAATCGTATATAAATTCTGAAAACTGGATTTTCTCATCAGCAGTGAAATTCAAATCTTTTAAAATCTCCAAACCTTGCAAGCTGAAATAAATCAAAGACAATTTGTTATCATCCTGATCCTGGAACTTTGAGGGTAGAAGGTTCAAACATAAAGTAAAATACTTGATGTGTTTATCTATCAATAAGTCTGTCATATTACCAGGCCGCTCGATCTTTTTGTCTCCAAGTGGGTTGACGCACCTTTTTTTGGCTACCCCGGAAAATTCAGCCTTGTAAATGAATTGCCCAAAACGTATGAGTATTTTTCAAAATTGAGCTAATATTCGAAGGCTTAGGTCACCAGTGTGGTTTGTTTACCTGTTATTATTTTCAGGGTACACGTTTTTGAGGTTATATTGAGGTTCAGCGAGCTCAGCTTTAAGCTAGCTTACCAGAAAAGAGCCCTATAAATATAAGACCGTTGTTGTTCTCATGATGTTTTGAGGTGAAAAATCAGACAAAACTTGCCTTAGCGCTGTAAGGTTTTCGAAATGCCGCAAGGCTTATAATCATTACCCAAAATTAGCTTTTTGACAGTTATTTTTACGGTTTGACACAATTTGTTTCTATTTTTGTAACATCCACTCTCAAAGAGGAGGCCACACGTTCTTCATGGTTAAAAAGGTTTCCGTGGATGTCAAAAGTTGCTGGTGGCTTAAACCTTTGAGGTATAAAAGGACGGGAATTCTCCTTAGGAACATATCAATCCTTCCATACAACGATGAAATTTTCAATTGTTTTCGGTATTTCTGCTGTCATCTTATCTGTTTCTGCCGCATCGTCAGCTGATTCATCTGCTCATTCAGCTGCTATTACTTCCAGTGGTTCATCTGCTCATGCATCAGCATCTGACAAGAGTAAGAGTTCTGATTATACTAAAAGCGAAAGTTCAGGCTCTTCTAAAGCTGAAAGTTCGGGGGCGGCCAAAAGCAAGAGCTCGGATGCTAGTAGTTCGAGTGCAGATTCCAGCTCGTCCCACTCCAAATCAGACTCTGGAGCTGGGTTGAACGAAGCAGGCGCTGGCTTGGGTATGATTGCCTTGGCTGCCGGGGTTTTATTGCTTTAGGTGTGAAATTACTAATGTTATTCTAGCATTTAGTTAAATAAGATACAACCTTCTCAAGAGACTCTGATCTTTACCATTATCCGTTAATCTGAATTTCTGTGTGCCTCTCACATTAAATACAGCATAGAATCCGGCCTGCCGTTTAATACTTGAATAATAAGATCGTATTCTAAAATATAGCGACCATCTCAGGATTTGAACCTTTTCAATGTAGATCGGCCTATTTAAGAAACGTTGCGAGAGAAGGTACCGGCCTGAATAGTTGCAAGGCACACGAGTCAGAACAAAGACCACCACGTTTAACTCCGCTGCCTGCGATTGTCGGTAGATTAATTTCGTTCGCTCGGATCGAGCGGATGCCTCACGTGGACGTACGTCGCCATTTCCCTACAGCGAGTTCACAGTACTAACCCTAAGCGTTAATTGAGACGGTGCTACCATTCCCTGGTACCTCCGTTATGTGAAGACCCTCGCGATCGACTTCAAGTCGGGCTGGACGTCGGGTCGGAGTTTTAAATGTGGGGCTAGTAATAGTTATTTACGCCGCATCCTTTTGTGGGGGTTTTATCTCTCGCGCATAAGATCGTCCATAAATAAGGCAAATTGATATACGTCCCATTCATGGCGGAAAAAGATATATCGATCGAGCATGATGCCTTCTCTGAAGTTGCTATGGAACACGGCTCCTTCCGTGACACCCCTATCGAATTCAACACATTCAATAACAAGTTCTTTTTCGTAAACACGAAAAGAGGATTGGATACGAAAGTATTCATAGATGAAGATTCCTACGAGAAATTCAAAGCTTTTGACAAAGAAAACGCAATCATAATGGATTTACATAAACAAGGCTATCATTTGCCTGTGTTTAAGTCCACATATAGTGCCAAATTGTGGAACAAAAGGTTCATAGATATATACAAAAGCTATATACCACAGAATAAGCAGTTCACTGGTGATAGCTACAAGGAGTACTGCAGAATCACCAGAAATTCCAAGAAGAATGGCAAAAAGTATGACATGGAATTTCCCGATGTTCACGTAGCTATGTACCACCATAAAAAATACCCGTTTTCCGACTTTACATTGAATGGCTTGCGATACAGATGGATCGAGTACAGCACGATCAGCGAACGCAGCCGAATAAAAGCTAAGTACAACTTTGTATTGTACGAATTGAGCAAAGAGCAAGAAACGTTGGTCAGCGATTTGGTGGATGGTGAAATTCAGACAAAAACAGTTTGGTTGAAAAATTCATCCCCAAGAAATGGTACCAAACTGTCAATCTACAAGATATGCAGAACTTGGCCTCCAATAAGAAAATCGGCCAGTTCAATCTAATTGACTATACGATTTCGGGCTTCAAGTTGGGCAATTTTGAGATCAACCTGCCAATGGAAATCCGATCTATCAACGATGTTCCTCAGGATATAATGATCTTTTTGTGCATGGTTTGTATATTCAGACTCGAAGAGGACATGAGAGAACTCAACAAAAACGCTGGTGGCACAGGGGGTACCTAAAAACATTTTTAAGTGCTTTACCGAGAAGGTAAACATCGTTAAGCATCTATAGTAAGGAAAGCATATACCAAAACTAATCAAATTATACAAGCTCTGCCTTCGAGCGAGGAAACTCTACAGTCTGAACAGGTCGATCTAAACCACAGAAACACTGCTTTAGCATAGTTCATGAGCTTGAGTTTCTTGATGACCTTCGCAATCGATATGAGAAAACAACGGTGCCTTCCTCAGCGCTATCACGGGTTCGAGAGAGGAATATATATAACTGTATCGATGTGTTATCAAGATTTTCGAGATCGCAGAAAATCATAAAATGTTTAGAAGGGCTTCAAGAATCACACTCCCCATACTTGCTGGAGGTTTGGCATTTGGCTTATTTCCGTTTAGAAAGAGCCAATTCTCTCATCAAGTGACAGAAAACAATCAAGAAATTATACAGTCTATCCAAAACACCGATCTATTCAAGAAGCTTGCAGAAGATTCCAATTTCAGTGAGTTGAGCTCCAAAAACCAGTTTCCCCAGCAACATTTGAGAAATTACGTGTCGTCAGGTTTATTATTTGGACAAGACTTGTTCGAAATCAATCCGATCATTTTCTTCAGCCACAATACCGGAGAATTCTATGCGTTCCACTATATAGGTAGAAAATTAGTTAGTGACGACGGTAAGATTCATAACGGAGTCACGTCAACATTGCTTGATGAAGGATTATGCGCCGCTGGATTTCCATATTTACCTTCCAAAAAAGGGGTAACTGCCAAATTATCCATCAAGTTCGAGAATCAGGTAACCCCAAATTCCATAGTTGCTGTTAAAGCAAAAGTCGTGGAACACAAAGGCAGAAAAGTTGTGATTGACGGCTCGTTGGAAACTGTTCATGATGACCCTGTGGTAATAGCAAATGCAAATTGCATATTAGTCGAACCGAAATGGTTCAAGTACTTCTCCTGGTTCCAATTCATCTAAGGGGCAAAGGATGTCTTCGCAGCCAAAAAGCTTATTTCGAATTTACCCCGTAGATTGCTATAGCATCATAATTCCATCACATTCTCAATTTAATCGTTGCTAATGTACGTTTAAGTCATGCATTATTGTGGCTATTACGTGGCTTCTGACAATTTAAAAACTATAAAGAGGGACCTAATTCTCTTCGATACAATAATTATAACAAATACAAATAGATAAAAATGTCAGATTTAGGTAGAAAAGATATTGGTGATAAAGTCGAATCCAAATTGAAACCAGACTCCCAGAAGTCAACTCCAGAACAATTCAAAGACAAGGTTACTGACAAGGCTGACGATCTCGTTGGTGGTAACACTTCAGGCGAAGGTAAATCATGGACCCAAAAGGCCAGTGACGCTGTTTTTGGTGACAAGAAATAATCACCCTAGTCATGTTGTGTCTGAAACGTCATGATTTTCAACTTGTTTTAGGACATGAAAATATACATGGTATTCCGCAAATTTGCAGCTCTTGCTTTCTCTCTGTGCTGATCTACTGGCGCGACAATTTGTTTTGAGACATTGGTTGCGGCTCGTGTCGGAGCCACACGCAACGCGTGAAATCAAATAGCAGCTAGTTGAAAATGACAGTGTTGAACGAATCAGAACAAGGTTACCTCGACCTATGCCAACATATCATAGAGGAAGGGGAGAATAGACCCGATAGAACAGGTACTGGTACCCGGTCAGTGTTTGCTCCACCTCAGCTTAGATTTGATTTATCTAACGATAGTTTCCCATTATTAACAACGAAGAAAGTGTTCACCAAGGCCATCATTCACGAGTTGTTATGGTTTGTCGCTGGTTGCACGGACGGCAAAAAATTGTCTGACTTGGGAGTCAAGATTTGGGAAGGCAACGGGTCCCGTGAGTACTTGGATTCTTTGGGATTGACCGAAAGAAGAGAAGGCGATTTGGGCCCCGTATATGGATTTCAATGGAGACATTTTGGAGCCAGATACACCGATTGCGATGCCGATTATACTGGCCAGGGCATAGATCAATTACAGGAAATAATCAACAAGTTGAAGACCAACCCGTACGATAGAAGAATTATCATGTCAGCGTGGAATCCGGTAGATTTCAGTAAAATGGCTTTGCCTCCTTGCCATGTGTTCTGTCAATTTTACGTCAATTTCCCCCAGACCGGTAAACCAAAATTGTCGTGTTTGATGTATCAGCGTTCATGCGATATGGGTTTGGGGGTTCCTTTCAACATTGCATCTTATTCGTTGTTGACGAAGATGATTGCTCATATTGTCGATATGGATTGTGGCGAGTTCATTCATACTATGGGTGATAGTCATGTGTACTTGGACCACATCGATGCCTTAAAGCAACAAATCGAGAGAACCCCTAGGACGTTCCCCAAATTAAAGATAAAGAGCGAGCGAAAAGACCAGATAAAATCCATTGACGACTTCAAGTTTTCCGACTTTGAAATTTCCGAATACGACCCATATGGCCCCATTAAAATGAAAATGAGTGTGTAGTATTGTGTATTAATTATTCGTGGTATACCTCCTAGTGGTCGTTGGAACTTCCACGATATCAAATATACTTTCATCTAGCTTCTCTTCCTTAGAATCGTTCTTATTGACGTTACTAATCTCACCGAGAGGGGTTCTGTCATTTTTGTTGGGGCGTTTGTAGTTTCCGTCAGTAACTGCGTCGATCAACTCTGCTCTGTCCCTTCTAAGTTTCTTGATCAACGATGGCTCAGAGTAATCTATCTCGCTTCTTCTTCTTGAGGTCCTCCTGCTAGGAATGATATCCGATACTCTCTTTCTTCTATGGGCGTCATTATTTTCTTTGTCTTCGTTATAAGTCTGGGTCTTTGTGTTTCGTTTTTGGATGTTCTGTTTTGGGGTTTTCTGATTTTGGTTCTGGTTCTGCGTATTCTTACTTATGATCGGTTCGTTTTCGTTAGTTTCCATCGTTTTATCTGCCTTGCCTTTTAGTGATTTAGCTCCTCTAGTCTTTCTACTCTTTGGATCCTGTTTGGCTGGTGATTTATTTATGTTCGGTTGATTAGAAAGGCTTTCTCGAGAGCAATTCGCTTCTTTGTGTTTAGAGTTCTCTATAATAGCCGGGATATCATCAACCTGTCCTTTAGTGGCCAATGGAGAAACGTGTGTCTGTGTTTCGTTCTGTTCCTCCGTAGGTGGGGATAAGTGATTGAGCGAGTCGTTAATTGCAGTCAATGGCAACAGCTCGGACCCGAGCCTACACACGGATGTCCGAGGATCCAGCTTGCGCGAACCCAATTCCCGCCTGCCCAAACGAGGGTGGATTCTCTCACTAATACCCTCTGTGTGTCTAAATTCTCTCAAGATTTGAAAGATCTCGTCAACCTTCTCGCTTAGTTCATCCTCTAGCACATTCAACTTCCCTTCTAGATTCTTCTTGTATTCACTGTCTGATCCGCCCAGACGTAGTTTGATATTTTCGTGGATCAAATCAGCGATTTTGCTCTCCATTTCTGATATCTTGAGGGACATGATTGAGTTGTTTCTGGCTAGTGCCTTATTTTGAAGCTCGAATTTCTCCCTGGCACCTTCTTCCTCTGTTTCCTCCTGACTCATAAGCTTTTCTCTTTCGTTCCATTGTCTTCGTCTCTCTTGTGCCTCTTGTATAAGCGACTGTGACCCCGTCGACTGTCTTGCCATAGTTTTGTTTACAAACCTGTCGCGAAATTTGGTTTTACATTCAATGCAGAGATCTAAACAGCTTCAAGAGCGGATTGACCACAAGCGTGTGGAGTTGGAGCATCTCAAACAAATAAAAGATTATACTGAGGTAGTGACCAATCAGCTTGCCGAATTAGAGGACCAGTTCGACCATATCGTCGAGGGAACCGAGAGTGTAGCGTCGGTGTTATCCACTTGGCAGTCGATTATACGATCGATCTCGCTAGCTTCCATAGGACTACGCAAGTACAGTGAACAGGACTATGACAACGGATCTCCGCTTCCAGAAACCTTGGTGAGGATAAGGATCGATGATAATGAACAACCGGATGAAGGGGAAGAAGAAACACAACATGACGCGAATCGCTCTGAATGATTGTAAATTAGAATATTAAGGAATGTATATTACAGAATGGATTGTCTATAGGTAAAGCTCAGGATTATTTTTGATTGCAACCACCCAGTCTATGATGCTGTACTTCTTAACGTTAGATCTGGCGAGATGAAAGTAGGATTTATCCAATGTTGAAACGTCATTTTCGTTGTCATCAAAAATCTGATCGCTGTCGTCGACCAACTCTCTCAAAACCTCAATCTCTTTGTCATCGGTGAACGAAAGGAGGGTTTTGCAAATGGTAGAATTGCGAACCTTCCTCTTCACGAATTCGTCGGTCCTTTCATCAGTTTTGATTATTTCATCCCAATCATCGGCTATTGTCAATAATCTACACCAGATCTTTTTTGCCATCAATTTATAGCTATATTCATCGTTAAGCAATGACACGATTTTGAATCCATTGGCGAATCCGTTCGAGAACTTGCCGGTAGGTTTGACAAAAGTCAAATAGTCAATCAACACAATTCCAGACAATTTCTCGTCGTTGATAAAGGCATGAAACCCAGGCCTGAGTATGGCGCGAAGGGCTGAAACTTCGACCTTGCTGTTGGTGTAGGTTTTGAGGAATGAGTCAAATTTCAGATCCTCGTTTCCTTTTCCTTTTGGTAATGCCTCACTTACATACTGGAACAACGACTTTTGAATTCTTATCAGAATCAAATTAGTTTCAATAGTAAATAGCTGGTCGTCACTTAAATTGGGATCTGAGTCTGATTTTGAAGCAATCACCGCCAACTTGGCTAAAGAGTATTTCAACTCTTGATTACTCTGTGAGTCTTTAGTTGAGGATTCTGCTGATCTCAAAAGGGCAGTGGAAGCTTCATGAAATCTATTTTCAATCAAATAATTGATCCACGCAACCGAAGAAACTGTATCTGGATTGGCACTTAAGTACTGTTGCAATAGCTTTTGGTATCTTGGAAACCCAGTCAAAAGCATTTGTACTCTGCCGTTTTTAACAAAGAAATTGAACAATGACTCAGCAAACTCATACTCGTATTTTTCAAAGTAGACATAGTATTTCATGATCAACTGGTCGTATTGTTCAGATTTTATACCAAAATGATCGATGGTTTTTTCTCTTTCATCTTCCAAGATTGCACTCAAGGAGTTGAAATCTTTATATTGCTCAACAATAATTATCGCATCTTCAGTGAGTTGATTCGATAATAAAACCCTGACCCACTTCAATTTATTTATGTTATACCAATTGATGTATGTTGGTAAATCGTCATTATTGGACTCGAGTTTCATGAAATCAATAGCCTGGTTGATGAAGTAGTAGAAGACATTGCACAATTTCGCAATATTCTTTCTGATGGCCGGCGGGTGGCTTAACATATCGCTATTGATGAATCGAGTTTGAAAGTAATGCTCAATGGTAAAGAATACATCGGTTTCAAAGATCCAACTTTTGTTCATATTGACGGAGTTAAATTCCCTATCAATTGATAACACCCCATCGTAGTATGAGTCTGTTATCAACAGAAGTAGCTGGGTGGAGCTCAAATCCATCTTGATGGCACTATGAATGAATTTACTGAATATCAAATTGATGGAATATATCTTCTCGCTGAAAAATCTACGCAAAACATCGCTTTCAAATTCAGGATACTCATCTGCAATTATACTGGCCATAAGATTCTTGCATTGTTTGCTGAATGTGTCCTCGTTATCGAGGAAGTTGTATAGATGAAGGGAAAATTGAACTTTCTCCAAGGCGTGCACAACAGTCAAGTTTCCTGATTCATCCATTATACCATTCTGCTTCTCGTAATGATATAAGTTTTCGAGGACCTGATATTTTCTTTCCAATAACAGCTTGCCCGTAGGTGAATAACTTGGTAGATATTGAGACGTCGAGCACATCACCTCCAAGATGATTTCTGCCAACACTTTGGACACGACTTTTGGAGGAAATTCGTGACTTAAAGTGAAGTCAATGGTATCAGAATCTGAGTAGAAAATTGCTTGTTCGATGTGTGATTTAATTGAGGCGTGTGGATTGGAAATATCATGAGTCAATTGATGATCAACAAACCTCTCGACCCTTAAAGTCCCTGAATTTGATGTCAATAATATGACCGAAGGGTTGCTATCAATAGATTTATCTTCAAATCCATACCCAACGATATTGATGTCGTTTTTTATGTTGATGGAGTCTTCCCAACGCGGTTTGTAATACAGGATGGTCCCTCTTGACAGGAAATATGAATAGTCCATGTCGGTCAATATTACACTATTATCAACCACTACAAATGCAGTGATTTCAGGATAAGGTACAAATAATTTAGCTTTGTTGGCGTTGCTGGATTCGCCGACGAACCTATTGGATATATGGGAACCGTAGATTAAAACACCACTATTATCTATCTTAGCAGTTACCAACACAAGGCTTTCTGGCTCTTGCCTATGTTGATTCGAGATGAGGCACAATAATAGAAAGGTATTCTCAGTTTTAACGGTATTCAACCTCCATATATCGAGATATTGAATATTTGAGCTGGATAACAGCTCGAAGCCGTCTAGACTACTTTCAACATATGGATTCAAAGTGTGTTTGAACGATAAGGAGCTTTCAATTACTGGTGATCCGTTGGCGGAAGCTAAATCAACTGTAACTAGATGCACTGAACCGTTGAATTCTAGTATAACGATTTCTTGCTTAGATCCGCTGTCATAAGTCTTTCCAGGTTTTATGCTAGAAATATCCTCATTTATGGGGCTGTTTACCATCTGAAAGTACCTGAAGAACTTGGAAGGTTTTATTAGCTCTAAACACGCCAAACAAGGCTTATTTTGATAATTTCGAAGACTTATTAAAACAACTCTTTTCCAAGAAGTCACCACTACTATCCCTGCAGGTTCAATGTTTTCGGCAAATGTGATGAATTCTCCTTTGTTTGACTTTATAGGAATATTGACTTCAAAATTCTTGTTATTTATCAAGCCTAAGGCTGGTGAATGTTGTACGTTCTCGTAAAATATGAGCAATCCCGTGCTCCCATTGATTATAACTATCCCGGGCTCTTTTGTGTTGCCATTCAATGGCCTTGTTAGTATAGCTAGAGGCAATATCTTGTTTCTATTCGAAAGGTCATTATCAACAGGGAACTCGATCACCAATGGAGAACTGTCGGTAGATAGGTAAGGCCACACGAAGACTACCTCCTCGGAAACTGCTATCGAATACTTCGATACATTGTCGGCATAACCATTCAAGGCTGTATTATCATTCAAGATGGAAGGTAAGGCAGGAAGCTTCGATACACAATATTGGCTATTCTTTGTCAACTCGGTGGTGGCATTTTTATTTATGTGATGCAACAAAGACTTCTTGGTCGACTCATAGTTCGCTCTGGGTTTCCTAGGCTTGAATAATGGCCTTGTCATTGAATACTACGACTTTGAACTGTTTACTCTCGCACTCAGAAAATCCATCGAGAGATCGAGCGTTTGTTGAAATGCACGCATGCTCATTTTACTATACAATATGTTGAAACGGGTGTTTATATTTGGTGAGAGGGTTAATCATCATTATCATTAGCTGAAGCATAATCGGACATGTCGTCGTCATTATAGTCAATTTCATCATTGTCCACTTCTTCTTCGTCGTCGTCGGATACCTGATCGAATTTTGATTTCAACCCTTTCATCTTTCTAGTCTGTAATTTGCCCAAATCTTGGTTACCGACATGGATTTGAGCCACTTTATCACCCATGAAGTCGGTGGCGACATTCTTCTTGGTTTTAGCTTGTAATTGTTTGGGTCTCATGAACGCTTCCTTTTCTAACTCAGGAGCAGGAGTAAGTCTTCTGCCGATTTTGAAATCAAATCTAGGGCCAATTTCATCGATTTCGATTCTTGGCACCTTCTCTCCAGATTTGTATGACTTCAATTTGTACACCCTGAAATGTAAAAGAGGCAAGGTCGAGGAGTTTGGATCCTCGATTTCACCCGTTGATACGGCAATAATGAACTGCAAACCAGCAACATCTTGTAAATCGGTTTCTTCGCCTCTGAAGAAATCCAAAAATAACGATTTGGCATGCTGGAAAACTGGATGAGTGTCAAATGCTGGACCATTGAAGGTGAACATTGGTTTCAACCCCACGGTGAAAGTCAATTTCTTGAAGTCTTGCAATAACTTGTGATTTTGTTGAATTGATAATTCAAGCATATCATATATTTTGTGGTTGAAAAATCTGGTGAAGATTAAAGTATTGGGTCTTTTTTTGTTATGAGTGGATAACACCATCAAAGAAGTGTCGTTCTTTTCACTGAAGAACTCTAAAGTGGTAGGGTCTTCAAATGGCCGAACTTCATTCTTCTTGGTGAACTTTTTGATATCGGGCTTTTTCAAAGCCATCAAATCCGTCATGGCATCGTGGAGAAATTTATTTCCGGTTGAACCTGGGACAAACAACGCAGTCTTGGTGTTTTCTGTTAATTTTGCATCTTTCTTAGCTAAGGCTCTTTTAGAACGGGCATTCTTAGGTTTAATAGTTCTAATCATCTCTAACTGAAAAATAATTTTTATCGCGCGATGAGGTTCAGAAAACCTTCTTGATTTATTAATCTATACGATCAAGTCAACTACGCCCACACTTGAAGCTGCTCGAAATAGTCTATACGCTTCTTGTGGGGGTTGTCGATGTTCTGTACTACTGCATGTCTCAAATCATCCACCATTACAGGGTGTCCGCAGGTGACAAAAGCAACCGACCCCGAAGACTCTTTGATGGCTGTCCTGACTATTTGGTCCATCGAAGGACGCCCCTCCTGGAATGTGATAAAATTCAATTCTCGTTTGATTTTGTCTATAACGTCGTTTGGTGAACTGTGCGCCATATCGATACTGCCGTAGTTAGGTCCGCTCTTGAGACTGGAGTGTTCAGTGAACTCGTGGTCTGGGAATCTCATATTAAATTCATCCAAATGTTCCAAACTGTTGGGCTTGGTGACGTAAACAGTGGTTTCAATTAAGGTATTCTTCATTGCCAATAATTCTTCGTAGAACCAGAATAACGACCGGTATTCTCTGATGACCCAAATCAATCTGATTCTGGACTTTAAACTATGGTTTTGTCGCTTTTGCAACTCGTAAGCTTCTGCAAAGATTCCTGGAATACCATTTCCTCCAGCCACAAACACTGACGAGTCATATTTGCCTGCTGGGGTAGATTCCCCGTAAGAACCTTCCACAGCCACCCTGATTTCAGCAGATTTACCAGGATGGGATTTCAAGTAATGGTATAAGTCTGATGTCACACCCTCTTTAATTTTGATGTAAATGGCGATTTCGTCTTTGTTTTCGGTGGAAATTGTGTATGTGAAGGGATGTGATTGCCAGAAACAACTTGGCCTTAAAAAGTGAATAAACACATGTCCACCAGAAACAGCGTCCCAGTGATCTGGTTTGGGGACTACGACCTTCAACGCCTCGTCCGCCAAAAGCAATACTCTGGCTTTGGGGAACCCAAAGCTCCACAATCTGCCAACCCTCACCATTCTATCGAAGATCCAAATAGCAAAACTGAAATGGTAGAACCAAAGACAGTAAAAGTCACCCACGTGAAAATAGGCACCTAGTATGAAAGCAAATGCTAAAAGTATGTGAATCAATAAGAACGTCTCGTAGTATTTTCTCCTCAAAACCAACAACCCTTGGATCAAAATCAAAATTCCGCTGGTGGTGCCAATGATTCCGAATATTATATAGGTTTCACGGATTAGTTTCGAGAAATCCTCGTCATAGGCTATGTAAAATCCCGAATGAGCAATTATTAGAACCACCGCCACCCTTGAAACCCATCTGTGTAAAGTGATAAACGTGGAGTAATCCCATCTGGTCAACCATTGTAAAAAATTGTTTCTTCCCCCGAATAAAATTAACAACGGCATTACGGAACTTGTCAAAATGCTGAACCTCACCGCATAAAATCGTAATAACGCCTGGGCCTTGTTTGAAAACACAGGATCGCCTTCTACGTAATGAATGTTGATAGTGCCAAAATAAATGATGAGCATAACAAATACGAGAAGGACTAAGGTCTCGAGCCGTGTTGGCACCAACATATCCAAAAAGTAGAAGAACGGTTTCTCTGTGGTCTTTTTCTTGCCACTTGTGGCTGGAGACGAAATATTCTTCCTGAACCAATTGGAAAATGGATCAGTCAACTTCTTGTGGACCCTAGGAGCTAGCACCTTCGACCAATTAACAATTCCTGCTACTGTGAAAATAGCTACCCAATATAACACTATATAGAACCCGTAGTCAACTGAACGGTCATAGTTGCCCAAGAACTGATCGTAAGCATCCCGAAACAACAAGATTTGACTATCGTTCAACTTGATAGGAAAATCCACAACCTGCCCCAGAGTAAAATTGTCCAAATCACTCAAGGACTTGGCAAAATTGGAATAATCGGCCAACGACTGCTGAAAGTCCTCCCTCGTCAACGTGTAGTTGAAGTCGTTCTTACACGAGTCAATATAGCCATCAGTGAAGTCAGGATAGGCGTGATTGTAACAATAAGCAATTGTTGCCCTTGCGTTGGCATTGGAGCACAAACAATCCTGTTGGAAATACCTCAAGCCATCCTCCTCCGGACAGAACTTGGCAGTTGTTAAGGACACCTCGTAACTGCATGCAAAAAAGGCAATTTTTCCCTGGCCGAATTTATGAAGGGGTGCTCCATTGACCGCCTTTGAGGGTGTGAACGCTATCAACGTTGAAACCACAAAACTGATTAGTAGTATGTTTCTGATACTTCGTATCGTCTTGTTTCTTATCTTGATTGGAACCATGAAAGGAACTAGAAGGAATAGTAGTCCTAGGGTGGTTTTGGTCCATGTGGCATACATCCTGGTGAATTGGACCAAATGAACAGGGGAAATAATCAAATCAGTGGAAAATCAGTCGAAATTTAATATAAATAGATGATGCGGGATCACGATGCGGTGCACAGCAAGTGTCGAAACCAAGCGTGGATCACAAGTGGCTTAACTCTGAGTATGTCCTAGTTATTAAGGATTTAAAAGGAAAAGAAGTTCGTATAACGTTTCGCACCACAGATTCGATTGCGATGGGCCACACCTACTCGGAAGAGCTAAACGACGGCGGCTTACGTGGAGAGTCAGCAAGAATTCGGATTTAGAAGGCGTTTGGTTAAAGAGTGTTTAGAAAGGCTATCATCCGTATGCACACAAGGCAACAATGAACGTAAACCTGACAGGGCTAATTGCGCGACGTGATGGATTCGATAAGATTTTTTAGATAACTGTGACATTTTCTGATTTCCTGTTTTTCTGCTTTTCCGGCTACCGGCATTAAACATCTTTGATCGAGAGCTGGTAGGAGGACCTCTCAACAGATAACCTTGGTCTCGCCGAGCTAACGACTGAGATCGGTGGGCAAATTGTCTTTCCCCTTTAAGTGCGGTTTACGAAAAACTCATGGCAGCCAATCACACCGCATTTATGGTTGTCCGAGAAGGATTATTGTTGGCTACTGATTATACTTGCGCCACAAATTTGGTAACATAGTAGTCAAGAGCACCAGCCCAACGCTCCTACGCTGTAGATCTCTGCCCCTTAGACGAAAAGATTAGAAATCAACGTAAAATGGTTGTGAACTCCACTGAAAGACCCACGAGAGGAAAGGCCAAAGTTGAATTTTTCCCCACGAACTACGAGGATATTACTGCGGGAGTTGCAGATGCGATGCTCAACCCACCCATCAGAGACTTCATCACGGACTCTCACGATCCGGGTTGGACAGCCTGAACGCTCGAATTTACTGATACTCAGATCAATGAACCTTGACAAAACGCTGTCTCGTTCGACTCTATTAATAATGCTCGGATATGTCATGAACCAAATCCAGATTTGCTCTTAGTAATTCGCACTCAGATATATAACCTCAGGTTTTGCAGCCTCAACCCAATCATCGAATATGTCGCTTCAATCGTCACAACTCAAAGAATCCCTTGTTCCCTTGGACCAAATCCGAAGACCCATTCCCCCAGTGTTGGATTACCAAAAAATCGATGCTATGGTATCGACGTTGAAAGGCGTGCCACAGGCCTCAGCAACATGCGGCATCGAAGATATACAACCGGGCCATTTGCCCCCAATAGACGTTTTTAGAGTCAGAGAAAACGGAAAAGACTATTACTTTGCGTTTGGTGGCTGTCACAGATTTCAAGCTTATGATAGGATGAACTCAGAAAATACCCATGGTGAACCTGTGATGGTGAAGTGTAGGTTACTACCAGCTACCAGGAAAACCCTTAAAGTCTACTTGGGTGGTTCGGTAGACGAAATGTTCAAGGAGTAGAACTGGAATGATTAATAGAACTTGCAAAAAATCTTGACAGAAAACCGTAATAAATGCATTGAATAGAAACCTGTAATTAAATATATTAAATATCAAAATCTATGCCCACACTTGTATCTGCTCGAAGAAATCCACCCTTTTTTTGGGGTGGAGGTTTTGGCTGACTGCATATCTGACATCGTCCACCATCATAGGATGACCACAAGCAATAAACGCCGTAGAATCAGTGGATTCCTCCACTTCTTGTTTAACGAGCTCATCAATCGAGGGTCTACCGTATCTAAACTCGATGTGGTCCAATTCACTGTCGTGGCTGATGGAAGCTTTGGTGTATTCGTTAACCTCCTTTTTTTCTCCGTCACTCAAATCTCCATGAGTCTCTTGATTAGACACGTAGATGATGGTTTTGACATTTTTACCTCTTAAGTAGTGCAATTGGTCGTAGAACCATTCCAACGACTTGTGGTCTCTGACAATCCAATACAACTTGATGATCTTATCACTATTGCTGCATTTCAATGCCAAATCGTAAGCTTCTGAATAAATACCGGGGATACCATTACCACCAGCGATAAACACCGCGGTTTGGAAAGACCTGGCCGGGGTCTTTTCCCCGTAGGGACCTTCGATACCCACCCTGATTTTGGCGGTCTGGTTTGGCAATCCAGACAAGTACTGGTATAAACCATGGGTGATGCCTCCTTTGATCTTGCAGTACAAAACAATGGAGTCTTTGGTTTCGATGGAGTTGGTGAAGGTGAAAGGATGAGACTGCCAGAACCAACTAGGCCTCAAAAAATGAACAAATGCATGGCCACCGGGAATGGCTTTCCAGTAGGAGGGCTTGGGCACCACAACCTTGATTGTTTCGTTGGCCAATAACGAAACGTTGGCCACTGGGAACCCGAAAACGAAGAGTCTGGCAATTCTGACAACTCTATCGAATATCCACACTGCTGAAGCAGCATAGTAGAACCACACATAGCCCAAGTCGTCAACATGAATCCAGGATCCAGCAATGAACAACACCGCCAAAATGATGTGGATCAACAAAAACATTTCGTACCACGATCTTCTCAACACGAGTAATCCTTGAATCATAATAAGCCCACTGGCCACCGTTGCAATGAACCCCCAAATAACGTAGGTGTCGGCCATGGTTGTTTTATAACTGCTCGTAAATGTTATAGAATAACCAATACTGTGAATGGCAACCAACACAAATCCGACCCTACCGATCCATCTATGCATCAACACAAACGTGGCATAATTCCATTTCGTCACCCATTGTAAGAAATTGTTGCGACCAGCGAAAAGGATAATCAACGGGGAGTAGAACGACACCAAGATTCCTGATCTCACGGCAACTTGTCTACTGATGGACTCGGTGTCGGAGCCGAAGATGGGATCGCCTTTGACTGCTTTGATGCCATAAGCGTCGAGGACAATGGTCACGACCACAAATAACCCAATGATCACCGATTCCAATCTGGATGGCACCAAACAGTCGAAGATAACCCAGAGGGATTTGGCTTGGGTTTTTCTCCTGTGGATCGCGGGGATAGTGACATATTTTCTAAACGCGTTCAAAATGGGTCCCGCGAGCCTTCTGTTCAAGCCAGGAGCAAGTTCCTTGGACCAGTTCACCACACTCACCACTATCACGACCAAAGCCCAGTATCCGACCATTCCAATACCGTAGTAGTAGGAGTTATCGTAATTTCCGAGGAATCGGATGTAACTCTCGTGGTAGATGTCGGACAAAGTTTCGTTCAATTTCAACGGGAAGTCGATGGGCACACTGAAATTAAAATTAGGAATGTCATTAATATCCCTGGCCTTGGCCAAATAAAGGTCATATGAAGCTGCGAAATCGGCTCTGGTCAAGTTGGTAACCCCAAAGGTTGATGCACATGTATTGATAAGATAGTCGTAAACGTCGTTGCCGAGGCCGATCTGACGCTTCATGCATCCGACAAAAGTGGCTCTCTCATTTGGATTGGAACATATGCAAGTCTCCGCGTTATAGGGTGAATCGGGGCCGCACCATGTAGCTGAGGCTTCTACAATCCCATCACACCCATACATAGCAATTCCAATGGGCCCGTTCAACGCAAACGGTGCTCCGGAAGCAGCACAATGGCTCAAAAAGGCTAAAAATGTCCAAATTATCGCCAACATTATTGAACTGTCTAGTAAATCATTGGGAATCGCTGCAATTTATAAATTCTGGAGACAATAGTCGCCTCAGACAATCAATAAAATAATTACGAAATTTCCAGTCTTGTAACTGGTTATAAACGGAAAGGCTTCAAAACCATCGAATTTTCTAAAACCGGTAAAATTTTTCAACGGAATCACACCTCCACACGATGCCAAGAATTCCATGACAGTTTTGACGTTACGCGGGCTCGGCGTTCTAGAAAAATTTCCGGATAGTGGCCAATATTTCCACGGTGGCTTATTTGCCACTTCTATTCTGGCGTCGGTCGACACTTCTAAGGCATTTTTCACTGCTAAGCTCACTCAGCCCACATCGGAGAAAAGGCGCCAGATAATTAACCTCGTTATTTTTTACAGGGCTCGCAATTAATGCAGAAAGATCCAATCAGATAATTTGTTTTGGGTAATTTGTTTTTTTAAAAATTTTTAGCCTTGTAACGTATGGGATGTCCAGAATTAGATATTGCCGAAATCCGAAAAGCAGAACCTTTCAGGAAACATTTTGAGCCGACAGCTATTGTTCCAGAGCAGGGCAGTAATACATACGGTTTGATGACTAGATATGCGGTCTACCAAAGTTGGTCCCAAATGTACCATTTTAGAACTTTTGACGCCAAAAAGGTCGAACTTTGGAAAAATTAACTGCTTAATTTCGTGCCAAAGGAATACTTGCATCGCTGATCATTTAGATAAATTTTATTGTGAAATTTTTTTCAAAATCCGTTGGACCCACAATAGCGAAAAAATTCGATGAACTTTTTACACGTGATTTTTTGTTCATGATCCCAGTGAGCTGAGATATGCATCGTACGTTGAAGCTCCAGTAACCTGGAAACTATGGGGGATTGTGAGCGTGTGTATTGAAGGAAGAGGGTTCATAAAGAGAGTAGATTATAAAATATGTATTTATAGCGACATCACCACATGAAAACGACACGAGGTAGTGAAGGCAGATCTGCCGAAACACGCACCGTTACCAATTTGGAATTCCTCGGATATGCATCCTGATCGGCTATCGACTAGAGGCTATGGATACGTTATTTGCTAATGTTGCATTCCCCATATGTTTCGTGTCTCAACCTAGGGGTGTGCCTGCAACGGAGTGGACGAGTCAACGCTATTTCTAACATCACTTTCATGGCTTTGGGCCAATTCCAACAATGCTAATCTTTTGCTCATTCTTTTTTGTTGCCAAGTAAGTGGTACAAGAGGTAAGTATCCATGTTTTTCCTCGAACAATAAAGAGAAAAACATCATGATAACCACCACCCAATACAAATTGTAGCTTATGACCGACCCGTAGGTTGCACTATTCGTCCAACCGAATATAGCGGTCACAATCATCCAAAAGGCTCCATCGTCCTGAAGCTCGCCATTACAGCAGTTCACATGCCAAACGCTTTTGGTGATGTCATATGACCCAGGACCATGGCCAGTCTCACTGACATCAAACCCGTCACACAAATCAATGAATCTTTGCAACTCAAAATTCCAAACACCTTTGGAGAATAACCCTGCCGCAACCAAATAAAGAAAGCAGGTGGATATGATCAAAAACCATTGTAACGACATCGAGTTTCCTGTCTTATATAAAAGGATCCCCACTACGGATCCTATGATTATAGCCAACACCAACGAAATTACAATCGACTTGGTTGTTGTGTTTTCGTTTATCCCGATCCCTCCGATGAAAACAATGGCTTCCATACCTTCTCTTAATGTGGTGACAAAGGGTAATATGAACATCGCATACTTCTCTGACCAGATAGTCAATCTTTCACGAAAGCTATCGTGGGTTTTAGTTTTAGAGTTTATAGCCCTGTTGATGTAGTTGGATTTCTTAATAATTGTGGTAAGCTTTATCTTCCACTTCTTCTGCATCTTATTGACCCTCAAAATAGTGATACCCATAACAGATATGATGATACTGGCGATAATCGAAAACGCTCCTTCCCAATAATGCTCGGTGACAGCCCACAAATCACTTCCAATGATGTAGAATATACTCAAAATAATACTACCAATGACCAAGCAACATGCCAAACCCAACAACCCACCAACCCATACTTGGATTCTGAGGTATTTATATGTTTCTGCTGTATCATCTATACTGGTTTGGTCGTCGCCGTCAGCGGGTATTCGCTCATTTATACTACTGTAATCCTTTGATTTGTCATTTATGGCAAAACTCTGATGTAGAAAGGCCAATAACACCGATATTATAATGGCCAGCTCTAGAGTTTCCCTCAACACAATAAGGAACACTTGAACTGAAAAATAATCTTCGAACGCCATTATTGAGTTTTTTGAGACCAATCCCGATATTTATAATTTTGCCGTGGTAGTGGATCGCATTTTTATCTCAAAGATCAATGTGCGACCGGAAATCGTAAAAGGGCACCATTTGAGATGATGGAAAAGATAATGAAAGGTTATGTGAAATATATTAATATTTATCAAGGTCTAGTTTTTTGTATGCTTCTTCGTTGGTCACCTTGTCTTCTTCGAGCTCACTCAAATCAGATGTGGTATTATTGCTATTGGTGGATAAGACTCTCGTAATAGGAGTAAATCGTTTAGGGCTCGACTTGGACTGCGACATCAATTCCGCAGAAGAATTTCCAGCCCCTGTTTTCGGAGTTTTGCTTGGATGTTCCGACATCGGGGGAGGTAAAGGCCATTTTCTTTTCTTGGGCATGAATATGTTGCTTTCGGTTAACTTGTTTGCCCCCGTGGCATCTTCATGATGCTGTCCTACCACAGAATGTTCCAGTTTTCGTGCGTGATTGGCAGTGTTTTTATTGTTTCCCGCAACCGTATTGGTTTCAATTTTTGAATTGAGTGGTGGCCCCTCCTTTCCTTTCTGAGGTTGGGTTTTGATGGGTATTTCTCGTGATTTGGTGTTTTCCGGCTTTACTCCTGCGCTCCGTTCCTTCCCGTACTCATATATGCTTACAGACGATCCAATTTCCCCTCCTTTGTGGCTTCCATTCACACTAGCAGCTTGTGGGTAGTTGATGGGAGCACCGGGAGTTACTCCAGAGTTCGTGTTAGTTAACATTTTGCCTTGGGTCATTTTCTTGAACCTTTCTTTGTCAATTTCATGACATTCTTCGAATCTTGGTAATTGGCTTGGCTTATCCGGTAAAGGATGAGCTTCGAAAAAAGGATGTTTCAACGCGTCTAGGGCGTTATACCTCTTATATGGGTCTAAGGTTAACAATTTCGATAACAAGTCCACGCCCAACGAGTCGTTCATGAGCGGCATGAATCTTTTCTCTAGTGTTCTTTTACAGGTCATTCCGATGGTCATGTCATTTTTGTTGGGCAATGTATTGCAATCGGGCCATTCTTCGCTGTTGGGGGGGCCGACTAGTTGAAATACGAGCTGGCATTGATGACTGTCTGATTTACCACTCATAATGGGCTTTCTGTAAAACAACTCTCCGAAAACACAACCAACGCCCCATATATCGACTGCTGTGGTGTACTTCCTCTCTCCTAGCAAGATTTCAGGCGGTCTGTACCACCTTGTGACTACTAGACCTGTGTACAGTCTTTCTCCTCCACCCGGTCCCTTGCCCAAAGTGGGACGGTTTCCATGGTATAGTCTTGCGAGTCCAAAATCTGCTATTTTGAGCACGCCGTCTGAATTTATCAATATATTGGCGGCTTTGATATCCCGATGCAAATACTTGCTATTATGAATATATTGTATGCCACTCAATAACTGCTGCATAAAACATTTGATTTGCGATAGAGTAAGGTGTACGTTGGGATTCTCCAATAACCCTACCAAATCTGATGCCATATACGGACTCACCGTATAAAAGCAACCTCTATTATGTACCACATCTTGGGGGTTCGCTACTTTTGGCTCTTCGTAAATCATATCTAGTATCTTTAGCACATTCACATGATTGAGTTTTTTTACAATTGTTATCTCTCTCATGGCAGTTATTGGAAACCCCTCCTTCGCCGAATGATTCAATAATTGTTTCAATGCTACTATTTGACCAGTTTTGGTGTATTTGGCCTTCTGAACCACCCCGAAAGTTCCTTTGCCTAATTTACTGATAATCGTAAACTCCTTCAACTTAGACATGTCTCGGAACCTATTAATAGGTTGGACATCAGCCTGAGTTATCAAAGCCATGTACTGATACAGAATTCAAACAGATGTCTTTTTATCAGAATTGAAAATTCGCACTTCAGATAATGCATCTGTTGAGGTGTAGTAATGGATTAGGTTGTTACAATTTGTTTATTAACGTTACACATTATTAATCCACTCTGAAATCAGAGTAAAGGTCTAAGCTTGTTCGGTGGATTGATACTTCAATCTCTTCTTCCTTTCCTTTGACAATCTAGCAGCCTCTTTGACGTTGAAGCCTTTAGATAAAATTTGATTGGTTTCTTCTAACTCCAACCCGGCAACTTCAGGGTACAAGAAGTAGACAAAGAAGAATGAAACGAAACATAACCCGGCAAAAAAGGAGAAAGTACCTGTAGGGGTAATATTCTCCAACATGGTTAAAAATGTGGATGCAATGACTAAAGACCCTGACCAATTAGTACATGTTGCAAACATGGCACCCATTGATCTGACATTGACGTCAGAAAATAACTCGACACCTGTCCATGCAGAAGTGCCAATACCAATGGCATAACTGGCGACAAACCAAACCATACTAAGTATAATGACAATACCCCAACCAGTGATACCACTAGCCTCTACTACTACGTTATCCCCATCGGCGAATGAAACGTTCAAGAAATGAAACCCAATGGCACATATCACCAATGCTAAACACATACAAGGAAGTGCGAACACTAATGTTCTCCTTCTACCGAGTTTATCGATAGTACACAAGGCAATAAAAGTGAAAACAAAATTGGTAGCAGCAATGATAATTGAAACAGCCGTTGGATTGTGGAAACCACAGGTTTCAAATATAGTAGAACTGAAATACATCAATGAATTGAAACCGGTGAATTGCTGGATCCCTTGTAACCCACATGCTAGAATTAAAGCTCTAAAGTTTGAGGGTGTAGCATGAATAAGTTTGATTGATTCCCAAGACCTCGAAAGTGGGCCATTACCTGGAACATTCGAATTGGAGAGAATCATTTCCTCAACCATAGCATCAATATTGGCATCACTCATACTTTTGTAAACTTTTTTCAAAACTTTTTTAGCATTGGGAACATCGTTGTTTATGATGTAAAATCTTGGAGTATCGGGTAAAAACCAGAACAAGGTAAATTGAGCAACGGCTGGAACCATGCATAAACCAACACTAACTCTCCATCCATGATTGACATTAGTCAAACCCCAATTAATGAAATAGGCTACCAATTGACCACCAGTGATCAACATACCGTTGGAGACTATCAACCTGCCTCTGTAACGAGAAGGAGCCAACTCCGATAACATAAGTGGGGAAATCAATGAGGCAATGCCAACACCCCAGCCCAACACAAATCTTCCAACAATCATGGTCCACACGGTTTTTGAAGCAATTTGAATAATCGTACCAATGAGAAAAATGACGTTTGAGCCTAATAACACGACTCTACGCCCCAAAAGGTTGGCCAATACCCCACCCAATATAGCGCCAAGCAATGCCCCCAAACTGGTTGCACTTGTAATGAATTCTTTTTCCCCGTTCGTCAAAACTTTGTTGGACAAATCGGTACCAACTTGCACAAGAGCAGACGATATATAACCAGTATCATAACCAAAGGAAAAACCAGATAATGAAGATGCCAAAGTCAATAGAAGGACCAATTTTGAAGGAGCGTCATCTGTCAAACTGTGGAGATCAGTTTTAATTAGCGAGCGAGAAGATGTTTGAGAATCGAGTTCAGCTTGAGAACTCGATCCATCGCCTTCTACATTAGTAGTGTCCACTTTGTACTTAAGATCATCAGAATCCTTCATGGCTTCAAAATTTAACGATTTGTTTATGTATAAAGAATGTACTAACCCTGAGAAAAAATTTTATTTGAGATTTTCGTTATATTTATACCTGATAGGTCCCCTCGGCGAATTTTCCAGAAATTAACCGATTGCACGACTTGTTCCGGCGAATTCCCGTCGAATTTGGCGTGGTTCAAAATCCACGAAAGGTGAAGAATAATTACGACTGCCTATTATAAGGCGTTTTTACGTCGATCAAAACCGTTACAGATCAATCAAAATAACTCTACAGCTAGAACCTCGTGCTGCTCGAGCGGGGATATTAAGATTTGCATGATCGAGTTAGGCGATCGAAATTAATTGGGAGACTCCAAACCCCGAGGTGAGAGTGAATAATCTTAATGACGTATATGTTAACACTATCTATGTAAATTAGTTTTTTATTTTTTTGGTGGGTTGAATTTGATCTTTCTGTTTTTGATGGCTTGCCATTTGAATTTCTTGACCCAAATACTCAAGAAGTATAATGAAGACAAGACTATTAAAGCTTTTAAACCCCACTTCTTTCTGTCGTCGTGTTCTGGTTCAGCGGCCCAATTCAAGAAGGTGGTAACATCCTTAGCCATTTGGGAAGTGGTGGCTGGGGTACCATCTTCGTACTCCACCAAGTCATCGAATAAAACTCTACCCATAGCAATAGCACCGCCGGGGAAGTATGGATTATAGTTAGAACCTGGGGGTAAAACAACACCAGCTGGTGGCTCATCTGGGTATCCAGTCAATAACGAAAAAATGTAATCACAACCTCCATGTCTAGCTTTAACAATCAATGACAAATCTGGTGGTAAAGCACCTTGGTTGGCAGCTCTTGCAGCTTGTTCATTTTCGTAAGGACTTGGGATGTAGTCAGCTAATTTACCTGGTCTCTTCTTTGGTTTTCCTTCATCATCAGGTTCGTCATCATATTCTAATTCCTCAGCAAAAGCTTTGGCTTCAGAAGTGTTGTGGGAAACACCAACTAAATTTCTCCAAGCAATTCTATCTAAAGAATGGCATGCGGCACAAACCTCTCTATAAACTTGGAACCCTCTTCTGATTGAGGCATGATCGAATGTTTCAAGCATACCGTTGTGAGACCACTCGTAAGCTGGAGGATGTAAACCATGTTCGGCAGCACTCATGGCATTGGCAGTCATGGAGTCTTTGTATAATAAATAAGAAGCAGTGACACCAGTTAAACCAACTGAAGCCATGATAGCTTTATTCATCATTGGAGTTATTCTGACCGTTCTGAACATAGCGATCTGTGATGAATTGACTTTGTTTTTAAATGTTTTTTATTATCAAAATTAGTTTAAAATTGAATATTTCAATATGGATAATGGGTGATTGAGGATGAAATATAAATGCAAACTATCCACTATATCTATTCAAGTTTTAAATCAATCCTTCTTAATAAAATTGGTTAAAAAGAAAGTCCAATACTAAATGATATTTTTTTTCAATGAAAATTTATTGGATTCTAATGAACAAAAGGTGCTCGCTCATTGGATATTCTGATATTTTCGTTGTGACGCGCACGCCCCTCACCGAGTAGTACGATTATAAGCAGAATTTTGTGTCCTGGGTCCGCACGCTACCAGGATCGTTTGTGGATGTTGCATGGTGTGGGGGCTACCATTGGTTGCATATCGCTGGCACTCAAAAATTTGCAAGTAACCTCAAAACTAAAAATTAAGCCCGACGCGGGACTCGAACCCGCAGCCTTTTGATAACTCTTAATGTGTTTTAAAAGTCAAACGCTCTAGCCGATTGAGCTAGCCAGGCCAATTACATAAGATTGGTGCTTGAAAATACTAAGTAGCAGAATGAGAGTAATCGACTTTATTGGTGATCTAAGGAATGTTATAAACCTTCAAGAATCTCGAGGATCAGTATTTACCCACAAAAGCCCCTCCTAACATCGAAACTTTCGGCCAACATGCCATCTCACCAATGAATACATGGGCATTTATTGTTCTATCAGAGTGATGTTTCCTTCACAGGTGGTCCGGAAACCACGCATCCAACTGTTTTCCTACCCATATACGGCGACTCCTTCTTTGAAAATGCAGATACTCGTATAATTTCCGTTTCTATAGCCTACATATGAACCCTACCATTTTTCTTCAGGGTTTTGTTTAAAGGCAACATAATCATCCAATTTAAAGACGCTGATCTCCGTTTCATTCTCGATACCCAATTCCCATAAGCTCTTCTCGGTTGATTGGTTGGGGGAGTAGATTATGAACTCTTCGTCATTATTGAAGTTGACAACTAAATTCATCGACTTGGTTCCATGAGCTTTTGTATATATTTTCAAGGTGTCATATTCAACGTTTCTGTATGGCCTTAATCCACCGGTGGTGTTTATAATGGTCACTATTTTGTCAAGTAGTTGTTTAGGGGTGGTCTCTTTTAAGTTAATTGAGTGAATGATGTGATTTTTGACATTTCTGTAAGGGAAAGATTTGATAATACGAATAGTCAAAAGTGAATCTGTGGCTGGTCTGACATTGGACGTCAAGGGTTCCTCGTTATCTACTTCCATTGTGACGGGAAAGTTATTGCTGAATATATTCTGGCACTTAATTGAAATTTATGGAAGATCTGGAGAGATGAGAAAATTTAATCGTATACTCATTATTTTTCGCAGCTAGATTCATATCTTCAAGCCATTTTCGAATTTTATGAAAAACAGCTGCAAGTCAAAGACCCTGTCCTTGTTGCCTGAAAGCTGGCACCCAACCTTTTTTCTGTTTCCCTCAAACATCAATCTCGAATTGTCAATACTATCGTCGTCTTCCTCGTCATACATTAGACTGAAGTCGCTGTCGTTGGGGCTTATAGTGACATACCTCACCGGTACAAAGTCCATAAACACTTTCAAATGTTGGGAAGAGAAGCTCATGGATGTCATGTCTTCCAATATGGTTTTGAATTCTTTCTTGTCCGTGATAAGTTTATCGTCAAATCGTAGGAGACTTCTCTTGAAATTGTTGTAGCTCTGGGAGATATCCCCATCCTTGACTGTTGTCCCAGCACTTTTTGTGTGTTTCATGTTTTGTGGTGACGCAGGGAATCTGAGATTTCTTGCATAATAGTCTACCTTGTGAACAAGTTCATTAATGACACCAAAATCTTCCAATAACCCTTTTAATAGTTCGCTATGTTCGTTATTATTCTCGTGCTTGGATAAGCTGATTTCCAAATGTTTCGAAAAACCGTCAATCTGACTCAAAACCTTATGAATTGAGCACTTCTCTAAGAACGCTTGAATAAACTTATCATTGGAATGTTGTGCTCTCAAGGTTTGATTAAACTTCTCGGCTAAAGTTTCATAAACTAAGGTTTTTGAAATTTTGAATTCAAGTTTGTCATCAATGGACGCCAAGTTTGAGTTTATCTCTATGCTAAGTTGATATAATTGCTTCAAGCTTTGGTTCTGCAACTTCGATATGGTGTTTGTCATTTCTTCGAAATGATCCAAATTCTCAATCAATGTGCTAATCTCAGCTTTAAATGATTGAACAAGGCTCTGGAAATCACTGCTGGTATAAAGTTCATTGTTTCTTTCCAAGTTTCCCAAGATGTTGAATATCGTTGATTGGTTTATGGCCTTGATAATTGTGTCGTACTTGGAATTTATGAAAATTAGCTTATTGGAAAATCTTAAAGATTTCGTTTCATATTCATACTTAGACTTCAATATGTTATTGATTTTGAGAATCACGTTGTCAAAGTATTCGATCTCCTCGCTATGTTCGCTGGTATCCTTATTTAAAGATTTGGTGTTCAAGTCAACGTTATTGGACAACTCGAAAAATTTGAACCACTCTATCAAGTAGAACAATATGCACTTTTCATCGGGCACCAAGTTCTGAAAATCCTCCAAGTCTGCCAATTTTGGTATGCCTAACTGTTCAGCAAATTGCAAAATGGCCTTGAGATTAGATAGTCTGGAGTCACTTAGATCTAACATATCCACAGGCAAATAGTTTTTGAGAATCGAAAGCAATATTTTATCAGGCGAGTTGACCTCTATCGACCAGTCTCTGTTGAAATTTGTAATTTGATTTAATTTAGAATGCTTGTTCACCCAGGACATTAGAATTTTCTTAATTTCGGTAACTGAGTTTCCTTCGTTGAATATTCCAATAGAATTGGAGGTGGAAAAAATGAATAGGGTCCATATTAGCCCTAAAATTAATTTCAAATTACCTTCTATTATGTTGTCAGCGCTGATGCTAGTGACATTCAACTTCAACACAATCCTGATGAATTCTAAAAAGTCATTGATGTTTTCCATCTTTTGCAAGTCAAACTTGGGGTTGGGGTACAACGGTGAAAGCAAATAGAGCTTCGTGTTCGTGCCATCGACATCCAATTCACCTATGATCTTGTTTATCAACCGTATGAGTACCAACCCATCATTCATATCCTTGGATAGATCGGTTAGATTTAAACTGAGTTTCGAGTTGATCCATTTTATCATTGTTTTGTGTTGCTGTTGTACCCATTCGGGAGGATCTCCAGCCTTTCTATACCTGTAATTTTCACTCATGGATGATATTATATCCAGAATACCTGTAATTACAATTTGACCCCTGCGTAGATTGAGTGGTATTTATTGAGGACTCGTCTAAACACGATAAACAGAGATTCGCGTACTCAAAACACCACGCACAGAAAAGATCTGTCTCATCTTACCCCAAGTTGCCGGGGCGCGCGCAAAACGCAGAGATGTGGTGGGACACAATTACAATAGGCCGATGTCGCCGTAAAGCGCACTACGACGGTGGAAGCTTTTCCAACCCCTGGGACTTGTTCTCAATTAATTGTATATTTTACACTACCATTAAATCTTGAAAAATGGATGATTTAAAGCCTCTTGAGCTGTTGGTCTTAGTTGATGGTCAAACGTCAACAATTTATCAATGAGGTCTATTACCTCGTCACTGATTAGGTGCTCGTTATCTTTATTGACGAAATATGACCACAGTTTTCTGGGATAGTCTCCTAAGATATCATCGTATTCGTTGCTCAACTTTATGCCGTACTTATTGACATATTTCATTAAATCATCGGTCCCCAAGATTTTAGCGATTTGAACCAACTGATCGTTGTTTGAATCACCCCTGAAGAAAGGTTCTTTTTTAAAGATGATTGCTGCTAAGATACATCCTACAGACCATAAGTCCAAAGAATAATCGTACTGCTGCAAGTTGATTAGTAACTCTGGTCCCTTGTGATACCTCGATGCAACTCTTACATTGTAGTCCATCCCCAGGTGATAGAATTCAGCCAATCCCCAGTCGATGAGTCTCAATTTTTTGTTCAAGGGATCGATCATGATGTTCTGTGGCTTTACATCTCTGTGTATGATACCCATGGAGTGAGAATAGTCCAAAGCAATTAATAATTGGCTTAGGTAATACTGAATATCTTTGATGGTGAATTTGGGGTATAAAATTCTGAAGTCGACGTTACTGACCCGTTCGAAAATCAATGCCGGAATTTTACTCTGCTCGTCCTTGACTATATCCAACAACCCAATGATATTTGGTCCTCCCGTCAAGTTTTTCAAAATTTTCACTTCTCTATAAATTTTCTTCATTTTAACTGGTTTTAATACCTTTATAACACAGCCCTCTTCATTTATAACATTTAATCCTTCAAATACCTCCGAATACTTTCCTCGTCCTATTTTACTGATTATTTCATAGCTTTTTATATTCCCCCATTGTATTTTATGGTTTTCATAATCCCAATATTCGGTGGGCTTTTTTTCGTTGGCATCTGCATAGACTCGAGCAACTGAATATACTCTACTAGATAGATTCACACTCATAGTACCTTATTATTCCGGTATCTGCTATGTTGTTTGTATCTCTCTCAACGATTCTTTGCTCTTTCACTGACCCTATGAATATAAAATGTTCAAGTGAATATTTTACTTCAATTCTTACCGCTAATAAAGATTATATTCCTTGCCTCTTGGTACGCGGCACGCTAATCTACTCTTATGTTTTATATGAAAGGCCTTAAATCCCTAAATCTCATCAACTTGGCTGAGAAAAAATTTGGTGATACCCTGACCTGCGACGCCTTCGCGGTGTGTGGAATTTTGCAATCGATGGTAACCATATCTTTAATTGACGACGGCGCCCGAATAAGTGGTCTACAGATTTGGAAGAAGGGACAATTACCTTTTGGTCAAGATGAAGAATTCTCTCGACTAAACTATGTGAAGTACAATAACATACCCCTCATTTTAATACAAGGAAAACCTATAGACGTGTATTGTTGTATTGAAGAATCTGTAAGATATATCGAGAACGTCCTACTAAAATATACTGGATTGGGGCTTTTGTTTGAAAGCAAAGTCAACGAAAACGTCTATTTGGTTTTGTATATCCAGGATTTGAAGTTGAAGACACTTATCTTGGATTTTTCCGTGGTTCTGAAGATCCTTGATTTCAATAAGCCCTACGATGCTAATTCTAATGTTATCATTGACTTTAAAATCAGAACTTCCAATACAAATGTTTTCGACAAAGTACTTGAGCAGAAAAAACGGGCCAAAGCCAACACCCCCACCTTTCAAGATAAAGGAGATCTAATGAGCTCAACAATAACAAAAGTCATATTATCGGGATTAAGATTGAGAGGATTATCCAGTTCCGGCAAAGATAAGATTAAACTCAAAGAAATCTATCAGATGACGTACAAGTCTACTTTCTTTGCCCTTCGAAAGTTTAGTAACAAAGACTTCGCATTGAACGATATTCAAGATATTGTGGAGAAGCTCCTACAGATATTTGTTGATGTCGACAACGCCGAGGATTCTCCTTTTAGAGATCACTAGATCGCGTAGATATATAATGATTAACGAAATATTTTCTATTTATTTACAAGTCTGACATTGTTATGATTGATGATTTATTGTTATAGGTCTTTTGTGAAGCGTTTTTCAAGCTTCTTTCGATACCGGAGGTAGTTTTAGCCTTTTTGACGACTCTTGGTCCGTCAGTGTATCTGAACTTTAATAACAAATCCGGGTTCTTCAAAAGATATCCTCTCTTTTCTTCACTGGAGTAATATTGAATATCTCTTCTATGGGTTGGTCTGGCCTCTAACGGTACATAACCTTTCTTCAAAAGGAAGCTGTCGGGATCCATGTGAGCTCTTAATCCAAGTTTCGTAAAAAATTTGGACACAAATGTGTTGCCCGTACTTTCAATCGATTTCACTGCACCGGCTGAGGCTTTGGAAGATTCGATGTTTAACGGGACGTTATACTCTTCCTTCCCGTTACCCAATATTTTTACACCGTCCCTTATTGATCCAGTTACTAGTCCGCATTCCCTCATTACTCTCATGGTTAATAGCTCACCATCTCTCAAAGGAATTCGGCCATTATCCCAGAATTCCTGTACTCTCTCTAAATTCAACTCTTTGTATATTCTTTTGTGTGGTCTCTTGAATCCAATGATAGGAAATCTCTTGAAAAATGGTGTTTGACCACCTTCAAACCACCTTGGGACTTTACCTCTGGCCTTTTGACCTTTTTGACCTCTTCCAGCAGTTTTCCCTTTACCTGAAGCTTGTCCCCTACCCAATCTTTTGTATCCTTCAACAGCACCAGGATTTGGTGCCAATTTACCTAGAAATGTAGAAGAATAACGCACCAAAGATATTGGGCTTATTTGGAATTTGGTTACACCAGTAAAGCTACCAATTAACATTAACCTTCAATGAAAATTTTTGAACTGTCAATTCTCAGTTTCGAGAAAATTTTTAGTTTATGGTGTTCACAAAATGCATCTTTCAGGGCAAGTTGGAAAGAGTAGAAATCCCGTTGGCCTCCTCTACTCCGCTTCTATCCACTAATCCTTATTTGAGGTCACTGGGAATGGCAGTAGGCGGATAGCATGTATCATATCACGTGATCGAATAAGAGGAAGTTTATATCAGTCATTAGCAGATGTAATGGCCTCTGAAATGTTGAGTCTACAGTTTGTGTCCTTCGTAATCCCCCAGCTCTTGTACCTGTCGCCTTGTGGTTCAATAATTTTTTTACAATCTTTTTAACAATTTTTGCAACTTTCATTGCTTTGTTGGAGCACAACAAATATTGACTAAATTGATTGTACCTGATAAATCGTTGATCAAAGCCCAGAGAATTAATTACCAAAATACCAGGTTCCTTGCCTCCTGATTATTACAGTGAGGCTTGAATTAAACGCCACGTATGCCTCTTGAATAGCTATTACAATGTACGTGACTTAGTTGAGTTTTGCCACCTTCAACAATGTAAAAGCCTTTATGGCCAAGTTGGTAAGGCACCTCACTAGTAATGAGGAGATCCTCGGTTCGAATCCGAGTGAAGGCATATTTTTTACTTGCAATCCCGGGGTATATAAACCACCACGGAACATCTGCCACCCTAAAGTTTTGGGAACGAGGCAGGCATTCGAGATTCTCTTTGTGTTTGTATTGGTATTGGAACAGTATTTAACTCAGGCTGCCAAAGCGATATTAGACTGCGAAAGAAATTTTTGGCTGCAAATAAATTTGCAACTTTGTGGTGAGCGGTTGAAAGATTGCAAAGTATGGTTGCCAGAAAAACCACAAATGAAGAAGGATACAGCCCTCCACATGATGATGATGGCAAGGAAGGGGACGATTTTGACGAAGCTCGCTCTTTCCCCCTTTGTGACACGAGTACCACCAATTCAAATAAAAACAGCATTGGGCCCGAGACTTCAAGGTTGATTTTCCCGATAACCATGGAAACTCACGAGAAGCCACAAGATTTGTTTCCATCCTGGTGTGAAGAAAACGAATGTCCAGTTCAGAGAGAAAAAATCAACAGTATCTTGCAACATTTGACCACCATATTTGGATTTCAACAAGCTAATTGTGACAACATTTATGAATTTTTGATGAGTCAATTGGACTCCAGACTGAGTCGTATGTCGTGCAAAGCTGCAGTTTTGTCATTACACTGTGATTATATCGGTGGGAATAGATCCAATTTCAAAAAGTGGTACTTTGTGGCTCACTATGAAATAGATGAAAACTTGCTCAATAAGAGAGTATGGAACAGTGTTGGAAAGTACAGGAGGTTTACCACCAAGCACGATTCTTCATTAAGAATACCCGGTTCAAATGAAGACAACAGTTTGATTGGATTAGATTACAAATGGGTTTTGAAACAACAAACCTATTCTTACGAGGACTTGATTGCACAAATCGGATTATACCTATTGATTTGGGGAGAGAGCAATAATGTGAGGTTTCTCCCTGAATGTATCTGCTTTATTTTCAAGTGCTGTATGGATCACTACTACCATCGGCCAAAACAAGATGAAGACAAAATACCAAAGAAAACAATCGTGTTCTTGGATCATGTTATCACACCAATCTACAAATACATTCGAAATCAGCAATATAGATTGGTTGATGGGAAATGGATCAAGAATCGCAAAGACCATGATACAATAGTTGGCTACGACGATATAAATCTGTTTTTCTGGTATCCCGAGAACTTACTTAAGATCAAATTATATGACAAGTCTAAGCTCCTAAGCTATCCCAAAGACGACAGGATATTCAAATTTAAGGATATAAATTGGCAGTCCTGCTTCTACAAAACCTACAAAGAGAGAAGATCGTGGCTTCATTTGTTGACTAATTTTAGTAGAGTATGGATACTTCATGTCACAATGTTCTGGTACTACACCAGCTTCAATGCTCCCACCTTGTATACCAAGGGATATGTCCAACTCCTCAATAATTCACCACCGAGTCATGTTACATGGAGTGTTGTCTCTTTGGGTGGCACCCTTTCATGTGTAATCTCATTATCTGCAACCATTTTAGAATACTCATTTGTCCCCAGAAAATTTCCTGGTTCTCATAATTTGTTAGGGAGATTGTGCTATTTGTGTCTACTAACTTGTGTCAATGTCGCACCTTCGATCTATATACTAGGCTTCACTTCCCTAGATGCATATTCCAGAATAGGAAATATAGTTGGTATCAGTCAATTTGTGATTTCCGTGATCACCTTTTTATACCTATCAATTCAATCACCAACTCGCTATTTCGAGTTTTTGATACCCAGTTCAAACACAAACAATGTAAAAGCCAAGTTTTTTACTTCAGATTTTCCGAAACTTCCTGCCAGAGGACAGGCTTTTTCCATTCTTTTATGGGTTACAGTGTTCTTGCTCAAATTTTCGGAATCGTATGTGTTTTTGACCTTATCATTAAGAGATCCCATTCGGATTTTGTCGATCTTGGACCTTTCTCGATGTAGAGGTGATATAATCTTAAAGTCAATGGCATGCAGGTTTCATGCAAAATTTTTACTAGTGCTTTTATTGATAACAGATTTGGTATTGTTCTTCTTGGATACATACTTGTGGTACATTATTTGCAACTGTATTTTTTCAGTATGTCTATCATTTTCGTTGGGAATTTCGATCTTCACCCCTTGGAGAAACATTTTTGTTAGATTACCAGAAAGAATCCACAGCAAATTGATCTATATGAATGGATCCAGACAGGATCAACCTCTACAAGGTCCCAACACTCCAAATGCCCACACGACAATGGTGTTTGAAAGTAAGGTTAGATACTTGGTGCTGCATATATGGAATAGCATAATAATATCGATGTACAGAGAGCATGTTCTTTCATTAGAACAGGTCAATAAGCTAATATTCCAGTATTTGGACCACGAGGATTTGAACCCTCTGTCAACTTTATTGCCAATTCCGATGTCAACAACCATCAACAACACTGTGATAAAACCTCCTTTGTTTTTCGTTTACCAAGATGATACGTCTTTTCATTTAAAGGAATTTTTCACCCCTGGTAAGGAAGCAGAGAGAAGAATTTCATTTTTTGCTCAGAGTTTAGCAAGTCCTTTACCAGAGCCAATTCCAATAACCGCAATGCCTGGATTTACCTTGTTGGTGCCCCATTTTTCCGAGAAGATATTGATGAGCCTTAAGGAACTCATAAAGGAAGTCAAAGGTTCCAAAATTTCCGTACTCGACTATCTAAAAAAGTTGAATAAATTTGACTGGAATGTATTTGTTCAGGATACTAAGATATTAAATTCAAAGTCTTATGACGAGGACTCCTTTGGTGAAATTCAGGGTATTGCAAATCAAGATGGTATAAGAACCAGCCTCAAAGAGCTGATATACCAAGATAAGTATGACGAACTACCTTATAAGTACATCGGCTTCAAGAATTCGTCCACCGAAGACACTTTGAGAACTAGAATATGGTCATCATTGAGATCACAAACCTTGTATAGGACTATTTCCGGTTTCATGAATTACGAACAAGCAATAAGATTGTCCTATGAATTAGAAAATACCAGTCAATTGACTAAAGTGATATATCCCGAGGAAATCGAAAAGGAGCTGAACGATTTTGTATCAAGAAAGTTCAGATTACTCCTATCAATGCAAAGGTACCAAAAGTTTTCTGACGAAGAGCTCGAAAATACCAAAATCTTAATTGAGACGTTTCCCACTTTGCAAGTAGCATATTTGGAGGAAGAGATCGATCCAGTCACCAATGAAACAGTCTATTACTCGGTGTTATTGGATGTTAATCAATTGCTTGCAGCTTTCGAAAATGAGCCCATAAGGCATGGTGATCCAAGAAGATTTCCTGGAAAGTTCAAAATAAAATTACTGGGAAACCCCATTCTAGGAGATGGCAAATCCGACAACCAAAATCATGCCCTTATCTTTTACCGTGGAGAGTATATTCAGGTTGTTGATGCTAATCAAGACAATTATTTGGAAGAATGTATGAAAATAAAGTCAGTGTTGGCGGAGTTTGAGGAGCTTGATTTAGACCTTACAAGTGACTACACCCCAGGTATATGGCTGAAGGATGATAACTTGTTCAATAATACTCAAGTAGCAATAATTGGAGCTCGAGAGTATATATTTCTGGAAAATGTAGGAGTATTAGGAGATATTGCTGCTGCTAAGGAACAAACCTTCGGTACTTTATTTGCTAGAACGTTGGCTGAAATTGGCGGAAAGCTACATTATGGGCATCCTGATTTCATAAACGGGATCTTCATGACCACAAGAGGTGGGATTTCAAAAGCACAGAAAGGTTTACACCTCAATGAGGATATTTACGCGGGGATGATGGCAATGAGTAGAGGAGGCAGGATCAAGCATTGTGATTATTACCAATGTGGTAAAGGAAGAGATTTGGGCTTCAGCACCATCTTAAACTTTACTATCAAGATTGGTGCTGGGATGGGTGAACAGATTTTGTCGAGAGAACACTATTATCTCGGTACGAATCTTCCTTTCGATAGGTTTTTGACGTTCTATTATGCTCATGCTGGTTTCCACATCAACAATCTTTTCATCTTGTTGAGTACCACCTTATTCATGCTTGTTTTGACTGTGATGGGATCCTTGAAGAACGAGGTCATATTATGTGATTACGACCCTTACAGACCAATAACTGCTTTGGAAGAGCCAATTGGCTGTTATAATCTTGTTCCCGTATTTACGTGGGTTTCACGATTTGTTTTGTCTGTTTTCATATGTTTCTTTATTTCGTTCATGCCATTGTTAATCCAGGAATTGATAGAAAAAGGATTCTTCAAAGCATTCTTAAGGGTACTGTGCCATTTGGTTTCTTTTTCACCATTTTTTGAAGTTTTTGTGTGTCAAATTTATGCCAAGGCAATGATTGATAATATTTCCATCGGTGGAGCAAAGTACATACCCACAGGAAGAGGTTTTGCAACCGTTCGCCAGTCCTTCCCCGAGTTGTTTTCTCGTTATTCTACTTTATCGATTTATGAAGGGATATCTTTTGCAATTATAGTGATATTTGCAACTATAACGATGTGGCAGTTATCGATCTTATGGTTCTATATCAGTTTTATAGCCATGAGCCTAGCACCATTTATATTCAATCCCCATCAGTTCAGTTGGGATAAGTTTTTCGTCGATTACAGAGAATTAATTCATTGGTTCAATAGAGGGAATAGCAAATGGCACTATAATTCATGGTACGGATATCAGAAAAAAAATCGGGGAAAGGTATTGGGCTACAAAATGAAAGATCTTCCATATTATGACACGGATCAGACTATGGCAACTGGAGGGCAAGCTGCAGTGACGGTAACTTCACTCGAGAACAACAAGGTCTCCCGTCTCCACAGGTTATTCGATGTGATAATCGTTCCAATGTTGTCTTGGTTTGTTTACTTCGTTTCATATTTATTCATCAATGCACAAACAGGGGTTGCAGTCGGCGAATATCAAAGAGTAAATACAATTTTCCGTATACTCATATTGTCATTAATTCCGATTGCTTTTAATGGTGTGATGTTGATATTGACGTTTTCAATTTCGTGTGTTATTGGGATATTCTTGAGGTTTAGGAAGTTTGCTAGTTTTATTGCCATCATGAACCATGGGTTTTCAGTGGTGATAACATTGCTTTCTTTCGAAATTCTATACTACTTGGAGAACTGGTCTATAAGCAAAACTTTATTAGGTATAGTCACCGTAGTACTGACCCAAAAAGTTCTAGCAGGATTTGTGTACATGACGTTATCTAAGGAGATTGTCAACGATAAGCTTAATTATACCTGGTACTCAGGAAGATGGTTTAAGCACAATTTAGGGGTCCTTTACTTCACACAGCCTACCAGAGAGCTCATTGTTAAGACAATAGAAATGACAAGTTTCAGTTATGATTTCATAATTTGTCATTTACTATTGTTTTCTGTTTCTCCCATATTGATTTTACCTTTCATCGATAAATGCCATACCTCAATGTTATTTTGGTCAACTACGGGAAAATTCAAGAATCCCATAGTATCAAGAAGACAAAAGAGAAGGGTTCGATGGCTAGTGTTCAGATATTTCTTGTTGTTCACGTTGCTGATGGTGTCTTTTGTGTCTCTTGTATTGATACCTAAGCTACTAGGCGACAAGATTCCTAACATACGAGATATGAAATCAGTCCCTGGTGTTGTCAGAGAGTTAATGTCACCTCGGTAATCAATTCAACAATGACACTGGAGAGAATGCACCTGCAGCAGTTTTGAAAGGACTACCAGAGGCAGTAAATTAGAAATATATCTAATGCTGTGCTATTTATACAAAATGGATTCGAAATATAGGTTGGCAAAATATTCAAGATTCCATTACCAATTTTCTTATATCCCAATAGTAATCGGTTGTGAAGTCACCACTACCCCAACCGGCCAACTTTTTCTTCAACCGTTCCTCCTCCAATATCCATCGAGATATTTTGCTGTTACTGACCTCCAAAACATCATCAACCTTGATTTGTGTTTCTGGGAGATCAGGGATCTTCAAAATTTCGTCGCCTTCGTCATCAGCTTCACCGTTGTTTGAGGAATCAGTGCTAGGATCTTTGATCCATTTCATATTTTCTGAATCAAAAATCATCCCCAGGGGCTTAATTAACTTATAGTCGGACAACTTTATCGTGCTAGGCTTGTCAAACTTTTTCAATGCTGCTGTGTTACCTTCCCATATTCTTAAATCCGAGTTGAATTTCATATTGGGAGTCTGGGGTATGTCTTTGGTTTTGAGGGTTTTCATAGGATTCTTCGATTCTTCCCTATTCCGCTGGGTTTTATTGGACTTATGATTATGAAGATCTTGCCTAGCAGCATGGATATCGTGAATAGCATTACTTGATATACTACGGGATAGAAATTTCTTTGCCCTCTGATGCTGTTTATCGACCTCTTTATATTTGGCGAGCAATTGGTCCTTTGTTATCTGATAAGTCTGTTCCTGGGCAATCATGTTGGATAATTTCCTATTATAAAATGATGGGATTCTGTCAAGCTTCGAGATCACCTTCGAATTCAAGTTCACCGAACTTTGAAACTTTCTTAAATCCTTTGTGGGTCTTTTGGGCGGGGGGTTGGGCTTGAAATCATCCAAATTAAGGGTATCGAATTTTATGGTTGCAAAATCATCCTCGAACCCATCCTCGAACCCATCTTTATCTTCAAATGTTTTGAAGGTCTCATAGTTATTTTTAAGGTGATCAAAGTTTTCGTCACTTGAATATCGGTCCTCTTCACTCAGCTCATAGCGTCGCTGATGTAACCTGCTAGTGAAATTTTCGTCGGAAACTTCCAAATCGCTTTCCTCCTCGATCTCATCGATATTTGCGTCATTTATGTGAACGTGATTTCGGGCGAGCTGTTCTGTAGGCGATAGACTGTGGTATTGGCTCTTTGAGCGAAATGACTGTGATTTGGGGATTTTTGTTCTAACGTTGGGTTGTGACTGTATGGGGTGAGAAGATGAACGTGATTTCAAGTTTGAGGAGCTTTTTTGATTTCTGGGAGACGTGTGCGAGGAATTGTGCCCAGAGTCGACTTGCGGTGATAGCATGGACCCTATTTCATCCTCGGGGAACCCAAATATCTCATCTTCTTGGTACTTACTTAGTTTCATAAGTTTATCCATTATTTTGATTTTTCGCGAATTGATCCTATTGTTATCAGTCTATTTAAGAAGAGGGACCGTTAAATAGATATAGCAGTCCGAAGAGATCACAAAAACGAGATGATAAGCAAGTCTATATAATAAAAAGGGCGTAAAAACAAGGTATATCTATTTATTTATCATGATCAGGCCAACAAGACACCTAAACCAAAGAAACCGGCAACGGCAAGCAAACCGTAGTTAAGACCGGCAGCAACAACAGCACCAGAGTCCGAGTCTCCTGAAGAAGTGGATGAACTTGAAGAACTTGACCTGGAAGTAGATTCCCCACTGGATTTGGAACCTGAGCCAGATTTAGAACCAGAACCACCGGCGGTTTTACTGGCTCCAGCGTGAGAAGTAGCTCTGATTGAGCCACTCAATTTACCCAAACCAGAAACACCAGCACTGGAGATAACAGCAGAACAGGAAGAAGCAACTGATGAGGATTTGACCTTAGCTTGACCCTTGAAATCACAAGCATCATCTGATTTATCATTAGCAAGATAATACAAGTTCAAGACGAAGTCTAATCTGTCTTTAGGGCTACATGGGGAATAAGCACCATATTTTCCAGTAGTACCGTTAGCACTGATACCACCACAGTCGATGTCTCCACAAACAATTCCGAAAAGATCAGCGTAATCGTCTTCATCGACGCTGGAATCGACAACGCATTCCAAGGAATCAACCATACATTCACAGATACTGTCATCAGGGGTTGGAGGTAAAGCAGTAGCAGCATCCCAGTTTGAAGTACTAACGGGACAATCTGTGACAGTGACGTTGTTTTCCTTGGAAGCAGTGGCCAAAGTTGGGTCAATGGAAGCTAATTCGGATTTCAAATAGTTGAAGTCGTCTAAAGTGGAGACAGTATCGGAATCAACGATTTTAACCAAACCGTAATCATTAGATTCTTGGAAATACATGTATACAATACCACCGGACCACACATCGGTCATTTCTTCAGAATAGATAGCTTGAACCTCAGTGAATTTTCTTGGAGTGACCTTGTTACAACCGTACTCGGAGAAAAAGATTGGAATACCTAAATCCTTGTACTCATCGGTAATATCTTCGTAACCTGAGGTTTTGAAAGTCGAAGAACCACACCATTCATACATGTTGATACCGAAGAAATCGGCTCTTTCAGCATCGTCACCACAAGCAAAGTATTCAGCCAATGGCAATCTGATTTCGGTATCATCGTTGGCACTGTAACCAACAGGAATAGTTCTGTAACCTTGAGCTTTGATGTAAGCTTTAGTGTCTCTGACGGCAGCTTTGACAAAAGCAGAAGCACCAGTGTTGGATACTTCATTGGTGACTTCGTTACCAGCAAAAAAACCCAAAATGTTGGTGTAGTTATGGAACAAATCTACCACACTGGTGTATCTGTCGTATAAGTCGGTAGTCCATTGAGGATCGGCTCTGTTGATGGATTGATCAGGTTGCGACAAATCAGCAACAACATAAATTCCCGCTTCTTGTAACAAGTTCATACATTCAGTGTGATCTTGACTAACATTCAAGGCGTAAACTCTGATGATGTTGGTATTTAATTGTTGTAAGTAAGGGATATCTCTCTTACAAGCGTCAGCGTCAGCCAAAGGATCAACGAACGACGAGTCACTGGTGACGTTTTGGGTGTCCTGTTGGTAGGCAACCCCTTTCATTAAGAACTGACTACCATTGTTACTGTAAAAGAATTTGTTACCAACGATTTCAATAGTTGGCAAATCTGCAGCTAAGGCAGTTGAAGCAGCGACAAATAAACTAGCGACGGTTTTTAATAACATTGTGAACTTCTTCTAATCTAGACCTCGTGGACGTTGTTGAAAAATGTGTTTGATATTTTACGAAGTATCCGTCAAATATATCTCTTATTTGATATGCAGACCGGTGATCAAAGTTCAAACTACAATCGAAATGAGGTTCTTGGCTCTTGATGAAAAAAGATGTTTTGGAAGAGATCAAAATCCTTTTATTTATTCCTGAAAAATTTGACGAAAATTTCCCGTTTGATATTTTTTAACAACAAATGGGCTTAGTGAGGCGCGCACGACCGGGGAATTTTGGAGCCGAAATCTGGTTCTGTTGTGGAATTTGGGGAGAGAAAGCTACAAGGGAAGACTAGAGACCCAGAGGACCCGTATAGTCTTTTCCGGTAAGCGAAAGCTCCATTTTACGTCTGTAAAGCCTGGTGAAAATTCACCCCAAGGCTCAAGTTACCGGATGCAACGCGATTTTATTTATAGTCTGGTGAGGGCCCGAGTATGGGTGTACGGGGGTGAGACCCGAAAGTTTAGGGGAAAGGGACGTTGGGGAGCGGTGCTAAAGAGGGAGGGTGATGGGATTATACGAGGTTCTTATCGCGTTCCTAAGTGAGACTATCATGAATTTACGAAGAGGGAATTCACTGGTATCTTATAACCTGATCAGAAGTTGATTGAAGCTATAACAGACAATTTCTTCTCCATCGCTCCCGGTCATCCAGTGATTGAATAAGGCCACAGATCAAATCTCTTCTGTAGCTTCCATTGATGACTCGAGCGATCTTATAGAAGTAAAATTGATGGAGGAGCAGTCAAAAAGGTCCAAAATGGCGCCATGAGGATAGACCGATAAGGCAGACACGAAATCAACAATGGGTTTAGTGTATGGTTAAGGTATGGTTGTAAGTATAGCTACAAGTAAGGTTATAATGAGTAGTCAAAATAATATATAAAATATAGTCTAATTATGGTATGTGTCAGCGTGTTATGCTGTTGCCTCAAGACAAGAGTGCTTATTCTACCAATTTAGCCATACGATTGTGTATCTTTGTAATTGACTTCATCCAAAAAGGCGCCCAAAATGGCCTTCTGTAGCGGCACAAAATCTGGTAGTGTAAAACGGCGGCACAAAGCGGCATGAGCCGGCATTCATTATCGGCACCCGATGGCGAAAGTGGGGAACTAGACCAACAAAAATTTCGCCAACCATTCCCCCCAGCCAGCCGAAGTCGCGGCGACACGATGGGCCGGTAGTTTGTCAGGTGGAAGATTTTTCACTCCACAAAAGTGGTCTCGTATTTGAGATCAAATTCACCAATGCCTTAAAGGGCGTTGTTTGTCCACTTACTAACCCCGCTCAAGGGTTCTCATACTACTGATACTCCATGGGACTAGTCGTGGCTAATACAAAGTTGGTACAACAGCCGTCACCATAACGTGACCACAAATCTCGTGCAACTCCGAAGTGTTCTGATCACTTCGATATATTTTTTCACCCCACCTCGACATTCTCAGTCGTCCACTCCAGATTTCGGAAATTTATCTTTTCACGTTTTTCTTCGCCGTCTTTTAGTTTTGTGAATAGCATATTAAGTGAAGATGGAACAAGAGGTTGCTGATAGCTACGTTGAGTGCTATGTCAGATTCAATGACGATTTAGAGAAGGATTATTGCTTTCAATTCAAATCAACCACCAAATTCAACGAATTATTTAAAATCTTTAATACATTGCCTATAAGTCTTAGACCATCGGTGTTTTACAATTCGAAACCTTCTGGATTCAAAATTAGTGTGGCGCCAGGTTACTTGACCGACGATGGGGCCTTATTGTTTGATTACAAAGCCACTGATGAAAAGTACTTGAAAAACGTTGATTTAAATGATGAAATTGGCGAAAAAATCTGGCCCGGCCAGTTGATTGTCCCTGTTTGGCAACACAACGATTTCGGGTTCTACGCATTTGTGACTTTTTTGGTCGTTTGGTTATATACTGATTTGCCTGATTTCATTTCGCCAACCCCAGGCATTTGCTTGACTAATCAAATAAGTAAAGTGGCTAGCCATGTCTTACTTTATTTCGGAAAAGATTCATTGGCTCATACCTTTGTTGCAGATTTAGATAACGAGATTGGTATTGTCCCTCAGTTGGTGTTCTTTTTCTTTCACTTCTTGAAAGTCGGGGTTATCTTTCTTTTCTTATACTTGGGATTATTCAACCCTATTAAAATTTTCAGATTCATCGGCCCACCAGTTCCCAAAGCTATTACCAAGGAACAATTATTAGAGTTAGGATGGACCGGATCCAAAAGGGCTACTTTGGACGAGTACAAGGAATTCTACAGAAACTATAGAATCAAAAGCTACAAATCGATGGTTGAAGCTCATCAAAGCGGACTTTTCGAGAAGTTGAAGGTGGTGGGAGTGCCTTTATCAGATGGAGAAGGTTTCAATACCCCTTTGGGTACCAACTACGATATCAAGGATATCTTAGAAAAGCGTAAGTTGGTGTTGAGTTACAAATACTTGAGGAAATTGGAAGAGGCGTTTTTGGAACATTTGAAAACTGCCGACGTCAATGAAGCCGGCAAGCAATTTAGAAGATTTGGTTTGTTGAAGTCCGACGAGGAAATCAAACAGATCGTCGAGATGAGAAAACAAGTCGCTGAAGAAGAACGATAAGGAATTAGCTCATCTCACCCAAGTAGAGGAGAAGTTTTCAGGAAGTAGTCCCAACAACCACAGATAACAGCCAAACCGCCTGCCCATCAAGTAGTTAGACAGTTTATGATGTATAGATTCGTTTCGGTAATTGTAATATCTATTTTCCAATATAATTTCTCTACCTCGTGGGAGGGTATTCCAGGCGGACGGCGGTGGCTTCGAGATGCGTCGTGGACCAGGGACAAAATAGTGGGAGTAATGCAGCACTCCGGTTTCGCAGAGATTTGAAAGAGTCAGTTCACGTGAATTGAGATTAAACGACGAAATTATTCCAAACCGACGAACTGAAAAATTATTTAAACACGAGGAATTCATCAATTTTTTTTCGTTATATATTTAATATCTATTGATAATTTCCCAATTATAAATAATATTTAAGAATACAATGGTTGCATCATCAGTTTTAGGGTTCCCTCGTATTGGTGGCCAAAGAGAGTTAAAAAAGACTACCGAGAGCTACTGGAATGGTAAGGTCAGTCAAGATGACTTGATCAAAACTGGTAAAGACTTGAGATCGACCAATTGGAAAATCCAAAAAGATGCTGGTGTTGAAATCATTCCATCCAACGATTTTTCATTCTACGATCAAGTTTTGGATTTATCGTTGTTATTCAACGTTGTTCCTGAAAGATACTTAAAGTTCAACTTGTCACCAATTGATATCTTATTTGCTATGGGTAGAGGTTTGCAAAGAAAAGCTACTGACACCACTGAAGCCGTCGATGTTACTGCTTTGGAAATGGTTAAATGGTTCGATTCGAATTACCATTACGTCAGACCAACCTTTTCTCACTCAACCGACTTCCAATTGGGTAAATTCGGTTTGAAACCAGTTGATGAATACTTGGAAGCCAAAGAACAAGGTATCGAAACCAGACCAGTCTTGTTGGGTCCAATTTCTTATCTTTACTTAGGTAAATCCGATAAAGATTCTTTAGACTTGGAGCCATTGAGCTTGTTACCAAAATTGTTACCAGTCTACAAAGAATTATTGGAAAAATTGAAGGCCGCTGGTGTCACTTCTGTGCAAATTGATGAACCAATCTTGGTTTTAGACTTGGAAGACAAAGTCAAATCCTTGTACAAATCAACCTATGAAACCTTATCATCAGTTGGATTAGATTTGATCTTGACCACTTACTTCGGTGATGTCAGACCAAATTTGGATGCTATCAAAGGATTAGATGTTGCTGGTTTCCATTTCGATTTCGTTAGATCTCCCGAACAGTTCGATGAAGTTACTGACATTGTTGGTGACAAAATTTTATCTGTTGGGGTTGTTGACGGTAGAAATATCTGGAAAGCCGATTTCTCCACCGCAAGCGAAATCATCAACAAAGCCATCAAAAAATTCGGTGAAGAGAAAGTTATTGTTGCTTCATCCTCTTCATTGTTGCACACTCCTGTGGACTTGAATTCTGAAAAGAAATTAGACGAAACCATCAAGGACTGGTTCTCTTTTGCCACTCAAAAAGTCGATGAAATTGTTATTTTGAGTAAAAAAGCTAAAGGAGAAGACGTTTCCGCCGAATTCGCTGCTAACGCCGCTTCAATCAAATCAAGAACTGAATCATCAATTACCACCAACCCTAAAGTCCAATCCAGATTAGGTGAAATCAATGAATCTTTATCTACCAGAAAATCGCCTTTCCCAACCAGATTGGAATCTCAACAAAAGAAATACAACTTACCTTTATTCCCAACCACCACCATTGGTTCATTCCCTCAAACCAAGGATATCAGAGTCAACAGAAACAAATTCACCAAAGGTCAAATCACTGCTGAACAATACGATGACTTCATCAAAAAGGAAATTGAAACTGTTGTCAGATTCCAAGAGGAAATCGGGTTAGATGTCTTAGTCCACGGTGAACCAGAAAGAAATGATATGGTTCAATACTTCGGTGAACAATTAGATGGTTTTGCATTTACCACCAACGGTTGGGTTCAATCATACGGTTCAAGATACGTCAGACCACCAATCATCGTGGGTGATGTCTCTAGACCAAAAGCTATGACTGTTAAAGAATCAGTTTACGCCCAATCCATCACCTCAAAACCAATGAAAGGTATGTTGACTGGGCCAGTCACTTGTTTAAGATGGTCTTTCCCAAGAAATGATATCTCTCAAAAATTACAATCATTACAGTTATCTTTAGCTTTAAGAGACGAAGTGAATGATTTGGAAAAAGCCGGTATCACCGTCATTCAAGTCGATGAACCAGCTTTGAGAGAAGGTTTGCCATTGAGATCTGGTAAAGAAAGATCAGACTACTTGAATTGGGCCGCCCAATCTTTCAGAGTTGCTACTTCAGGTGTAGAAGATTCCACTCAAATCCATTCTCATTTCTGTTACTCAGATTTAGATCCAAACCATATCAAAGCCTTGGATGCTGATGTCGTTTCCATCGAATTCTCCAAGAAAGATGACCCAAACTACATTCAAGAATTCTCAAACTATCCAAATCACATTGGTTTAGGTTTATTTGATATTCACTCCCCAAGAATTCCATCCAAAGATGAATTCATCAAAAGAATCAGCGAAATCTTGAAAGTTTATTCCGCCAACAAATTCTGGGTTAACCCAGATTGTGGTTTAAAAACCAGAGGATGGCCAGAAGTTAGAGAATCATTAACTAACATGGTGGAAGCTGCTAAGCATTTCAGAGACCAATATTAGTTTGATTCTACTTAGGAATTGGCATCGATAATCCAACTACCTGTAGTTGTATTTTTTGCTTTGTCTATTTTAAAACCCAACCTGAGGGTAGTATTGCATTTATTCAACATTAATGTGATTAGTTTGTTTTATTTGTTTAGTTTGTTTGTTTTGGGGTTTTAAAATGGGATTTCAACATCGGTAATACATAAGATTTTTTATGTTCTCTATTGTTCTCTGGTGGTTTTTCATCGTTCTCTTGTGGTTTTTATCATTCTCCAGTGGGTTCTATGGCGGATTGAGTTTTGTGTTGGGTCCTATTACGAACACTCAGCAGCAGGGTGAAGTTTTTCGGTGTGGGAAGATCGCGACTATTTACGCCATCATGGAAGACGAACTAATTGAAAGATTTATTACCATAACCGGTGCAAACAGAGATCTTGCCAAACAGTACTTATCCCGTAATGAGAACAACCTCATGACATCAATTGAGGATTTCTATAACTCCAAATCCGCCAGTGAGTCATCGGGAACCCACAAAAAGAAGGGTGTTAATACTCTCAGAGACTTGAATGAGGACGACGAGGAAGACGATAAGACAAATACCAATTTCTTCACTGGCGGCGAAAAATCCGGCTTACAGGTTGAAGACCCTAACGACAGAAAGGGCAAAAAACCAAGAACCTTGGTGGACGATATTTTCGAACGGGCTAAACAGCAAATGGATCAACCTGACGATAGGCCCAGCAATCCCGCGGTAGAACCACCCAAGTTCACGGGTGCAGGCTTCAAATTAGGCGACACCGAGACTCCCTCACAAAAAATCCCCGACACCTCAGCCGGGTTGAAGCGACTCGAAAGGGTCACCAGAGAGATCACATTCTGGCGTCAAGGTTTTACGGTTGCGGACGGTCCATTACATCGTTATGACGACCCTGCGAACCAATCGGTGTTGCAGGAATTAAATCAAGGTAGAGTTCCGTTGTCGTTATTAGATGTTGAATTTGGCCAAGACGTCGATGTCAACGTCATACGGAAAGTGGATGAGGACTATAATCCTCCCAAGAGAAAAGTGGGAGGATTCACCGGCAGCGGCCATAGATTGGGATCTCCGGTGCCTGGCGAGCCCGTGGCCGCTACACCTCCACCAGCGGAATCAAAGCTGGCCACCGAGCCTGCAGAACCAAAAGATACCGAAGATGGCGACACAACGGTACAAATCAGATTCGCCAATGGCAAGAAGACTACCAAGAAATTCAACTCCACCGATAGTATCACTGTGGTTTATGATTTCGTCAAAAACCATCCATTCTCCGAGCCTAGAAACTTCATATTGAGCCACTCATTCCCTGTGAAACCAATACCTTTGGAGGGCACGGTAGAGGACGCTAAGTTGAAAAACGCGGTTATTCTTCAAAGATGGTCGTAATATATGTGCTGAAGCTCTGAATCTCATCGCGACTTTATCCGTTAACTATGATACGGCCTGGATCGATTCTACGATCAGTGTCGGAGGCTGTACGAATACCCAAATACCCCACAACAAACCCAATACGATTTTTGCATCTAAAGGATTACTATGAGCCTAAGGACCACATCCGAGAGAGCCTAGCAGCCCTAAAAAGGCCGTCAGACATACCGAGAATACAGAAACCACTGAAAAATGTAGATGAATTGATCAGCAGCCACACATATGACGCCGAAGAACTCCAGGAGGCGATGAAAATCAATGCCAGCCAACCGATAATCGGGTCGTTTGTCTTCTACGACCGGTTGGGGATAGTTTTGAACGAATCCAACTCTCGGTTTAACGGTTCTTCCATAACGGTGTTGAACGATTTGAACGCAATTGAGAGCATACGAGTGAGCCAGGTGACACGGCACTTTCACGGAGTGATAGAAGCCGACTGGATCCAGAACCTTCGCTTAGTGTCCACTTTCCATGACGATTATTCGAGGGGTTTAGTGGTTGATATACTACGAGAGTTCTACGGTCGCTCGCGAGCTTTGAAACCTACTGTTGGTCCGCTTATAGATATACTATACGCTCAAGGCCATCCGATCATTCATATCCCATCGGTGCTTGAGCAACTAAGTCCTGGCAACTACTTTGACCAAGCTTGTGCCATCTTGTCCTGTCATTTATACATGCACGAACATCCGGAGAAGTTTATACCTATACGTGAGGAACAGTGGCTGTCTTTAGTGCCACCACAAACAAAGTTCATGTCGTTAAGTGAGCAGCTATCGGGACTCGTTACAGAGTATTTAAACCATCCAGTAGACCCCAATTCAATTGATGTGGATAGCGAGCCTCACGGTTTCTTTTCTATCAAACATCCGGAATACAGACCGGTGTTGGAAACGATGAAATTGGCCGTTATATACCCCCACCCGAAATTCTTGGACACTCTCAACATGGGTACGACGGAAATATTCCATAAACTCAAGTCGATGGGAGTCTATACTGAAGCTACCGATGTATTTGCCTCAGTTTTGTTTGACCCTGTGATCAAGCACAAGGTGGCTGTATCTTCAGCCCAGGAAGTGAAGCCAAAGAACCACTTCCCCATGCGATTGTCCCAAGACAACTTTCCACATTTAAGAAGAAACATCCATCTTGACACTGTTTATGCGTTCAAAATCGACAATACCACAATCGGGGTGTCTTTGACTAAAAGAAACAGTAGGAACTTCACCATCAACATCCTTATCCCCGACATCGTGACTAAAGTCTCCCCTGATTCTCACGAATTCCATTCCATGATAAATAACATCCGCAACATGATGTCGGTGGAAACCAACGGCACGGTACCGTTATTTGACTCCAAATTTATAGACAAGGTCAAGTTCAATGGTAAGTTACAGGAAAACAGCCTAGAGAAAATCACCGACCTATTTGAAATCAGTCATAAACACACTCCTGACACCAGCTGTTTGACGATATTAGTGGAGTATAACACATTCGAATCAAACCCCTTCACAAAGTTCGATGACGACAAGCCGGCCGATATCTCGCTTAAATTGAGTTCGCTATCGTCGCACCAAATCAAGTTCGTTAATCAGGACGATCTCACAAAAGCGATCACCGGCAAACCTAAAGTTTCGATACCCCTATTCAAACAACCAAACGAAGATTCTTTGAATAACGAGGACTACTATGTGTTGGGGTTCTTTTATGAGTATTTATTGACCCATTCGAAACACAGAAATGTCAATGGGGCTACCAACTATCAACTGGTGGGTAAAGCTCAGGGGAAGCTGGCTTTCTTTCTAAACGAGTTGAACATGTTTGTTTCGAACGTCACCGCCAAGTATGCCCTTGACAACGGGATCCCCCTACTCAAGAGGTTTCAATCGTTGTCGCCTTCATCCTTCGACCCATCCAAAGATGAAGTTCTCGTTCATCATAACAATAAGCTACTTCCGTACTTCCATTCGACGTCATACTTCCAGACCCTTTTATCCCGTGACGAGAAAGGCAATGTCTCATTGTCAGCAAAAACAATAGGGTCCAAATACCTAAACCCTCCCTGCTTTACCCTCGATAACAACCACGACTTCCCCACGGGTCTCAAATCGGGGTATATCGAGGTCCTCAGAATTTTCGATTCAATGTGGTCGATTTTGAATCAGTTTCAGCTCGTCAGTTTCTTGCATCATGATTACGTGAATCGTCAGAAACTCCAGCTTAAGAAAGACTTCAACGCCACTTTCAGCCGTCTAAAACGCAAAGGGTATAACGTCAATGGGCCTTTGAGACACCAATTGCTCGAAAAGTACCTTCAGCCCATCACCGATGCGACTGCCATCGGCAACTGGATCCGGAGCAACTCCCATCGCTATGAGACATTAAAAATATGGGAGAAAATGCTAGAATTTCAGCAAAAATTGGATTTTGAATGTGTAGTCAGTGACATTGGCCCCGATATCGATCGAGGCAAACTCGTGAAAGTGGTGGTTCAACACTGGAACGTCGAAGTAGAGATGGTGGTTTGGGAGGCGAATGTCTACGTTGGCCAAGTGTTCCGGTCCCATGAAGTGTTGATGCTCAATCCCATCGAGGGAACATGTGTCTTGAACGAATCTATTATCGACTTGTAAATAGCCTAAACCTAACGACATACGAACGGAAAACTGTGCGAAAATTTCTGACTCAACATGACAGTATGTCCAATTGCAACGAGGATTTTCCCCTAACACCTGATATTCAGCCTAAGATACTAACAGCTCAGAACGAGATTCAACCACCTGTTGAGGTTCTTCGATCCCTCGTTGGGGAACAACAACCGGACGAGAAAATTAAGTTATACCCCATCTACAAATACTTACCCACTGGAGACTTAACATTTCACTCATCGTATCTCAAACTAGCACGATTAAACCAGAAGGATCGCAAGCCTTCATTCTTGCTTGAATCAGCAATCACCGACCATGTCAATCGGTATTCCTTCATTGGGATCAATCCCCGAAAGATCATCGAAACTGGTGATAATGAGAAGTTTGAGAAACGTTATAGAGATGTGGATCCCATCACGGTTTTGGAACAGGAAATGGCCAAATATCAGCAGATACAGGTTCCAGGGTTACCCAAGACCAGTGGAGGTGCTTTTGGGTACATTTCATACGATTGTATCAAGTATTTCGAGCCAAAGACCAAAAGAGACCTAAAGGACATTTTGCAGGTTCCTGAAGCGGTGTTGATGTTGTGCGACACCATCATAGCCTATGACCATGTATACCAAAGATTTCAGATCATTCAGAACATTGAAATAAATAATGCTGCCGAAGTTGAAGCCAAGTTTGAGCAAGGGGTCAAAATTATCAATGAAATCGAAAAAACCATCACTTCTGATGTGTCTGTGGAAGAAATAACCCCCTTCCAGCCCCCAATCAAGCAAAACCAAACGTTCACCTCAAACATCGGCCAAGAAGGCTATGAAAACCATGTGACCGAATTGAAAAAGCACATTTTGAAAGGTGACATTATTCAAGCAGTCCCATCTCAGAGAGTGGCCAGACCAACATCGTTACATCCTTTCAACATCTATCGTCATTTGAGAACAGTTAATCCCTCCCCGTACTTGTTCTACTTTGATTTGTTAGATTTTCAAATAATCGGGGCCTCCCCTGAATTACTTGTGAAGTCGGACACCAAGAACAAAATTATCACTCACCCGATCGCAGGAACCATCAAGAGAGGTAAAACCAACGAGGAGGACGAAGAAAACGCCGAAATCTTACGATCCTCGTTGAAAGATAGAGCCGAACACATCATGTTGGTCGATTTGGCCAGAAATGATGTGAATAGAATCTGTAAACCCGAAACCAATAGTGTCGATAGACTTCTCACAATCGAAAGATTCTCACACGTGATGCATTTGGTGTCGCAAGTCAGCGGCACATTAAGAGACGACAAAACCCGCTTCGACGCTTTCAGGTCGATTTTCCCCGCCGGGACCGTTAGTGGGGCACCAAAAGTTAAGGCTATGGAACTAATTGGAGAATTGGAAGGAGAAAAGAGAGGTGTTTACGCGGGAGCCGTTGGCCATTGGGGCTATGACGGCCAAACTATGGATACATGTATTGCTTTGAGAACCATGGTCTACAAAGATGGTGTGGCTTATTTACAGGCCGGAGGGGGTATTGTGTTCGACAGCGATGAATACGACGAGTACATCGAAACCATGAACAAAATGAAGGCCAACAACAACACCATCGTTGAAGCAGAAAGTACCTGGACCGAAAAGGTCGGTAGTGCTTTATAGACGCCAAGTTCCGCCATGTTCGTTTCTGCTCTCTTCTCTCCACAATTCGGTCTCCCCGGTACGCCAGGTGATGGGGCCGCGCGATAGGTCTTCATCACGTGACTCAAATTGTGAGGGTCGTCGACGATGATCATCACCACAGAACAGTGAGATCTTATCGGGTACAAACAAACAGTAAATTGCAGATAGAGAAAAACGCAAGGAAATAGTATGAGTACTCCTGACATCAATGCAGAGAGTGCCTCTCCCGCTGGGGACAAAACTAGTTCCAGAACCCCCACCTCCTGGGATCCCGAGGATGACATACTATTAATGCATTTGAAGGATAATCAGAAGTTGGGGTGGAAAGCCATCGCCAGCAACTTCACCAACCGTACACCCAACGCATGCCAGTTCCGATGGAGAAGATTGAAGTCGGGAAACTTGAAAACCCCCCCCAAGAGTGCGGCAGCCCTCGGTTCGACCGAGAGCTTCGGCAAGGCCAAATCCACCGAACCACAGCCCAAGAAGCAGAAGAAATACGCCTTCCCCAACACCAAGGCTAACGGCCATGTTGGCACGGGCTTTCCTTCGGCGTACTCCCCCATCCCGAATTCTGGGTTCTCGAATTACGATAATAACGTTAGTAATGCATTAGCTGGTTTAAATGCGTTATCCAACGATAGTTCGAAGCTTCCCAGTCCCGCTCCCTATGGCAACCATTATGCGGTTCCGCTGGCCCGCCAGCCCCTCCATAGCCACCACAGCAGCGAGGGAAACGACAGAAGCGGGTCAAATTCTAACGAATCCAATAGTAATCCTCCTTCCCCCATACCCGATTCCCCCAAGATTCCCCCACAGACAACCAATAACTATCAGCATTCGCCGGAAGACGAGGATATCAATTTGGACCCCAGTCGACAAGTCACGGAGGGTGGAGGCTATTATGCCGATATTCTGGTCGATCCTACGATGAACTTGCCCCATAATCAAGCGCACCCCATCCCATCAGGATTGACTCCAAGAAACTCCATCACAGGGTTGTCCGGGGGCTTGGATGTCACCCACAACAACTCTATCATACAAATCGTCAACGACCGAAACTCCATTTCCAGTGCCAGAGACAGTATTTCGTCGTTACCTTCGAAATCAATGAACATACCCCACCACCAGTTAGATAAGAACGCATTGGCCCACTTACCCACGATATTTGGCGGTAACGGCAGTGTCAGCGGCCCTTCTAGGAATTCAAGTATCTCTCATAACATGTTGTCGAGTTTGAGAAGTGCAAGTATCGTGGGCCTGGGATACTTTTCTCGGTCTGGGTCGGTGGTGATACCGTTTAGTTCCGATAAGGACCGAGAGAAGGAGTTAGGGTTCAATCCTAAAGCCATCAAGAAGGCCAAACACAAAATGAGAGACAAAAAGCCCGCCAAAGACAAAAAGAACACCAAGAATGACAAAATTGAGTTGCCATGGACCATGGAGGAGGACGAGTTGTTGATAAATCGCCGTAATCGAGAGCTATCATTCGCGGAGTTGTCGATATTGCTACCACAGAGAACCGAGGGGGATATATGGACCAGAATAGATTACTTGGAGAAGCTAAGAAATGGCGCCCGATCGTCAGTAGCTCGAGAAAGAAGAAGAAGACAGTCCTCCATAGGATTGGATGACGTCGAGGACTTCTATATGAGTGATATAGGGGTCACCGAAGACGACGATGACGACGAGGTTTTGGTGGATGTGGATGACATCCCTCAAGCCCACAGGAGAGGATTGAAAAGACGAACCAGCTCCGCTGTCAATCCCTTGAGCGTTAACCATTAGTCTGGGTTAATATTGTAACATACTTTGTACATTTTCCTATATTCTCTCACAAACACCTCAATATAACTTCAAGTCCCGGGTGATTTGGTCGATAACGGATTTGGGTGCGGGACCTAAACCCAATACTGTAGCTGAACCGGCGGCGATCTGGGTTCTACCGGCATCATGGACGATATAGGAGTTGATACCTAACGATATGGCTTGAGCAAACAACAAATCCATCGATTCTTGGTCGGGCACTTGCAAGGTTATCTTGGCCTGGCCATTATAATACTCCCAACGATGGACCATTTCGGGATTATAGGCGGGGCTTTGGGGGTTTGTCATTTTCTTATACAAAGCCAAGGTAGCATGCAGACACTGGGCGGCAGCCTTACCCTTTCCCATCTTCAAATCTTGACGCACCACCAAAGTCATGCGTACTTCACCGTTGATGCTATTCAACTCTTTGGAATCAACGTCGATTCCTTCATCGTCGGTTTCGTCGTCAGATGTTTCCTCTGACGACACTTCCTTGTACGAAGGCTCGTGCTGGAACAAGTATCGGTCGATGAATATGCCGGTAACAAAGGATAATATCCCAATTGTCGCTAGTTTAGCTGCTTGACTCATGACGCGAATATTGCGATGAGGTTTTCAAAGATTGACTAACGATTTTGAAGTTTTCGTTATCTGAGGAAAGACAGCCGCAATTGAGAGCCCAGGCCAGAACATCTAGGCTAGAAACTTCTTCTTCTTGCTCTTCTTGGTTTTCTTATCCACTTTTTTCACGAAACTCCGCCAATTTTCCACCCTAGAATCCCGTTGGTCTTCCCACTTTTCATCGAATTCCTTCTTCATTTGGCGTTGAAATTTCATATTCTCTACTTGCTCCAGTTCCTGGGCTTGCCTCTGTTTCTGCGCTAGTTGTTCTAGGTTTTCCTGCCGAGATTCCTCGGTCAAAATGTCAAAAACCTCCTCCCGGGTTTTCTCAAGGGGCTTTCCAGCCCCTACATACTTATAAATATCGACCAATTTGGCCTTTTCTTCGATGAAACGTTGGATTTCGGGGTCCTCAGACAGTTCTTCTTGTACCAGAAGTATGGCGTGAGCTTTCTGGAGCCTATCGAACGCTACAGGAGCATCAGGATGGTCGGACTTGTCGGGATGGATAAGAAGCGATTTCTTTCTGTAGGCTTTCTTCAACCCCCCTAGATCTTCCAAGGTCAATTCAAGAATCCCCAAATAGTCCTTTTCGTGGCATTTCTTGATTCTCTCTATTTCCTGGTCTCTTAGTGCCGCCAGTTCCGTTGAGGAAAGCACGTTATTCAAGTCCATCGTCTGCAAATCGCACTGGATGAAATCACTAAGACCAAAGATGTGGAAACCCAAGTACTTCGATATTGGTGTCAACTTTTCCGACCCCATGTTCCAGGGGTACTACAACCATTCTAGCACTGCTAAGCATCCGCCAGACTTGGACAATGTGGTGAAAAGAGCCCGTATCTTCAATGTACATAACATGCTAGTCACAGGGTCAAGCATCAAAGAGAGCGCTGAACATTTTGATATGTGTAGCAGATACCCGGGATTTTATTCTACCGTTGGGGTTCATCCCTGTACGGTGGCTGAGGAGTTTTATACCAAGACACCTGACGGGTATTCCGAGCAAATAGCCGACAATGCTGAGGAGAAGTTGCAGATCTTGCGCAATTTGGTGGTTGAGGGAGTGGAAAAAGGAATCGTCAAGGCGTTCGGCGAAATCGGGCTTGATTACGACCGACTCCACTACTCTTCTAAGACACAGCAGAAAACGATGTTTGAGAAACAGTTGCAGGTCATTGCGTCGTTAAAACAGTTGCAAGTGCCTTTGTTTCTACATATGAGAAGTGCTTGCGACGATTTTGTGGAGATATTGAAACCTTTTTTGGACGACGGATCGATAACCCACGGGGTAGTCCATTCGTTCACGGGCACGGAGCAGGAGTTGGAGAGATTGTTGGAGCTTGGGTTTTTTATTGGTGTGAATGGATGTTCTTTGAAAACAGAAGAGAATTTAAAGGTTGCCAAAAAGATCCCTTTGGACAGAGTGATGATTGAAACCGACGCTCCTTGGTGTGAAATCAGAAAGTCGCATGCCAGTTATAAGTACATCACGCCGTATCCCAATAAGTTTTTCCCCCGAGTCGAGCCAGGCGCGGAGCCAAACACCGAAGCACCCAAAAGTACTGAACCAAAAAGAACACCAAAACAGCTGCAAAAACAGAATATCAAGCTCGACGACTTCATACCATTTCCCTCGATAAAGAAAGAGAACTTCCAAAAACACATGGCTGCAGTTGAATCTTTGACTCAACATTTGGACCCCTCGTCCGTGGGACCCTTAGCGCCGCCATTAGTCAAATCAAGAAATGAGCCCGTGTTCATTGGATTGGTGGCGGAAGTGCTTTGCAACCTACACAATCTAGACAATTCAGAAATAGAGCACACTTTGGATACGGTGTTTCATAATTCATGTAAATTATTCAAAATTGAGTAATTCTATGCTACATATTATACAATTAAAGTCTGATCTTATTTGTAGGGGCTTTCGGACAAGGCGATTCTGGTTGACCTTCTGGGAGGAGTTTGGGCTGGAGGTCTGGAGCGCCGCGGTCTTCTCATCTTAGTATGCGCAACGTTCAAATCCACCATTTCGTCCTCGCTAAAATCATCAGGTAGGATAGATTCATCCGCGCCGTCGTTATCAATTTCATCGATCTCTTCTGCTTCCTCTTCCTCCTCCTCCTCCTCTTCTTCTTCTACTTCTTCTACTTCTTCGTCACCTACTTCATCGTACACTCCTTCGTCTATTTCATCGTACACTCCTTCGTCTACCGCTTCATCGTCCCCCTCTTCATACTCCTCGAATTCTGACTCCTTCTCACTATATTCATCCGCATCAATTCCCAATAGTTCATCAATCTCACTCACATTAACCATTTGAGATGCGATAGGTTTTTGATCTCGAATCTTCAACAGGGTTGGCGATTGCATCGGAGTATAGGATTTAGTGGTCTTAGCCCCAGGGTAGCAGATCGAATAATTATTTAAATCCGCGTCAGCCTCTTCCACTTCTTGCTGCAAAGCTCTTAAGCTTTCTATCTCCTTTAGGCTCTCCTCTTCGAACGAAAGAGGATTGAAAATATCATCTTTCAAAAAACTTGTAAGTAAAGCCACAGTGTTATGTATCGGTTCCTTGGGCAAGTTATTATTCACTTCAAGGCCGTTTGAATGTCCATTCAACAAACCAATAGCGTCACTGCTGTCTGGTTTTTCCCGTGCCACGCTGTCGCCATTCACTGATTCCTCCGCAAATTCGGAAACAATAGGTCGAGGTATAGCAGGTGCCGAGTTGATGCCACCAGAAGGTCCGTACAACATAGGCTTCCAAAGAAGCTTACTGTAATCTAACGTCACATACCCCTTATTCTCCCACCGCTCAATAACGTAATCGAGCTTTTGCAAATCTAGAGCGATGGCGTAACCGTTCGTTTTGGTATTTTTCACCAATGCATCTAATTGCTCTAAACCCACAATCACGTCAGAAGGTATCATACCCGTTAATTTCGATATGCTCTCAACAGAAATGATAATATCAGTCAAACAGTCATCTGGTTGGTTTCCATAAGTATTTCTCAAATACTTATCGTATAAGAATTTCAATTTGTAAGCCACGGCTATTTTCCAGTAATTCCTATAACTCAATAACCCCAAGTCACTTAATGGCTTCTCGGGTGTTCCAAACTTGAACTCATTTCTCGTCAACAAGTAACTGAAGTCAATAAGTAAATTGCCGTACCCCTTACGCTGGTAAATAGGCATGGTTAAAATACAAGATACATTATAATCAGAATTGTTCAATTTTTCTTTAGAAAAGTATCCAACAAAATGGTATAAAGAAGGATCATTTTCATCAATTTCCGTCAATATATAGAAAATGAATGGTTCCACGTCATAATACAAGGTTTTGGAATTGAGGAATAGTTTGGCTAGAAGACACAAATTCTGACAATAGCTGATATTTTTTCTACCGTCAACTTCCCAAAAAGCGATCCTAGTACCAGAATCACGATAGATTTCCACCCCTGGCGGATGCTTATTGGACAAGTTACAATTTTTCAACTGATGACGTGAATACGAATATGGTGAGTTCATGTATTTCAAACAATGCTCGCATATGTATAGTGTCTTGCATTGGGAGTACTCTTCAGGGTATGGTGAAGTGTACCAGGTATCAATCTCGTAATTTCTGAATTGAATTCTACTAATCTGTGATTTTCGATATGTTTCCGACTGATTCATTACACCATCATCAACTTTTTGATTGTCCTGTCGTATTTGTTCGCCTTCTACCAAAAATCGGTTAAATAGGTCACGGTCAGCCTGTGTCGGGTCTGTTGCATTTATGGTACAGTCAGGGTAAGGTAATAGCCCCATATAAGGTAGGTCCCGGTTGTCATGGCTAGGATCAATGGATTTGAATGCCAGTTTAAATCTTTTGCTATACGGTATTGAAATGATGAATTGATGCTGTGATTGGTGGGATATTCGCACGTTGTTTCGAAGGGTTATTTTGATTGATCTTATGACTCCCCTGTCATTCTTGACCATCGCCTGTCCGTTATTTCGTACATTTCTCGATGATCTAGTGCTTCGATCGGACCTCATTCCCGTTCTAAAATCGAGCTGAGGCTTGAACAAGTAGCCTCCGGTCGGCCTCCTTCTGGCAGATCTTTCTAGACCAACCTCATGGCCGATGCTGGAGTATATTCGATTGTCGGGTATCCGTAGCAGCTCTAGTGGATCCCTTCTTCTCGGCGGCATCTTTCAGTAATATTTATTCGCGTTGACCTTTTGATAGTGAAATGTCATCACGTGCCACGACATGTGATTCTACAAATAGATGATGATTAAAAGAGCTTGAAGACGTTTGAAATCGATATATTACCTACTCCGTAACAAACATATTAAGCAACCCAATAAATTTTACAGGAATAATCTAAATGAATATATAAAAAATATGACAAAAATTCTAGAGAGACTTCAAGAAAAGAATTAAACTGTGGTTCACTTGTCGTCTTTAACGATATCTTCCTCTGTGTGTTTTTCGTGAACATCTTCGATCTTTCCTTCGTTGACGTCTTCGATATCCTCAAAGTTGACATCTTCTGAACCGGCAATACCATAATGAGCTAATAATGATTGGGCAGAACTAGTATCCAAATAAATAACTCCATTTTCACTGGTAATGGCATTAGAAGCTAATAATTTCTGTAAAGATATAGCACCATTGACTTCACTCTCACTGTTTTCAATTTCCTTTTCATTATCATTATCGTCATTATTCTCGTCATCATTATCAGGATCTTGATTACGCAAACCTGGCAAACCACCAAACATTGAATAGCCTCCCAAGCCGTTTGATTGGTTTCTTGAACCTGAATTTTTAGATTGCTGTCCTATTTCATAGTTTTGGCCGTAAATATCTTTATAAATATCGTCGTAAGCATTTGAAATCGATCCAAAATCGTTGGAATTTATATCATCTGATTGATTGATTTCAACCTTTTTGATGATCTTTTCGTACCATTGATCTAGGGTTTCATTCTTGTTGTGGTCTAATAATGCTAAAATAACAATGGACATATTATCACACCCAATTCCTGAACCATCGCTGGTTGGGGCACAACACAATTCCATGATTTCTTCACAAATGGTTGTCAAAGATTTTCTCTCGAAAATACCTCTTCTAACACATTCAACACAGCTTTGGGAAGTCAAACAATCCCAAATACCGTCACAAGCCAATATGATGAACTCGTCTTTGTCAAAATCGATGTTGTGGTTCAACACATCTGGATAACAAGTGACAATTTGCTCTTCGGCAGGTAAATCGATATTCTTTTTGAATTCAAAATCCCCGATACCTCTTGATAAAGCCAAGTTCCCATTAACTCTACCCATATCGACGTAACCCCCTGCAGAGCAAATTCTTGTTTTCTCACCCTCATTCGAAGGTTTATGATCGTAGGACAAGGCTTTAGCAAACCCATTTATCGACAAGACGGTTCTGGAATCTCCAGCATTACCACAGAAGATCTCGTTTTTAGTGACTATGACTGAGGTAGCAGCACACCCACTATCGTCATCTCTCATATTAAAATCCCTCAAGATAGCTTGATCACAATTCAAAAACCCTTCTTTCAAAGCATTGACATAATCCTTGTTCTTAAACGAGTTTGTGGATTTGATAATTTGTGGCAAATATTCACCAGTGAATATGGCAGCTCTTTCTCCGCCATGACCATCGTAAACACCGAAAAATGCCACATGATCATCACCTGATGTGTCAACTTTTTCTTCTTTGACATCTTCATCTTCATCTTCTGCTTGATACTCTTTGACGGATTTCATATTCAAAATCGTAGAATGATCATCTTCCATATTTACTCTCCATCCTTGCATGCAAGAAAGACCATAAGCGAGATGGTTATCACCAGAGTTCTCTGAATGTTTATCAGTAACGGGTTGGGAAAGTATTTGACCCATGTTTTCGTGTTATTCTTCTCGAGTACCTATTGTTTGATTCTCTCAATCACCTACAAGTAAATGACGCGTGATATCAAGTCTCGTCCGCTGTTTCGAATCCTTTTTTAACTAAGGGGTTCAAATTATCTTTGGTTGATTTCAATGATTCGTGCACTAAAATAATTTCAACTCTTATTAATTTGGATTGATTGGTTGAACCGACGATGCAGCTTCTCAATTTTAGTATATTTGGTTTGACTTGTAACTTTTCACCAAACTTGTTTGATGTTCTATCACTAAGGCAAATTTTTCTGGAGATGGGAGTCAAAGTTTTCTCGCAAAAAATTTCTTTTTCTCACACCTCGGTGCACCCATACCCACAGTATACGAGTTTCAGATATTAGGCCGATACGCATCAATGTCTGAGAGATCAATAGGTGACACATAATTAAGGTTAAAGTTTTATAACGAACAGTAATTTTCCAACATCCCAATACGGTGACAAAGGTAAATCTTCATGAGAGACAGCTTTGAATAAATATATTAATAAACAATTCTTTTAATATAACGGATCTATCAAAAGTACAATATTCTTGTCACATTAGTATCATTAGAAGATTCCTCTTCATCTATCATAATTATCATAATCATCATAATTCTAATCATCATAAATTCATTCCGTTGTTCATAATTCATCTTTTTTGTTTTTACATTTTGTAGTCATTTTAGTCGTGTTAGTCATTCACCTGAAGGAATTTTACCTTTAGCCAACAAAATCATACAAGGGAATCATGTGCACCAGATTTCTTCAAGGTTTACTTTGGACCCCAAATTCCTGACCCATTTTCATATAAATTTAAAGAATTGAACTTGACATCAAATTCATTATTCAAGCTTGGTAAGCTGACGTTGCCTTGATTTGAGCCGAACGGAGCGAATCTTGAATTGATATCAGTTGGCAATGGGGTTGTTGGTTGACTTTGGGTGGGTCCTTTGAATATAGAATTGGCTGGGGTGGGGGAATTCGCAGTGCTGGAAGAAGCATTGTTGGTTGGAGTGGAAGATTCAGTTTCCCCACCACTACCAGTGTTGTTCCCGGAATTACTATTGGGATTGGGGGTACCGTTTGAGCCATTGTTGGTTCCTGAAGGAGCAGAATTTGGTAAATTCAAAGGCGGGGTTCTCATATCATATTGTCTTCCTCTTAAGACGTTGGAGTTCAATTGAGGCAAAAGCCCACCGGAATTTTGCGGGTAAAGGCCAAAAGGTTGAATGTTGGAGTACATCTTTCCACCTTGACCATTGTTGTTGGTTGGTTGGTATTGAGAAAAGTTGTTAACAGGGCCAGTGGTTTGTTGTCTCAATCTTGGTAAAGGCAAAGCCGTTTGGGAGTGAGATCTCAACAATTCCGGATGATTCAAACCACTTTGTAAGGGAGGATTGTTCATTTGGTTCAAATTCATCAAGGAGTTGGAAGTTTCTAAGCCGTTGTTGATACTATTGATACTTGCGTTGTTATTGGTGGCATTCAAGGCTTGAAATACTTGTCCTGGCTTTCTTCTGATTATGATCAATCCATTATCATACAACTCCAATAAATTCAAATAGGTACATAAAGAAGTCAACAATTTTCTCTGGTTGATAGTTAAAGTTGGGGGATAAGCCAACTCGACAGTTTTGGAGTTTTCATCCTTGAAAACAACCAACTGGGTGAACAATTCCAAGGTTTCCAAGTCGTTGAAGTTGACGTCTGTAGGCAATGGTGATAAATTTCCTGAAGGGAAATTCAAGAACAGCCTTTCTTGGCTGGAGGTGACCCCAGTCACACTCAAATTCTTGGTGGCAGCAGTAGTAGAGGTACCGGAAATTAGGGAAGCCAACGAAGCGTTGGAAGCGCTCCGATGTTGCTCTTCCAATTGACCTCTTTTCTCCCTCTTCTCTCTTTCGATTCTTTCCCGTTCTTGTGCTGGCAACATCTTCTTGTACTCTACTCTCAACTTTCTGCCCCCGATCTCCCTTCCGTTCAATAAATTCACCACCAGGGAAGTTTCGTCGGTTGAGGTGAAATTGGCAAATGCTAAGCCTCTAAATACGCCATTGTCGAAATGGTAATTAAATGCATAAGGCAATGGTAGATTTAACTTGGTCATAACGTCTAATAACTGTTCTTTCTTGATAGCAAACGGGATGTTTTTTATTACAATAGCAGTAGGAATTAAATCTTCATCATCTTCATCTTCATCCTCGTCCATTGAGTCTATCAAATTGGTAATGGTTGCGGACAGATTGGAATTCTTGGAGTTATCGAGTTTTTTATCAAGCTCAATGCCAGTCTTGCTTTGCTGTTGCTTCTGTTGTTCCACCCAAGGTGTAACGTCGTTGATAGTATCTCCCCAAGGTCTACGATTCTGCCCATTTCCGCTGTTACCACCCAAACCATTGACGCCATTTACATTACTGGCGTTCCCGTTCTGGGCCGTGGTACCATTTCCGGTTGAATTTATCCCATTATAACCTGGAGAATTATATCCTGAAGCTGACGACAACGAACTTAGTGAAGGTCTACGTTGAATATCTAAGCCAGGAGTTGACGATAAATTTCTCAAATCCATAGTTTACCTTTGTCTCTAGTAATGTATTATCCGAACTTCTGAAGAACAATTTATAACCACTGAAAGCTTTCCAAAGTGATTTTCCAGATGACTTTGATGGAAATAAAAATTTTCTCGCACTCTCGAATCTGAGAGTGGAATCCTCAATTTCGTCCATCAATAATGGTATGTTCACTCAGAGTTGATTGTGATTCGTTTTGAAAGCTTTGTATCCCCAGCTGGTGTATTTACACTTACATAGTGATCTATGTGCACTGTGAACTTACAGAGGAGGTGGATCCAGCTTTGGGGGAGTCAGGAGAATTGAACTAGTGAAAAATCATGACACGTACTAACAAACTCAGTCACAAGCTCCAGGAGGTTTAAGAAGTGCAGCCAAAAGAAAGAGTGCAGCCGATAAGAAATCTACCGCTGCTCAACCGTTGTCAACCCGTTCGGCTGGTGCTGGTGGGTCATCTGCAACCATGATGAAATTGTTTACTGATGAAGCCCAAGGCTTAAGAATCGATCCTTTGATTGTGTTATTTTTAGCTGTTGGGTTCATCTTTTCCGTTATTGTCTTACATATCTTTGCCAAATTGACAGGTAGATTTTCTTCTTAGGTACTGTGTACATAATATACATTTCTGCTACGGTCTTTGAACTGTTACGGTCTTTGTTACGATCTTTTGTAGTGGAACGCAGGGTTTAGTTCTGAAACCAAACGGCCAGCAGGTGGAGAGATAAGACAAGAATGATACATCACTACAAGCCCCACATGTACTCCTCTATTTGCAAGCTCTATCTACATGATCTCTAAAAGCCGCTTGATGAATTGAGGAAGTTCCTCTGAATGAACATACCATTTGCCCCCCTTGTATCCTCCGTAAGCCTGTAGGGCAGGCACATCTACCGCCCACCTGGTTTCAACTTCTACAAGCGGAAAATGTTTTCCAACAATGATAACAATAGGAATCCCCAAAAGATTGCTTTGTTTGATTTTAGTACCAAGACCGATATCTCTATCATCCCAACGAAAGTCACTCAATCCCCGCACGACTTCAGTAATATCACTTTCTGGTGACAATTTGGGTGGGGTTATGATGGTAATGGTCCAGGGAGCTATTGCTACTGGCCATTTGAACCCTTTTTCGTCTTTCAAATCGCCAAGCGCAGCAATAATTCTACTTATCCCAATACCATAACATCCCATCACCACGTCACGAAGGGCCGTTCGGCCATTTCCACCCTCTATAGGCACGGGAATCTTGAAACCTAGAGGTGAAGTGTATTTGGTGCCGAGGTAGAATGTATGGCCCACTTCTATAGCTTTAAATGACCTGATTGGCGAGGAACAGGACCCACAAGAATCGCCCTCCTCTGCCGAAACAAGAGGCAACCCTTCATCATGGCATCTTACATCATATATTGTTTTGGTGGGATCAGCGGCGTCAATAGCAACTGCGTCTGGGTAATATGTTTTGAGAAGGTTGAATTCAAACTGACGGGTTTTTGGTATCACGACCTTTAAAATGTCTTCGTTGTGCTTGAAATATAACTCACTGGTGTCTGTCTCCTTCCTGTGGCCCTTTGGTGGAAAGCTTACGGTTTTTTCGATATTTGAAATGCTGTTGCATCCGCTACATTCGAACAAAGTATCCTCACCATGAGGCGAAGGATAATGCCACTCGTGGCTCAAATCGCCACCGATATCGCCTGAATCGGCATCCGCTTTCACGTACGGGACCTTTAAGGTATCAAATATAGAATGGTAGGCATCAATCATAGTATCATACGATTCCAACGCTGATTTTTCATCAACATCAAATGAGTAAGCATCGTTCATCAAGAACTCACGGGCCCTCAAAAGACCCATTCGAGGCCTTATTTCATCTCTGAATTTCTCGTGGATCTGGTAGTAGGTTAAGGGTAAGTCTTTATAGCTTGTGATCTGATTTTTAACCAAGTTGGTGATATCTTCCTCGCTTGTTGGTGAAAGGCAGTAGTCATGTTTGTTGGAGTCCTTCAATTTAAATAATTCACTGTTTGACCACCGTCCTGTTTTTTGCCAGTTTTCGGAGTGTGATAGTATCAGAAGGCTCAATTCCTGACATCCGTGCTGATTCAAGTTGGTACGAATGATTGATTTCAACTTGTTGAGCACTAGAAGACCCATTGGTAGCCAATTATTGAGTCCCGGCTTGGGATTAGTCAAAAATCCTAGTTTTATAAGAAGATCATGAGTCGATATGTTCGTTGGCTGCCGTTCATTGATGAATAACCTGGGGATTCTAGGGATCTTCATTAGTGAGGTGATGCGAAGTGAGATTTGGTATTATACAAAAGGGCGATCGTGGACCAACCGATCTCTCATACAGTCGGCGTGAGAGCAGGTTCTGGGGAGATGTGGAGCAATACATGAAACGTAAATTTAGGATAAGAACGTGATTTAACTAACGGATTTTTTCAAATTGTTCCAAGCGGAAGTCAAATCCCCTTGGGCTTTCTTCAAATAATGTTCTCTATCCTTTTCTGGGACAACGCCAGATTTAATCTGTTCAACCAAATCATCGTATTTCTTTTTGGCTAATTCATATTGTTCATTAGCGGTTTGCTTACCGTCTTCCCACGATTGCGATAACTCAGTCTGTTTCTTATCTGACCAGTTCCACCAAGATTTCTTAGACTGTTGTAATTTCTCATTGATTTGAGATGTCAAATCTGAGCCAAATCTGGATAATTGGCCGGCAGCATGGTTCAAGTCATCTTGTGCTTGTCTCAAGTGTTGATCCTTCTCTTGTTCAGTTCTGAAAGTCTTGGATGCGAGGGAATCGGCCTTCTTTTTGGTTTCCTCGTACTGCTTGATAGCATAAGCCTTTTGCTTGTTATATTGTTCGGATAACTCATCTTTCTTTGATGAGCCCCAGTTCCACCATGAGTTCTTAGCGGCCTCTAACCGCTTATTGGTGTTTTCAACAAGCTCGGTACCGTATTTAGATAACTGATCGAGACTGTTATTGAGGTCTTTTTGAGCTTGATCCAAAGCTTTTTGTTGCTCGGAAGTCAAGTGCTTGTTTTGCCATTGCTTGCTCAATGATGTAAATTTGGCCTTTGCTTCTTCGTAGTCACTAACTGATCTGGCTCTGTCAAAATCGAAGTTCTCAATAGCGTCGTCGGTAACTGAAGCACCCCAGTTGAACCAATTCTTTTGCTTTTGTTTGGTTGTTTGGATGGTGGTTTCAAGAGGGGTGTTACCGACCAAGGTGTCACCAATTTTGTTGACGTAGTCAATGTAGCTGGCGATAGTAGATCTGATAAGATTTTGGTTTTCCTTGCGTGGCAAGCTTTTCTTCAATTCGTCGGCTTGCTTGGAAACGTCAGACCCAAATCTATTGTATATCTCGCTGGTTTTGGACTCCAATTTGTTGTATTGATGTTCAATTGCTTCGGAAATGCCTTTACCTTCCTTTTCGGCTCTGTTTTCAACATCCTTCTTGTTGCTTTTGAAGGACTGTTTAGCTTCTGAGGCTTTGACAGCAATTTTGTCATTCAATGGCTTGATTTCGTTATTTTTGAAACTTTGGAAGTTTGAAGAAATGATAGGATTAACATTTTGATCGTAATAATACAATGCTCCACCAGCAATTAAAATTGGTAAAATCTTTCTACTTGCCATGTTCGGAATTTGATTGTTCAATTAATATTTTGAATTAAATATGATAGAAATATATTATTCATTCAAGGGGATTTTCGAATATTTATAGTTTCGAAAGATTGCTATAATAGTGATCGTGGAGACATTTATGAAATTCTCAAATAGCTATTTGAGAGTTCGCAAATAGGTTCCATTGCTGCAATTGCAAGAAATCACCGAGAAATAAACAGGAAACTCCGATGGAGTCCTCCAGTCTCCCACAATGCATGCTTCAGAGGGTGTTTCGGCGGGTGACATTAAATTGGCTGCAAATGCGCCATGTGGAATTCGCACCAGTCAAGTCGTCATTGGGTTTTGCAGTCGGTATATACACACCAGCGAATCCATAATTGGGGGATTAAGGGATTAGGCAACGGCAACAAACATGCACAATTGTCGTAAATCCACATTTGACACGATTGCCTTTTGAGACGAAGAGGTTGCTAACGCGATATTTCACTGCACGATCCGCCTAGTCGATTTGTTGAGATGGTGGTGTTCCACCCCAACCGCTCAATTTCCCCACCAATAATCGATTGTTCACGTGGGAGATCATATGACCTGCTTGGAAGCCAACCTGAAGCCCCTGTTTCCCAAAATGCGAGTGTTATACGACGTGCTTGCACGGAAGTATAACAAGGGTCAACTGGTGGCGGTTTCAAAAGCTCTGTCGCCATATTTACGAGGGTAACAGTTTGCGAATGGAGATATTTAACACCGACAATTTCTTAAAAAATTCTTCGCATATCAATGCTTCGGATAGCCGGCAACTGACTTCTCCTCCGCCTCTTCCAAATGTCCTTTGGCATCCTCATTCATCGCCAAAAGCTTCGGATCGAAATTTCTTGATTTCTTAGAGGTCACTGATTTTTGGTCATGTTCGCATGGATTTTTCAAACCACCTTAAACTGATCTTCTCACGATTTTGACATTTTGACATAACTATATTGCAGAAGTTGGTTCCTGCATTTCTCCTTTGGTATTTTCATTCGTCCGTCGTCAAGAAAGGAGATCTATGTTTTAATCGGTATGAAACTTGAGATAGATATTAATGATGACATCCCATCGTTACTAAAATTTTGCAAGTTAAATACCACAAATCATGATACGCAGAGGATTATCAATCGTTGTTGGAGATTATCGAAGGAACCTCACTCAAGTATAGAGCTTTCATGTGGTCTACAGTTGGGACTAAGCATGAACTTGTCAAAGGGTGATGGTGGTTCGGGTGACTCGAAAACTACCCCTCCTTTAGTTTCGACCGATACTGCCAATACCTTACTTTCCAAAACGTCAAAATTAAGCCTTTACACTCCCAGTGACGATGACGATTACTTCAGACGTAAAAAAACCGAAAAATTGCGTATCATCGAGGATAAAGAAGAGGATAAGAAAATATTCTTCATTGACAACACTCCTTCTCCTGATTTTCAAAATTCCAATTCATCCACTTCTGATTTGACATACAACAAAGCAGACACCACCAACAACGGAAAAGAAGTAAATAGAGGGATACCCGGAATCGAACGGCAAGATTCCTTATTTTCTAATCACAAACTACACAGATCATTGCAAACAGATGAATACATCAGTGAGGAAAATGACAGTGAGAGTGAAATAGACGAAAGCGAAAGTGAAATAGAGGATAGTGAGAGCGAAATAGACGATTCAGAGATCAATGATACCGATATAGAAGATAGTGCTGACGAGGCCAAGGATACTTTAAGTCCCATGAACACTTCCAAAATCTCCAATTCCGTCCATTCTCATTCCTACCACAATTCCAAGAGAATGTCCCATTCTGTGAACAGCGTCAGAAGATCTGACGATTCAGAGTGGCTTTCTGTGTCCTCGGAGGAGGAAGAGGAAGTTCAACCAATAAATTTTACTAAAAGGACCACTAATTCGGAAATATCCTCATCTCAACCCCGTTCTCTTTTATCGGGCTTGTTTCTCAATGAGATGAAAGGACACATAAATGCTCATCTAAGTCCCAAAAGTGAAAAACCCCCATTAAAGCGTTCATCTACAACAGGAATTATTACCGTAGGAGACAAAAACGACAAAATTAAAATTCAAAGACCTTCGATCATGTTTCAGAAGAGATTTACCCTGATGACAGATATCAAGCCATTAACTGAAGGAGAGGAAGTGAAGTTTGAGACGTCAAATCTTCAGGAAGACGAGGGTGATAAAGATTGGAAACCGAAATCTGTTGTGGGACTTAGCGACTACAATGCTAGTTTCAGAAACCATGAGACGGCAAATGTTTCTGAAAGCCTCAGCAAATTCCAAACCAAAAGTCTTCTAAGTTTGGCTGGATTTTTTAAAAAGAACACCAGCACAGAAAAATTCAAATTTGAAAAAAGTCCTTCTGGTGAAACACCCACGATCAAATTATCCCGGCCATCCTCGACCAAACCCGATCCGTTACCACTACCCACAGAAATTGAGTCTACAGTGGCCGATGACTATGAGCAATCGAATTTCGAAGTACCCAAATTGATCACGAGAGATACGAAAGAAAACAGTGTAAACAACAAGGAATTCAGTAAATCTTTAAAAGATTCCCTTAATATTGATAACAAACTTGGCAAGGCTCCGTTATCGGAAAAAATTTTGCCCAATAACGGAGTTAATTTCATAATCGAAGATGACATGGATGACTACCATAGCAAAGGTTGGTAAACAACTTAAAATTTCATTTTGGAAACACATACAAACTACAAGAATACAGTGAGATACGAATAAAATGATTGAAATTGATGTAAAATAGAGCTTGTATTATATAAAATATTTTTTCCGCTCTTGTGCTAATTGTGCAGTTGACTATCGATTAGATAAAATCTCATCGCATCGCAAATTTGCATCTCACCATGAACGAGACTAAGGAAGAAAAGAAGAAGAGAAAGGAGCAAAAAAAGTTGGCCAAGGCTAGGAAACTCGAAGCTGAGTCTAATAGTTCTGTTTCTGTGGACGAAGCATTGGAAAAAACCGAATCAAATGAAGAGAATGACAAAAAAAGGAAAGATTTGGAAGAAATCGAAATCAACTTGAAAGGAGATATACCATTGAACAAAAAGCAGCAGAGATTGTTAAAGAAGGGAAAGTTGAATTTGCAAAAGTTGCAAGCCAAACATCCTAATCCTGTCGCTGAAGGAGAAGAGAGAACTCAAGAGAAGGGCAAATTCGGAGTATGGATCGGTAACTTATCTTTCGACACTATCAAAGATGATATTGTAACTTTGATCACTTCCCGTACCACAGTCGAGGAATCCAACATCAAAAGAATAAACATACCAAAGGGCAAAAACGACAAAATAAAGGGCTTTTGTTACATAGATTTTGAAAATGAAGACCAAGTTAGCGAGGTTATCAAGTTGTCTGAGACCAATTTAAATGGACGTAATCTACTCATCAAAAATTCCAAGTCGTTCGAGGGTCGTCCAGATGCACCAAAAGCTTCAGGTTTGATCAACATTTCCAAGAACCCACCCTCGAGGATTCTATTCGTGGGTAATTTGTCATTCGACACCAAAGAAGATTTGTTACGTGAACATTTTAGCCATTGTGGAGAAATAGTTAGGGTGAGAATGGCCACATTCGAGGATACGGGCAAGTGCAAAGGATTTGCTTTCATAGACTTTAAGGATGAAATCGGTCCCACAAATGCATTGACCTCCAAGACCACAAAATTTTTTATAAATCGTCCTTTAAGAATGGAATTCGGCGAAGATAGATCTAAAAGACAACCAAAGAGAAAATTTGATGAAGAAAGAGAGCCAAGAGAATTCCACGAAGCAAGCGAGGAAAATCAACAAGAATCAAGAGACGAAACGAGACCACCAAGGGACCAACCAAGAGAGAGAAAAGTTGCCAGGGAGAGGTTTAGAGAAGACAGACCAGCCAAAAGATTAAAGTCTTCCGTTGCTTTAGCATCAGCTCAAAGAGCCTCGGCTGCAATTGTCCCCTCATCCGGTAAAAAAATTACTTTCGATTAGTATGTAAATTAATGCAAGGGTAACATGAAACATATATTTAAAATCAATCAACAAACAGTAAAACTACTTTGAAAGTTTTTAGGTCAAACTGGCCTTGTGTTTTTCGAATTCCTCTGGTGACACCTCCAAGTAATTCGGATCAGTTCTGTTGGCCTCATATTCACCGTCACTAACTTCTTCATAAATGGAATAAGTTTCATACTCCGAATCTGACGGCGAAGTAGACTTTTTGGATTTTGAAGCGGGTTTTGAAGTAGACTTCGAGGAAGGCTTGAGTTCCTTCTTTTCGTTCTTGATGTCTTTTTCGCTATCACCACCTATCTTCTGGGTAAACTTTTTGAAACTCTTCTTCAAACTGCTAGATCTGCTTGTTTCTTTTGGTTTGCTTGACGATTTGGAAGAGGCAACTGTGGCTCCAACGCCCAATGCAGTACCAGCTCCAGCAGCTACCGCAACTTTGGATTTGCTTGATTCCTTGGGATTTTCTGCCTTAGTTCCTTTTTCAGCGATAATGGGTAACTCTTTTCTTTCACTTAAAACAGGCTTCGCTTCTTTCTGCTTGACTTCAATCTCATCTTTAGGGCCTTTGTCAGGAACTGAGTCTCTAACCGGGGTTGCTGAGTAGAGTTTCCCTTTTGAAGTGTGATATAACTCTTTATCGTCTAATTCGATTTGCTTAGTTAACCTGGCAACCTCTAATTCTCTTTCTTCGATAAGTCTCTGAATATCATCGAGCTTCGAATGGTTGTCGACAGTGGACGATAACCTAGCTCTCTCTTCTCTCAATAACCTAATCTTTTTCAAATTTTCAACTTCTTCCACTAATCTAGTCTTTTGCAACTCTTCAAATTCCAACCTTTCTTGATATAACCTTAATTTTTCGTCGTGTTCTGCTTTCAATTTTTCGATTTCGTCCAATTTACTTTGAGCAATCCGTTCAGCTTCTTTCTTTTCAGCTTCGGTTTGTTCAGTTTGTCTTTTTCTCAATTCTTCAATTTCTTCCTGCAATCTCGAAGCCTCTTCTTCCTCTTTCTGCTTACGTTGCTGGTAGATTTCTTCGTGTTCAGCCCTCTCTTGTATCAACCTTGATTGTTCATCTTCTCTTTCCTTGATGCGCAATTGACGTTGATATTCTGGTAAATTCTTCAATCTCTCTTCCTCCTCGGCAGCCTTCTTATCTGATTCTATTTTGGCAATTCTGGCAGCCTCGGCTTCTTCGGCGGCCTTTTTCTCAGCAGCTTCCTTTTCCTCTCTTTCCTTTCTCTCAGCAGCCTGTTTTTCCTCTCTTTCATTCTTCTCCTGTTCTTCTTTCAATCTTTGAGCTTCAATTTCTTCTTGTACTCTTCTGGTTTCCTCTTCTTCTTTCAACCTTTGTCTTTCCAACTCTTGCTCCAATTTGGCAGTCTCAGCAGCGTGTTGAGCTTCTGCACGTTTGCGTTCATGCTCTAAAGCCACTTGTCTAGCTGTATCTTGTTTCTCCGATTCCCATTTACTGAAAGCTTCTTTGGCTTGAGTCAATCTCGACTTTCTGGATTCTTTTTCATTCCCTAAGAAAGTCAATTTTGCTGCATATGCGGACAATGCGCCAGCTAATACACCCACTTCGGCCGATAATTTACCGTGGGAGGACTTTTTGGTTTCTAGGTGCTCGTTGGCTGTTGCGAGCTTTAGATTCAAATCTTTCTTGGTTTCTTCGTTCTTTTCGATCAAGTCGTTCTTCTCAGTCAAGGAAATGTTGGTTTCTTCCAAATGTTTCAATCTTTCATTGAGTTTAGCGGTTAACTCTTCGATTTTTGTACTCAATTCGGAGTTTGAATTGTCCAACTCGTCTTTCTTCTCATGCAAGCCTTCGATTTCTTTGGTAGTGGTTTCTTGGCCGGTTTTAGCATCTTCTAATTCTTGTTTCTTCGTTTCCATCAATTCTTCATGGTTTTTGATCAAGTTCTCTTTGTCAGTGCCGTGTTGTTCTACAGCATTCAACTCCCTGGTTTCATAGTCAGTCTTGGCTGTTTCAATTTCTTCCAAGGTTGTTTTTTCAAAGTTTGCAGCTTCTGAATCATTACTTTCCATTTTCTGGGTTAGGTCGCCAATTTTTTTGGAGATTTCCCCATCGAATTTCAATTTTTTTCCTTCGATCTTTTTGACATACTTATCGAAATCTCCTTGTAACTTGCGCTCGTGACTCTCGACTTTGGATTTGATCTGCTCTTGCCTCTTGATTTCATCTTCATCACGAGTCTTGGCGACCTCGTCGTTAATGGTCGATAAAACTGGAGCGACTCTTTTGGCAGCGATATCCAACAATTGTTGCTGAGTCATTTTCAAGCCACTACCTAAATCAATAATTTTATTTGGGTCGTCCATAGAACGAGCAACAGAACCAATGGCTGCGGTATTCAATTCTTGATAACGATTCAATAATTTCGGCTTATCCTTCAATTTATCCAAAATCTCTTGATTTGGTAACTGGACAGGTTCGTATTTGGCTTCTGGCTGAGTCACAATCTCAATTGGAGTTTCTTTGACCAATTGCTCGATATTGTCATCATTAGCGACTTTCTCTTCACTGCCGTCAATGTTTTCAGTGTCGTCGGTCTCTTCAGTTGGGTTAGCTTTAATTGATTCAGTAGTCTCCTCAACCAGTCTCACGACTTCAGCTTCGGGCTCTTCAACCTCGTCTTCAGCCACTGGCTCACCTTCACCGACTTCTGGTTCCTTTTCACCTTCAGCGTCCTCGGTATCCGCTTCTGGTTCAACTTCCTTGGATTCTTCGGCTGTTTTGGCGTCTTCAGCATCTTGAGCCTCCGCCTTGGCCTTGGCAAGTTCTTCAGCTTTGGCTTTCTTCTCGGCCTCCTGTTTCTCTCTCTTCTTGGCCTCTAAAGTTGGATGAGTGGCAAACTTTTTGGGGACTTGCATAGTGTCAATCTTGTTCTGTTCTTTGAAGTTTTGGTGTAAATTTTTCTTTTTGTAACTACTTCTAAATGGTGAAACCCACTTGTCGGAAGAAGCTAACTTCTTCAACAATCCATTCTTTTGGGTTTGGGATGTAATTGATACATCATCGTCGTTAATTGCTGACATCGAATGGTTTCTCGTCAAATGAATGTTTGAGAATTGCGTCCAGTAATTAGGGGTCTTGAAAATTTCACGAAAATTGCTGGCTACGTCATTTTTGTGTGGAGAGATAAGCTTCGAGGGTTTTAAGATAAGTACATGTGACGCTGCCTAAGAGATGCAATGCGAATGTTATGACATTAGTTGTTCTGTTGAGCTGTTCTATTTTCTCCTGTTCATGTCTTCTTTCGATATAAGTGGCGACTCAAAACTCTAATTGAATGGCTGCATTGCCATGGCGATCTCCTTTCGTGTAGACATGGATGAATGGTAGGCCAGGTAAATATTCGATGCCTGCAACCAATAAGCAGTAAAGCAATGAGAAAGCCAGGGGAGTATGTAACGAGAGAATAACGAGAGGATAAAGAAAGGGTAAAAAGAGGGTAAAAAGAGAGTAAGGAGAGGATGAGAGAGAAAGGAGAGATAATGAAAGAATCAAGAAGGAATAAAGAATATGAAAGAATCAAGAAGGAATAAAGATAAGAAATAATCAAGAGCGAATTAAGAATTGGAAAGCAGAACTGAGAGAAACCAAAGGTCTGGCATCAACAGATGCAATACCGGTATTCTCTAAACTTGTCACTCTTGGTTCTCAATTCTGTGACGTCACCTGATAAGTGAAACTCAAACTTCCTCTTAGGCCTAGAAGCCTGGCCTAGAGGCCTGATCTACCTACTCCCAGGGCCTTGCTTCTCTCGTCGTCCGATAATCCGGCTCTGTCGATATTCCGGCCTCTGACGTCTCGCGGAACATTTTGCAGCCCCAAATTAAAAGACTGTTCCTGCACTAAATTGAGAAACGATCACTTCACGTTTAATATTATACTGTAACAATCCAGAGAAATTTTACTAGTGTGTTAGGGAGAATAGGAAGCTCCGGATATTTCAACAAGACAGAATGTTACTAGTGTGGTTGGCGTTGCTACCCGTGATAATAGCCGATCAGTGGAAGCTCCGAGCAAACTACATTGAGCGTACAATCAACAATGTTGAAATAGAGTCTAAACTCGATACCATGTTGAGGAAAACTCCCAGTAGGTTCAAAGACTTACCTCCCATCATTTCCAGGCCCGATACGTTCCAAAGAACCATCAAGGACGGCGAAGTGCCCGATTATGCAGTCGAATATGCACCGCTCGTTTATCTTTACTCCGAAGAAAGATACTTGCCTTACGATATCAAGAAGTACGTCACTAACTTCCATGTGGAATATGCCAACGGCACCGTAGTCAAAGGAACCGAGCACCACATGAATATTGAGAAACTATCCAAATTGACGGACTACGAGCTTTATTTGACGTCCAATTCCGACTTCGATGCTGATCCAGAATGGATCACCGGATTCAGGAATAAACCTTCGCTAACTACGGGAGAAATCAAAGATGCGCCTGCTACATTGATAGTGGTTGATAAGGGATTCGGGTGGGTCGATGCTTATTGGTTTTATTTCTATTCCTTTAATCTAGGACCATTTGTTATGGGAAATGGTCCATATGGCAACCATGTCGGGGATTGGGAGCACTCCTTGGTCAGATTCTATGACGGGGAGCCGGTGATTGTTTGGCTATCAGCCCATGGAGGAGGCCAGGCATACTTCTATCATAACTTGGAGAAGCACACCTCCAATCCAAACCACCCCATTATTTTTAGTGCAAGGGGTACACATGCCAATTACGTTTCCGTGGGACAGCATCCTCATGATTTGCCATACGCCATTCTCTCCGATTTCACAGATCGGGGTCCATTATGGAATCCAACCAGAAACTACCTTGGGTACACTTTCGACGGGTTGGTGGTTCACCCCGGCAAATCAAACCGAAATCCCCATCACGTCGGTCGAGAATTGGAGTATCACAACTGGTTAGCTTTTAGAGGCTGCTGGGGCGATAAACAACTTCCGGAAAACGACCCACGTCAGAAAAACCTGTTTATCGGGGGTCTTAAATACATCGACGGACCAAGAGGGCCATTAGAGAAGAACTTGCTTCGTACCAAGCCTTGCGAACGGCACAAATGGTGGAATTTCTGGAACGGCTGCGTGGTGAGGCAGAACATCAAATGGGGGATCGGGGTCGAAAGTGAGGGTTACAACTGTGGGAATTTGTTTGTAAACTTGAAGCCCTATTGGTTGAGAATGATTTTACAGAAAATCACCAGGGGCGGGTTTTTCTGCTTTGTGTCCGATTTGATCTATGGTTAGAGGCTTTAATGAAATGAATCACAGTTACCCGCTCTATAGTTCGCGGGGGGTTATTTTTGCCGTTCATTGGTCGGCAACGGAGGCGGAAATCTCAACACAATGAGAATTCCCGCTCCATGCCCCTCGATTGGGGCGGCTCTAATAATCTCCGCACTTGGTTTAAAAGCTGTCAAAAATTCCTTATCAATTCCTTATCAAATCTGACACATCTATCCAATTATTGTAAAAATGTCAGTACAAATCCCAGATAAAGCTTACGGTACCATGTCCTTAACCTGGGCATCATTCCCACCACCAAAGGAGGACTCCCTCAAGATATTGAAGTACCTCTATGAGAAGAAAGGGGTGACACATTTCAATGGTGGTGCATTATACCAGGCGAGCCCTGAGCTTACAAATATAGGTTTGTTATCAGAATTTTTTGGCTCGTTCGACGGTAGTGATTGCGTGTTTAGTTATAAAGGTTGTTTGAACGCGAGTTATGTTCCAGAATCGTCTCCCGAACTAATCGATAAAGAGTTTGCATCCGTCGCTGAAGCATTTGCTAAAGTGGAGCACAAACCAAAAATCATCTACAATATTGCTAGAATTGACAAAACCAGGCCAATTGAAGAAGTGGTCAAATATTTGGAAGAAAAGATCAAACATGACAAGTATATCGATGGATTCGGTATCTCTGAAGTTGGGGCTGAGACTTTGAAGAGAGCTGCTGCAGCTGCCAACAAAATTTCCTTGTTGGAATTGGAGTTCTCAATGGTGACCCAGGATATACTTGATTTGGGCATTTTGAAAGTCGCCAGTGACTACCAAATCCCCATTATCTGTTATTCCCCAATTGCTAGAGGTCTTTTGACCGATAGAGGCGCCTCTCCAGGATATTTGGAAAACTTACCGGAAGGCGATAGAAGGGTTGTTTTCAAATTCGATAGGTTCACCAAGGAAAACTATAATGCCAATTACAAATTTTTGAGACAATTGTATGATTTTGCTCATGACAAAAAGCATGCTTCCTTGCAAGCCTTAGCTTTGTCCTACATCAGAAAGATTTCAGGCGCTGAAAACTTCAAGGGAATCAAGAAAGTCACAAAGTTGGTTCCTCTTCCAGGTACGTCTAAAATTGAAAATGTCGATGAATTCTACGTTGATGTCCCATTGACCGATGCTGATTTGTCGGAATTACAAAGCATCATCGATGGAACTTCAATCGTTGGTGGAAGATACAACGATCTCTTCGTTCCACTTTTACACGGTTAGCTACCGTCAAAATAGTCTTGTACATACCAATTCTTCAATACAATGTTTCCCTTCTGCGAGTCGGCCTTTCATCTGCAAGCTTATGAGACAAACTAGGGCAAGAAAACGGAAGTTTAAGGACCCAAGAAGAGCTCTAACTCCGAAAGCCCTAACTCCGAAGAGCATCTTGGTAATCTCTTAATCTTGAAGTAAAGATGCCATAATGGATTCCCCGCATCAAAACCGCATTGCATAAATCTACTATTGTTATATGTATAGTTTTGCATTTTAACTGCCTTAAAAATATTTTCACTCTATTTCCTATTAGTTGCAAATATCACCGATATAGAGCATTCTACTTAATTACCCTAAAAAAGAGAATCACTCAAAAAGATCTTTTAGCTCCAATAGGTCTCGCAGATCTAAAAGAAGTCTCATAGCTCCGGAGAAGGTCTCACAGGTCTTAAAAAGGTCTCATGTCTCTAAAACCACTCACATTCGTTATCAAATAGTCATACCATTCAACCGCACGTGACCCCGAGATGATGTGATTTGGCTGCGAAACTCAAGTAATTCATAGCGAAATGTGAGTTGCAAAATTAAAAATTTTTACTCATCAGCAATCAAGATAAGGGGTATGAAAGATGCAATAAATTCCCCAAAAAAGGAACTATCCGCCAACAATACTCGTACAGAATTCACAGAGTCCGAGTCCGAACAAGAAAAGACATTCAGCCGATGGGAAAATTTTGTTGACTCATTCAGACAATATCATCCACCCAATTACGATGGCTATGAGGAGCTAACTGATTTGGAGAAATCGGCTATAAATACTGCCAACTCTCCTTTGCAGCGAAAACTAAGCTCCCGTGTCATGAACATGTTAGCGTTGGCCTCAAGTCTTGGGTCAGGTTTATTGGTTGCCAGCGGTGGGGCTTTAAACACCGGTGGTCCCTTAGCAGTGTTAATCTGTTGGGCGTTAACGGGATTATCAGTTTTTTGTACAGTGCAAGCATTAGGAGAGTTGGCGGTCACTTTTCCAGTGTCTGGGTCCTTTAATGTTTATGCCAGTAGGTTTATCGACTCCTCAGTTGGTTTTGCAGTTGCCTGGAATTACTTCTTGCAGTACCTTGTGTTGTTGCCGTTGGAGTTGGTCGCAGGGTCAATAACAATGCAATATTGGACTACTTCAATTAACCCAGACGTGTGGGTAGCGATATTCTACGTGGTTGTAATTTCCATTAATCTTTTTGGGGTGAGAGCGTACGGGGAGGCAGAATTCTTATTCCTGTTGATTAAGGTGACTGCTATTTTGGTGTTTATCATTGTGTGCATAGTTATCGCTTCCGGTGGTGCACCTAACGGAGAAGCAGTTGGTGGGAGATACTGGAGGGATCCCGGATTATTCGCTAACGGATTCAAAGGTGCTGTTAGTGTTGCGATTAGTTCGGCGTTTAGTTACGCTGGAACTGAACTAGTGGGTTTGACCGCTGCCGAGTCGGAAAACCCAAGGGTATCCTTACCCAAGGCCACCAAACAAGCGTTTTGGAGAATTTTGTTTTTCTACATGGTGTCATTGACTTTGATTTGTTTCCTCATTCCCAGTGACGATACCAGACTTTTGGGAAGCTCGTCAGTGGACGTTTATGCTTCACCTTTCGTTATAGCAGTTATGAATGGTGGAATACTGGGACTACCATCGGTGATGAATGCAGTGATTCTCGTTTCGGTTATTTCTGTAGGCTCGTCGAGTGTTTACGCAACCTCAAGGACCTTAACTGCGCTAGCCGAGCAGGGAATGGCTCCAAAAATCTTGGGCTACATCGACAAAAGGGGTCGGCCGATCATAGCTATCATGATCACCAATGTGTTCGGATTGTTGAGTTTCATAGCCGCTAGTGGGAAGCAAGCGGAGATTTTCAACTGGTTATTGGCCTTGAGTGGATTGAGTTCTATTTTCACCTGGTTGTCGATTTGTGTGGCGCACTTAAGATTCAGGGCGGCACTTAAATATCAAAAAAGAGACACCGACGAGCTAGCGTTCAAATCGTTGACCGGGGTAATAGGATCAGTCTACGGAACGGTATTGTACATCTTAATATTGATCGCCGAATTCTGGATTGCGGTGTTCCCCTTGGGTGGCAAGCCCAACGCAAAAGGCTTCTTCTCCACCTACTTGGGATTCGTGATTTTGGTTGTTTTTTATGTCGGACACAAAATTTGGAAGAAAAACTGGGTGCTCTTCATCAGTGTTCGAGACATGGATATCGATACCGGAAGAAGAGAAACCGACCTCGAAGCTTTGAAACAGGAATTGTTCGAGGAAAGACAAATTCTACAAGCCAAACCACTATATTATAGAATCTATCACACCTGGTGTTGAGCAATACCTGCCAGTACTGTTGTTTTTATGCATTATCCTTAATTTAGCTTTGGTGCGACTCCATCTCTCACTCCAATTTGATCTTTGATTATTCGTTGTACTCAAACGTTTGTTGATTCTTTGTTGATTCTGGTAATCAACAGAAGTTGACCTAATTAGACACAATGTCAACACACCATCCCAACTTCGGGCGAGGCTCAGGGTTCGGAAATGTTTTCAAGTCTTGGACAAACTCCCTCAAATCAAATCCTACCAAGAATGTGCCAGTGCAGATCAATCCCACGGTTGTTGGGGGAAGCAGCGATCAGCAAAAGCTCTTTATCCAATTAAAGTCAGGAACGCTACCTCAGAGAGCATCTACGGCGGTGAGAATGGCCGAATCGTTGGAGAAATTCGCCATTTCTTCCATTCCAGAGATATGGTATTTGGCGGCCGATATGTGTGACAGTAAGGTCCAATCATACATCAGACGGAATGCATTGAAGTTGATGATCGAATGTATAAAGCATGACGATTTGACTGCCACAGGGACCAAATTGATGTACTTCCGTGACATCATAAAATATTGCCATATATCCGATACTAAAGTTGACCAAGAGTTTGATTTATTCTTGAAAGCTTTGAAGCATTTGACTTCGGACGGCAGAGATATTCTGGATTTTGTGGTACTAGATCAACCCAAAGCTTTGCCTCAGTTCTTGATACTATCGTTGCAGGTATTAGGAAGAGCTGCTAAACACTACAGCGACCGAGATTCTGAGAGCGAATTGCAAGACGAGGTCAATTATACCAACATCAATAAGCTCTTGATCTTTATCAGGAATTGCTTCAAGTTCAATGCTGCAACCATCAGTGAATACCATATCAATGAGATTGTAAAGCTTGCCATAAAAACGGGGTTTTCCACCTCCAACCTCCCCATACTTGTCAATATCATCGAGTTGCTCTCGACGCTTGTGTTGGTGATTAACGTCAGACAGGAAACCCTATTTGATGCCATCAACTTCTTCTGCTCGATTTACGGCTTGGAGGATCAACTTACATCGCTATCGTGGAATGCTATCTCCGTTCTTTCCTCCCATGGAACCTTTTTTCTTGTAATCAACTGTTTGCGGGAGATAATTTCGAACGAAGAACTAAGGAGATTTGTCTCTGACAATGGAAATATGTTATCAGCTGTGACATCGGCCACCACTATCAATACTTTGGAGCACAAATCCGACAATGCTGCCTTAAACTCGTGTATTAGTGCAATCCAAATCATGGAAAAGTTGATTACCGCATCGCCAACCGTCAACACCCACAACGATGCAGTTTTGTTTCATTTTTTACCTGCTTTGAAACAGACAAACAGTTTCTGTATTCCCCTTGTAAATACCACACTTTTGAGAACCCTCGATCGTTTGTTCTCCAAACAAGCATATAATCATAACAATGAAACATACATCAGTCGGATAACAGAGCAAATATACCTGTTTCAGCTATGGTATTCGACCAATTCGTCCATATATGACTTGTTGAGTGATTTGAAGGTTTTGAGCGATATTGACGCAAGTTACTTGACTTCAATCTGCTCCTCGTTACAGAAGGCATACGAGAGTTATGAGTTAAAAACCCCCAAGAACAGGTTGATAGACTTCTTCCTTAGCCATTACCAAACCATTTCCAAGCAAACTATCAAATTCGTATTCAGGTACTATCAGGATGAGAAACTTTGTACGATTTTGAATCCGTTATGGCCAGAAAAAGTGATGGAACTATTGAATTATTTCTATTTCGTTAGCGAAAAGGAAGAAGTAGTGAATGAGTTGATATCAGAAGCGACCTTTATAGATAATGACATCAAAATTGATTGTTTGAAAACCTTGAGATCGGGGTTTGATATTTCGATTATCCTCAACAAAAACGAATTCAATTCTGAGGTCGTCAGAGATATTCTATTGAGATCAGTCGAGGAGACCAGCGAAGAGATCTTGGCTTTTTTGATCGAGGAATTCTTCGTGAAAATGGTTGATAAATTACCGTCCGAGTTACTTACAAAGACCTCGCAGCTGTTTTTACCTTTTTTCGAATTGAAACTGCCAGAAGGCAGATTGAAAAGCTATGTATCATTGAATTCCTCGGGGTTTTCGGGTTCCCAAATAACCACAACGGATAATCGCATGTCGAGTCATTTCATGAGGGCAATAACCAAAGGTTTCAGCAAACTACTTCTAATTCAATCTACAAAATCGTCGGAAAAGGCACAGGAAGCTTATCGTTGTTGTATTTTGATAGCTCATCATGCCCTAGCTACAGATTCGTCAGATACTATACTCATTTTGATGAAGATCTTGGTCAGAATGAGATGTTCCCTGGAAGGATATGTGTATTTTAGCGGCTTATCTGATATGGAAGGTCTTTCCACTGCATTCCAAAGAAATCGAGATTACGACGACTTCAAAGAGAACGATACCTACAAGTGGAGTTATCCCGAGTCAGTTGACTACATTGATCCCAAATATTTTGACAAACCTGTGGGTAGTTTGAAGTTGTTTAACCCCATGAGTGAAAAGCTAAATTTTGACAATAATGAGTTCTATATTGATGTGGCCGAATATTTTTCCATAGTTCTAGACATAATGCAGAATTTCATAGACTGGGAGCTTTATTCCTTCACCTGGGCCCATTTTTGTCCTCAACTATCGAATATGAGGCTCTTTAAGCACAATAAGACCCAAATTAGTCGGTTGAAAACCATTTTATGTGAACACTTGATGCTCAACTTCCGGAGACACTTCAATTTGCCAGATGGCTACTTGAAATCCCACTTACAGGTCGTTTTTGTTCGGTCATTTTCTGCATTATTAGCATACCATGACGCTTTCAACAAATATGATAATGACGACATAGTAAGAAGCTTATTGTTTGGTATCGATTCCTGGGAAAGAACGGCGATTCCGTGCATTCACATCTTGACGATTTGTTGTTACGGAATTCCTTTATCCATCAAAAAATACTTATCAAGCATTCTATCCAAATTCCAGACCAAAATTACCAGTACCTATGCGTCTTCACATATTTTGGAGTTCTTGTTGGCGTTGATCAATTCGCCCTCGTTGACATCGAACTTTCATATAGATGATATAAAGAGAATCTTTGCCATCGCATTCAAGTTCATCCAACATTCAAGGGACGCTATCCGTAATAAAGAGGATGAAGCGCCTGCTGACAACAAAATCGGAAATTACTCCGGGAGTACTTCTATAGACCAAACTCCGTCAACTGGCCAGAACCCCCACCAAAATTCCTCGATATTGCTACAATACGTGCTAACACTTTCATATAATGTGATTTCCACCTGGTTCTTACAGATAGAGATGGCAGAACGTAAGCAATTGACGCCGTTTTTGATCAAAAATTTGGTGTTGATCAACTCCAAGGAGGACGACATGGAGGAGCAGACGTTAGTATTATTTGACCTCATAACGAGATTCACTTACAGTGATCTACCATTGAAAATTGTTAATCCCAATGTGATGCTAAGCAAGTTCCAAGCAGCAACAGGAAACACCCATACCAATCACTGGATTGTAGGAAACAGTGTGCTCACAGTATGCACTAATGGTATTGATGGAGAATCGTTAGTAATCATGCGGCGACCAACAGGAGTCTCAGTTTATGGCATCAAATTGCATCAAGACATGTTTCCCAAACGAGAGAGGTTCAACAATCGAGTGTTGTTCAATCCTAGCTACATCCTCTTACAGGGATACAGTAATTTGCACATCGACAATAAATCCAAACCCATTCCCCTCATGGATGATACCATAACGTCAAGAGCACTTGCAGCTTTCGACCGAATTCCCATCGTAGAGTTCCACAAACTAGGGATCATTTACATTGGAAAAGATCAATCTAGTGAGCAAGAAGTGTTGAGTAACCAAGGAGGATCCACGAATTACCAGCAATTTCTTGACTCGATGGGTGACTTGATGAGACTAAAGAATTGTAAGGACATATATGTTGGAGGATTGGACGTGGAAAACGAAACCGACGGAAAATACGCTCTTTATTGGAACGATAAAACCGTGCAAGTCATCTACCACACTACCACCTTGATGCCCAACAATGATAGAGACACTTACCTCGATTTGAAGAAAAGGCACATTGGCAATAATTACGTGAATATTTACTTTGATGAGAGTGGACTACCCTTCAACTTCAACATCATTAAATCTCAATTCAATTTCATCAATATCGTTATCAGTCCTCACTCCAAGGGGTTTGAATACGGTTCCACGAACGACAATCACCGAAAATTTTATAAAATCAAAACCTACAGAAGAATAGGGGTCCCTGGAGTGTTTGCCACCTGTCACTTCAAAATTGTTAGCATCGATTCTTTAGCTTTGCTCGTACGAAATTTAGCAATCACCGCTAATCAATTTGCTAATGTTTGGCATGCGAATCACCACGGCCTGTATATTTCGAATTGGGCCCATCGAGTCAAGCAATTGAAGATTTTGAAGGATAGAACCATCAAGAGTCACGAAACACTAAAAGAAGAACAGATTAATGATAAAGAGTCCAGAAATGGCATCAACGACGCCACACAATCATTCTTGCAGCAATTGCAGTTTGAAGGAGGCGATAGCCAGGCCTCAGAATCCATCCCCCGCTACGAATACGTAACTGACGACGATCATCCACTATACAGAGCATTCGAATTCAATTCTTATACAAATTAATTCACAATATAATATCATTTCTTTTTGGTGCGTGTGGAGGATCGTATCAATTTGTCGATGACATGAGGACGATCTCAATGTGGCATCGGGCTGTGACGCAATTAATAATGTTTGTCAAAGCTTAGTAATCGCAAAATCAAAGCAATCCCTTTATCTGAGCCTATTGAGGGATAAGGTTTGTGCCGTCCAATAGCTACTTCTCCTTGCAGCTACCTACAGGACGGGCACCTGTTTTACCCCAAAAAATCACGATCGTCGATGAGCTGTAAATCATCATTTTGTAATGCGGATTTTATCACCCAGATTAGGTCGCAGCTGCACAATAAAAATCACCGATTTTCCATTAACTTTCAGCAACTTCTCAGATTTTGTTTCTTGCTTCTTAGGTTAGATTAAGTTTTAGACTTATATTGGACTGATTCCATACATATCTGGTTAGCAGAGTAATCAAACTTCTAGTTGCTCTCAATTTGCACTATCTAGAGGGGCTTTCACACACTTATACTACGATGGGGAATCAAGAATATAACGTTTTAATTAAAAAGGGGCTTTCGAGTATCAATAGAACTATTGAAGCCCAGAATGAGGCCATTTCAAATCTTGACCGCCAGTACAAAACCGATGAGTTCTCCCAGTTACACCTTTTGAAGTCATTGGACATTTTATTGAGTACCAAAATCAAAGGCGGAAAAATCGTGACATGTGGCGTTGGCAAAAGTTACAAGGTGTGCTGTAAATTAACTGCCACTTTAAATTCCTTATCCATTCAGTCTGTTGCGTTACACCCCACCGAGGCTTTACACGGAGATTTAGGAGTCTTGAACGATAAAGATTGTATCTTGATGTTGACAGCCAGCGGAAACACTCCGGAATTGATCAATTTGTTGCCACACGTTTCCAAAACGATACCTGTAATCTTATTAACCTGCGGTAAAAATTCCAAGTTGGCACAACAGCCTCAAATAAGGTCTTTGTTGTATACCGAATTACCTGAACATTTGAAGGAAGATTCCATTCATGGCATTCCTGCTCCCACTGTTTCTGCTTCTTTATCGTTGATAATGGCAGATTCCGTGATCTTGGCTTTGGCTGAGTTGTTGGAAGAAGATGTTTTGGTTAGAAAGAAAATGTTCTCTATCAAACATCCTGGAGGTTCCATCGGTGCAAATTTGAGCCACTTGAATGACAATATGTCACCGTCAAATTCGTTTAATACTCACTCATCAAGCTTTTCGTCTTTTTTGAGCCTAGATCAGATAAGGAACGGTCTCAACTTGGTAAATTCGGGAGGGTCGTCGTCAATCTCTTCAGACGACGATGAATTGGCAGTAGAAAAATTTGACAAAAGCTTGTCCCACAAAATAACTAATCTGTCCCCGGATAAAATCTTCACGCTGTCCGTTAATGAAGTGAAAAAGTTAACGGAATTGGACTTCTTGAAGAATATCGTCTTATTCGATTACTGGTTACTCGTTGATGATAATTTGGGGTGTGATAGTGTTACATTAAAAAGGTTGTACAATGGTGAAAAAAGTGACTGGAATGGTTTTATCTCCAATTTAATTCGAAATTTCAAGACGGTTAGTAATTAAAATTGTATATAGATATACGAACTTATGAATATATGTATTTAGGCAGCTGCTTTTAACCTTCCCTATTATCCAGATAGCTCAGTCTCGGAAATTGAACGTCAGGGCACATAAGGGGTGATCTCAGGGGAAAAATACAAGGGTATACAAGGGTATATATAGCTATAAAACAAGATAATAATATAAACAATGGACTATACAATATTTACAGTAAAAATACGTAAATCATAAAACACAAAACTATTCGAGGAATATTTAATAAACTCTGAAGTCTAGGAATTGTCAGCTTCAATCAAAGCTGTTTCGGCAACAATAATCATTTTCTCAACCGATGCTAAATGCTTGCCGTAGTTGTTCTTGGAGGAGATCTGTTTCAAGTATTGTCTCAACTTCAAAACCAATAACCTCTTTTCTTCACTTTTAGTATCGAAAGCTTCCACCAACTTTTGTATCACATAGTTAGCATACTGGTCTTTCATCATTAATGCCAAAGGCGAATTATCATCAACGACTTCGATGGATAAATCTTCATTATCCTTCAAAACCTCATGGAGAACCTTCTTTTTCTGTGGCACGTCACCAAATTTGATACATTTCTCAATTACATTAGAAGCAAATTTATGTTTGGAAAAGTCTACTACCTGTGATAACACAATCTTCAATATTTCATCCCGATCACTCTTGGACCCTCTTTCTAGAACATGCTGCATAACATAGTTTCCGTATTGATCTTGAATGAGATAGAAAATGTACCTGTTCAACTCGTTCAAAATTTTCTTCTGGTCTTCGGGTTTACTATTCTCCAATAATCTTTGAATAACTCTACAACCATAAGGATGGGTTGACAAGTGATAAATTTGAGAATCTAAACTAGTCAAAATGAATCTTACATTTTCAAATGGAATTCTTTCGATTGATTTTTGAATAACGTGATTACCGTTCTGGTCTTTGGCACAAATCAAAACATAATCTTTCAATTCAGAGATGATTTTCAATTGGCCCTCTAATTCGATAGCTTCCAACGCTCTCTGAACAACTCTACACCCATACATCTGCAAAGACAAGTCATAGATATGGCCTATCATATGGTCCAACAATATGTGTTTCTGAGTTCTACTGCCGTGTTCAAAATATTTTTGAATGACGTAATTGCCGAAGACGTCAGTCATGAGTTCGTAGGATATATCTCTGATTTCATTGAAAATAACTTCTTTCTCTTCTTCTGAAGCATCGGGCAATTTTTGTTGGATAAACCTCGAACCATGTTGATCTTTAGTAAATTCTACCGCATGTCCATAGATATCTTTTAAATAGTATTCTTTTCCTTTGAAATTCGATCTGACTTCCTCCAATAAGGGAGACCTGTAAATATGAGGCCCTCCGCTATTCGAAGCTGAACCTTTGCCTTTTGATCCGCCATTGGCCTTTTTCTTGCCAGGATTCGATGAAAAGCTTGATGGCTTGGGGGTTGAGTTATTGGAGTTGGAGTTTTCTAAAGGAGTAGTGGAGTCGCCCTTATTTTCCGATTCACCAGCGGGTTCTTGAGGTGAAACATTCATCAAAGGGGGTGATTGTTGAAACATCGAGTACGGACTGAAAGGCTGAAACATGAATGGGGGATTCACTTGACGCATACCAATCCCTGGCTGATGTGGAAAAGCTGGTTTCAGTTGCGTTTCTGAATCTTTCTCTCTTTCATCTTTGTTTTCACTTGCAGGTTCGTTCTCGTTTGTCCTACTGTTAGCGGTGGCTGCTTCTTCACTCATGGGATAATTTGAAGTATATATCCTGGGATCGAAAAACTGATAATGTGGAGAACTCATCATAAACTGAGGTGGAGGGGCTTGAGTTCCGTTTTTGGCCACATAAGGATTAAACTGCATCATGTTTAGCTGATTCATGTACATTTGGTCATTGCCAGATTGAGGATAGAAACTGGGGGTAAATGGGGCAGCAGTGGCAGGATTCCAGATGTTGGGCTGCTGGTATTGGGTGTTGGCTTGGCCGTTATTTGAGGCTACACTATGGAAAGACCCGTCTCTTTGCAAGTCGGTTGACAATGATAAAGTTGCTCCAGTTGGAATAGGCGAAGTACTGTTGTAATGATCTATTTTCTCACTGATGGATTGGTGACGAGAATTCCTAGAATTGATATTCAAGCTTTCATTGATCGAACCCGATGGTGAACTGAGGTTAACGTCAGAAATTTTTATATCACGCTGTTGATGGTTATTGAAACTCGTTCTTCTAGAATGATTGTTATCTAAATTGAGACTTTGGAAGTTGTTGGATAATTCAATGTCCCTGGTAGCTTCGCCCACAGACCCGAATTTCTGCAAAAAACTGTCTTGAGGAGGGTGTCTATTGGCGATCCCCCCTGAGATGGAGGCCGTGCCTAGACCAAGACGATTTTGGGTTGGTGAATTGGAATTTTGCATGGAATTATAGGCTGCAGGAGCCGTGATAGCCGATAAAGCTCCAACTTTGAGACCGAACCTGTTGTTACTATCGATATCACTGCCGTCATTGAATGATAATCTTCGAGTGATCAAATCATCACCTCCACCGATGGGATCATTGTAGGACAACATTTTGGCAACATCGGGGTCCATCAGGTCTAAGACATTTCTGTAGGCTGCACTACTATTACTTGGAGTGCCAGATAATGATTTATTGGAGTTTGACCAAATGGTTTCTGGCATTGTTTCTTATCTGTGGTTGTTTATGGAGTGCAAAAACTTTAAATGAGGCCAGTTTTGGAGTTTGAGATAAACACGAATGTAAAAATAAATGAGATCTATGCTTGAAACCTTCTGCCCTTAAAATTTGATATGTACAATTGGAGGAAAGTGTCGGGCGTTGGATCAAACAAGGAGTAAATCACAGATGAATAGACACGAAATTTTAATGATTCTAATGAGAATTTGTGTTTGGTACTCTACGAACTCTAAGGTAACAAAACACTCTGATTGTTTGAAACTTAAAAGCCCTGCAGAATCAACACTAAATAAACCTACCGATCCACAAAAATTCTCAACAACTTCTCACAATTCGTGATAGTCGTATGAGTGCGAAATTTGAGCAGAGCCAAAATGAAGATTGGGGTATATCGATCGTTATCGCCCCGATGGGGAGGTAGACTAATGTCTCGAAGTGCTACAGTGCTAAACAAGCACAAAGACCTCAATAGAGTTGAAAATAAGGAAAAGGTGGAGGGGCAGCATACAGAAACCTCAATTGATCCTAAACAATACACGCAGCACTTGTTTGATGAGTTGTACGATGAGGCTCTCAAAGTGTCGAAAGTGAAGAGCCCAATGCTTGAAAGCCGTTTATATGATACTAAGCTACCACTAACGTCCGTTCTCGATAGTCTTCATATGAATGAATGGAAACAAAAACCTGCAAATGAAGCGATAAACGATCTACCAGACCACGCTAAAGCAGCTAGGTCCAATGTTTTGTCGTTCAGGTGCCCGAATTCCTTGCTCACAGACACAGACTTCCTGAAAGCGTATCCAGAGAGGATACATAGGAAGTACAACCATCTGGTGGACAAAATGATGGTGGTAAAGAAGAGGAACCCCGGTACCTTGATGTTTGAAGGCTGTTATTACTTGATATTTCAAAATCACATGGATGCGGCTGTATATTTTATGGAATCGCAGACCAAGTCCATCTATGGGTTTCCGATGAATTTGAAATTCACCCCAATAGACGGCATTTTGGGTCACATAACCTCACCACATTTCCACGTTCTTCCTGAAAACCACCAAATTGATAGAAAAAATCCCCTCAAATTAATTCCCGGCGTGGGAGAATCACTCGCAGCCATCAAGCAAGCCGAAGTTGACCAAAATTACGAGCGAATATCGTCCTTCGTATCATACCGAGCAAGAAAGTCGTTCGTGCTTGTGAAGAATTTGCCATTTGGGCTTTCAAACTTCGCATTACAGAGGCTTTTATGGGACTACGAATTCCCTGAAGATCTCAAAATGAAGCAGTGTTTCAGACAGGTAATGAGAGATCAAGTGAAACAAGTCAATTTGACGTTGATAGCTTTCAAAGACAATGAAAATGCCAGAAGATTTGTAAGAACTTACCACGGCCAGAAGTTCCTCCGTCAAAACTCAAAATCCAAAACCAAACGATTCTACGAGCCAATTCATTGTGAAATCGTTTATTAATCATGTAAATAATGCAAAGTACTATATATAGGTGTATATCTAACCACTAATCCAAGGGGTTATCAAGGCCTTTCCAACTGGTTCTTACCAACTCCCATTGGGGCTTATCCTTGTCTTTTTTCTCCAATATGATGTATTTCTCCCATATTTTTTTATGCTTCCAAATTATTATAATGCTATCGACACCCAGCCACCCAAGGGTTCCTTCATCACTGAGGGTGTTGTTATCGAACTCGTTGTGATATTGGTTGGCATTTACGGAGCAAAATGACCAGGTTGAGTTGAAGTATTTGTTAAATAACGGTACAGGTAGTTTGTTGAACAAATGCTTACGGTTGATTTGTAGTTTGTCATTGGTACCACTTGCTTCGCTGCCTGAATCCCCAACATTTTCGGTATTTTGAACAAGGGTGTAAACGTGCAACGTGTTCTTGTCCGATAAAACTGCCAATCTTGAGTCATCAGGTGAAAATTTCATCGATGTTATTATGGCTCTGTCCAAACCCCTTCTAAATTCATATAACAACGCGGTGTTGTAGGTGGAATGTATCCGGATGATGGTTCCAGTTTCTGAGGCCGACGCTACCATTGTGCCTTGTCTATTGAGACAGACACATCTGATGTTTGATTTGTGAGCCTTAACAATACTGATGAGGTTTTTTTCCTGACCGGTTGGCGAAACATCAACTATTTGCAATTGGCCCACCTGTCTTCCGGGGATCGCTAAAGTTTGATACCGCAAACCCTCCTTCGATGCCGATGAGCTCATTGATGACAACGATCCTGACAAGTTGTTACCGGAACCATCGGAATTCACAATGAACCCATTGGTAAGGCTACTAGACCCCGATTTTACCCCTGAACTAACTGATAAGTCCGCCAAGCCATATTCGTTATCGATGGTTTCATAGGACGCAAATTTCTTCGGTGGCGACAGGAAGCCATACACGAGAACTTGATTTTTCAATACCACGACAATTCTGATTCTAGACAATAGCACATTCAAGATCGGACTCATAAAGTCCAAAGTCAAGCTGCTCTTTCTTTTCAAATCATCCCATATAACGAGTTTGTTGTTGGCGAATTTGGGGTTCTTGCCTCCTCCCACCAACGCAAGGTAATTGGTTCGATGAAGCATGGTGACAATGCCGATGCCTGTGCCTTGAGTGCCACCATTTGAGCTGAATATCCGTTTCACCCTCAAATCTATGGGGTTGGTATTATACACGAGGAATCCGTGTTCATGGCTGAAGGCAAAACAACCTTGATCTTGATTGAAATTGATGCTGAGTATGTTGAATTCATTGGTGTTGGCTAATGGTGATTGTGTATTCATCGGCTCCGGTAACTTGTCTGCCGTCAATTATTAAGTATCGCTAATATCCCTTCGTGCGTTTGTCGAGGGATGATATCAACGGGCAAGACCTAATGAGGAGACCAGGAAACCAAAACTATAAGATTTTGCGCTGTTTTGTTCAGATGTTTGCACTTATAAATAGTCAAACGAGTATCGTATTGTTTATATAAATATTGTAAACATAGTGCGAATTAGACGATTTTATTATTACACAAAATAGCGAATGTGGTCAGAACGAGAAATGGTGGTATCACAAAACGAGGACCCACGGAGGGTTATTCGCTTTCTATATCCATGACCTCGTCGTCCTCGTCGCTGGACACTTCTCCCATTTGTAGTTTTTGTGCTATAAAGTTTATATCACCATTTTTTGCAGCCGCATTACTGGGACTGGAGACATTAATGGGCTCGAACTTAGTTTTGGCGGTTTCGAAAAAATTGTCAGTGAAGTTCTGATTGGACTCCAATGCTCTTTTCAAAAGATCATTAGCAACGGGGTCAGAAGGAGCAATGGCCAACGCTTCGTGTAAAATGGTGATGGCCTTGAAATAATTGCCCAATTTGAGATGCACTAATCCTATCGACGACAACAAGTTGGAATCACTCTTATTGCTGATCTTCAACACTTGATTGAAACAATCGAGGGCTTTATGGGGCTCGTTCGACTTCCTATAAACATGGCCGAGATTGGCATGGATAGATACCCAGGTCTTTGAGTCGGAATTTAGATTTTTAGATGCTCCCAAAGCCTCTTTAAAAAACGCTTCGGCTCGCAGCAAGTCATTGCGATGAAAACTGATTACCCCCAATTCGTTGAGTAACAATGGATCGGTGTTACATATCTGATAGGATGCACTCAAGTACTCTTCAGCTAAGCTGAAATTATCCATAAGAAGGTGTTGCATTCCCAAAAACAAATTAGGAAGGTGAGTACCTGGGAACAATCTGGCTGCAAACGCATATGCGCTTATGGCTTGCTCGTGCTCGCCTTCGGCGGCAAACGTATGGGCAAATCCTATCCATGCCTGGCCGAAATTTGGACTAAGCAATGTAGCTTTGCTAAAAAACTTTCTGGCGTCAACAATTTTGTTAATGGAGAGATAATAAATCCCTATCGCTAGCCACGTCATTGGGTCGTTGGGATGATTCTCGGCCAACTGGTGCGATTTCAAAAACAACTTGTTTTTACCTCCCAACTCATGCAAACAGCTCAAGTAATTGGGTAGGATGTTGAAATTAAACTCATCTTTGCTCAAGACTTTCTCGCATACGTTCAAACATTCGTCAAAATTACATTGAACGTAAAGATAATCAGCTCTCGCTAGTAGTATATCGATGTTCTCCCCCAAATCATACTCCTGAGTCAAAATGGCCTCGGCTTCATCGAATTTGGAAACATTGAAATATTTGCTCAATCTCGAAGAGTACAAAAGCTTGATTAATTCATCATTGTCGTCGGCATCTCTGTAGTTCAACTGGGACACAAACTCCCATTCCTCGCTGGGAGTCATAAGGTTATTCGTAATTAGCTCATTGAATGCCTCGAAACATTTGACGTCCACCATAACGGCTTCTTTGTAAGCTTCTTTCGCTTTGTCGAAATTGTTCTGGTTGGCATATATCAAACCTCTCAAATAACACATCGACGACTCGAGTTTTATTCCACCGTCAACATTCTTCACCTGGTATAGTTCATCGGCTCTGAAGGGGTTAGTTTCGCCAATCAAGTCCAACGCATCATCCCATAGTTCGAGTTGGATCAAACACAATGCGGCAAGATATCTGCAACTGACTGATTTTTCGAACTCCGGTTTCGACGTGAGTAAATGCTTAGCTCTCAAGTAGTTCCTGCTACTAAAGTAAACCTGAGCCAACCAAAATGCATCATTGGGATCATTAGTCAACGCCAAAACTTTATCACCGATAAATTCAGCGGTGTGGTATTGATGTTGCATCAAGGCGTCGTGGCGCCACAATCGTAATTTTTCGGCCTGCGAAAGTGGCTGGTTCTTTCGCCCGCTGTCGTTGCCGGTTCTGGTGGTGTTGTTCTTATCGATATGGAAAAACAGGGTGGTATTGTTTCCAGGACTGTCGAATACCGTCGCACTGGGATTGGGCGGGGTGATGAATACATCGTTTCGCCTGTTATTAACCATTGGCGATATGTAGATCGTGGAGTTGTGCTGCGATGGCGTCCTCTGTGGTTGTGGTACCATTCTTCTCGGTGGATTGTGGTTATCTCCAGATCAAAACACAGAACCCTGCGCGCACTGAAAAATTTACTGCATCTCATCTCTTCACACCATCGAATATGGGAAAACCAACACAATTCCGAATTTTGGTGGGTTCCTACGAGCACAACTTGTTGTGTGTGTCATTGATATTGGGAGAAACCCCAGTGTTCCAGCCAATCTTCCACTTCGAGGCCCACTCGTTGTCTATTAAGTCCATTGATATTGCGAAGAGATATCTTGTTACCGGCTCAAATGACGAGCATATTAGAATATATGACTTGCAAAAGAGGAAAGAGTTGGGTACGTTGTTGAGTCATCAAGGTACTGTCACCACCTTGAATTTCTCCGACGAAGCGGTGGCTGGCGACAACAGCAGCGAGAAATCCGGTAAATGGTTGTTATCGGGGTCTGAAGATGGAAAGATTATAATATGGCGTAGTAAGGACTGGGAGGTTTTTGGAACATTAAAGGGCCACCAAGACAGGGTGAACGATTTGGACATCCATCCGAGCGGTAGAGTGGCCATTTCGGTGTCTAAAGATCAAACTGTGAGGTTGTGGAACTTGATGACCGCCAAAAAGGCTGCGGTGTTGAAAATCAAAGGTAGAGACAGTCTTGGGCAACAGCCAGAGTTTGTCAGGTGGTCCAAGAAAGGAAGTCACTTCGTGGTAGGGTTCATGAACAAAATCTTCATCTACGAGACCGATAATGCCAAAATATTCCAGAGATATAACTTTAAGACCACTTTGATGTGTATGAAGATCATGATGATAAAAGATAAGGAGTATTTGGTCATAGGTCATAATAACGGGTTGATTGAGTTTTATGACTTCGAAGCATTAGTCAGCTCCGGGGCTTCTGACGACCCTGTGACTGCAAAGCCCCAAGTAAGTTTGAGAGGACACGCTAATCGTATAAAGGATTTGTCGTTGTACTACAATCCCGAAGAATCATCCATTCCATACTTGGTTTCTGTCTCATCAGATGGAAAAATCGTGGTGTGGGACCTCGAAAAGAACGATCAAGTGGCTGTTTACGACAGCGGTGAAAGATTGAACTGTGTTTCAGTGTGTTCGGAGACTGTAGAGAAAGCTGACACCATGAAAAGAAGATTGGACGCCCAAGAAGAACGTGATTTCACCGAGCTGGAATACGAGACCGACGGAGAAGAAGTGAAGAAGATCATGAAAAAGAAAAAGGGGAAGAAATCAAAGGTTACTATTACAAGAGAATAGCTGTATAATATCAATTCACAATCAAAATTCTCCATCGTCTCAACTGCCTGAGTCTCTCTCCATATCTATTACAATTTACTCAATCTGGCAACATGTTTGTCGAACAAATCCTTAGCCTTAACCCAAACAGGGGCAGTATGTCTTTCAGGCAACTGCAACAAGGAAGGCAATAAATCCGAAGCGAAAAATTCCGAAGCTTCTCTTGGTAACAACGATGGTAAATGGTCAATGGAGCACACGGACAATTTAGGCCCTTTTGCAGTTTTAACAGGAACAGTTGGCTCATTGAACACAGTAGCTATGTCGTAAACCGGAATAGGGTTATGTGGATTGGTAGTGTCCGCTGAAACGTCTACGATGATTCTTAACTTTCTTTTCTGGTCGTTTAAAGTGTCATAGTTCACGAAAGGAGGAATTGGTTTGGATAAGTAGATACAATTTATGAAGATGTCTGAATCAACGATTTCTTTGAATGGGCCACCCTTGGCAGTTTCAGCCATATCCCATTTCAACAATTTGGAATCTGGAATACCCACTTTCTGGAATAAAGAAAGAGCACCACTACCACATCTACCCAATGCACCAATGACCAAACATTGGGGGTACACGCCGCCATTTTTGGCCAAAGCCGCTTGCAATTGAACTTTGACATCTTCCACCAACAAATTCTCGTTGGCATATGGCTTGACTCCAGGTAAATTACCTTCATCTCCGTTGATTTGTTTATAGGCCCAATCCAATACCCCGATGGCGGCTCCAGCGAACCCGGCATAAAATCCAAAAGCTGCGACTCTTCTTCCCTGGTCATTTTCCAAAAATTCCAAGTCATACAACACCCCGTTGCCAGCAGGGAACCTGGATAACACATCCTGCCATCCTGCTTGGTCCTTGTAACAATGGGCAAATTGAATGTGTTCGTGGACTAACGGAAAAGTTTCCTCTGGCAATTCTTTCAACCCAAAAATGATTCTATCTTTTGGAGCAGTTTTCCACGAACCTTCGGGGACAATAGTGGCACCCACCGCTTCGTATTCTTTGGCAGCAAACGTGGATTGGGAAGATTCCTCCACGTATACTTTAAATCCCGCATCGATTAATTTCTTAGTGGTTTGAGGAGTTAAGGCGGCTCTGGCCTCCAATGGTTTGGTTTCGGCTCTCAAATGTAAAGTGACAGTCATATTCTAAAGTTCTGCTCGGTTCGATTTTTGTGTTCGCAGTTATCGTGAGTCAAAGTCGCATTTAGTCATCGCGGTGGAGAATGCGATAAGATGTGTATTTACAAATTTCTGATAGTGGTGGATATATAGGAGTGCAAGATGGGTTTGGCCAAATTCCAGTCATCGCCCTCAAAAGCGTCGCCATACACTTTGAATAGCTTTTTCATAAAACCGATCTCGTGTTCGGACAAGAGATTGGAGTTTTGGACCATGTCGAAGATAATGGTTGCAAAATCTCGGTCGTTGTTGTATAGGTAGGCCAACATGATAGATTCATTGAGGAGACCAGCTGAAGACCTGTGATTTTCACCTGCCTTGGTACCGACCTGCTTGATGTACTTATTGTAGATGGCAAGGGACTTGTCTGGATCGAACTGGGAATGGGTAAGGATTAAAGCTTGAATAATAGTGACAGGGATGTTTCCCAACATGAGGGCATCGATAACGGGCAATAACTCGCGCTTGGACTCGTTGAACGCCTTCAAGCAGTATGCTTTGACGAGGATGGCCTGAAGAACCTCCCCGCCGAAATCGGTATGAGTCTGGTACTGGTGGTATTTCTTTAACGCGGCTTCCATATCGTTCTGTTCCATGGCGTAAACCTCGAGAAGCTTCATTCTCACCAATAACGACTCGGGCTGTGGATTAACGTCCAAGCTATTTGACTCGATGAACTCGATAACATTGGGGGCTTCAACTTGGATGGAGTCCCCAGTCAATCGGCCGAATTCTTCGACAAACCCCGTTGGTTCGTCAATAGTGAGCTTGGTGCTCAAATCTAAACCTTTAGCAAGCATTTCGAAGTCGACCTTATCATATATCTTGTTGAAGGTGGCCAAAAATGCGAGGCCGTGGAGTTGTTTGAGTTTCGACAAAAGAAAATCACCGTCGAACTCGAAGTATGGCAAATATTCGGGGGTTTCCACTAGTATCGCAAAAAGCTCGTCTCTCAAAGACGAGGGGTCACTTAGTTTTCGATATAAATACAAAACCTTGGCCCACTCTTGCTCGGATATCAACTTTTTTATCACTTGTTCGATCAACAAATCGTCCACAGGAGAGCCATGACGGGTATACAAGTCCCAGGAGCTATCCACCCTGCCCGGATTAGCAACCACCAACGCCCTCAACTGATCAACGGTCCACAGATGGTCTTTAAGCATGTAATACAACGAAAAATCACTAGATATGTAATCAGCCAAAGTACTTTTCAAACCCTTGGTCAATAGCGATCTGTTTTCCTGGAGAATGGCTCTCAAGTCCGAAAATTGCTTATTCTTGATTGCATTTTCAACGAGGGCTTTGTTAATGAGGATTTCCCCCGATATTATCTTTGGCTTGATCGCCGAAATGGAGTTGAATCTTATGAACCGAAGCATCGCAAAAACTCGCGCACTTGAGATCGGGGCTGTCAGAGTAACAGTTGTATATATTTCTAGTCGTGTTTCAATTCTTGCTCCATTTTGGCCAACATCCCGGCACCCACGAAGTACTGTTCCCAGTCATCGTCAACATCAAAATGATCCAAATCGCTAAAGTCAAATTTATCATTTAAGTACTTATTGAAATCAACAAACTCTCTCTTGTGCTCACAAAAGTAGCCCCAGCTAGCTTTATAGGCACCGCCCAAGGCACAAGCATTGGGGATTTCCACCTTGTAGTTCTTGTTGTTTGCACCCAAGATCGCACCCATCTTTTTGATGATTGACTGGTTGTTTGAGGCCCCTCCAACATAAAAGATGTTGTTTGGACGGGAAGTCAAGGAATGGAAGTTCTGTGGTTTACCATCGGTGTACAAATTACCGAATTTTTTGGTCAAATCGTTGTAAATTTCGTGTAAATGAGACGATTGAGGTGTGGGTGTTGACTCCTCGCTGCTGGAACCGGCAATCATGGGTCCAGTTCTTAATCTACAACTCAAGGTTTGGGACTCTACAATCGACCCCACGTCATTTTCCACATCCCAAGTTTCCACGTCTTTGATCTGGTCCCCTTCAAGAATGCTTCTTTTGTATTGGGCTGACGCGTTAGGGACGATCTCGCCTAATGGGAAGTAGATACCCAATTTTTTGTCAAATTTGGCCCGGTCCAAAATTGCGTTGAACTTATCCCATGATTTGTCTTTGATGTTGTACTTTTCATTGACGGCATCTCGGATTCTTTCTCTAGCCAATGATCCGTTACAATAACAGATCATCCCCATATAGTGATCGGGGATTGTGGGATGCTTGAAAAGATGGTACTGCGACGATGGGTTGTAATTTTTTGTGATCAAAAGGACAGTTGTTGAGGTACCCAAGGAAACCAAGATATCGTTAGGATTCAAAGGAAGTGAGATGATGGTGGCCAAGTTGTCTCCAGTAAACGAGTAAATTCTGCAATCTTTAAATCCGTACTTTTCCTTGAAATAGTTCGAGATCAATCCATCAGAGTTGTAGGTGATGGGCTTGATGGTTCCCAATTTCGCTTTCAACTCTTCAATGCCCTTCTTCATTTGTTCTTCAGTTGCACCATCGATCTCGGGATCAACACCCGCAGCCAAAGCCAATAGGTCGTCGTTGTAGGAGTTTGTGTTTAAATCATAGAGATTCATACCACAAGCATCCGCCTCTTCGATGTTGGTGATGGTACCCAACAAAACACTAGCAACAAACGACGATACTAAGGAGATTCTCGCGGTGTTTTGATACAATTTCGGTGCCTTCCTGGTGGCCAACTTTCTAATTTGCAAACCAGTGAATCTGTAATGAGCCCTGGAGCCAGTCAATTTGGCTAATTCGTCAGGACCTCCCACCTTGTCCTCAAAATCTTTGATTTCCTTCCCTGTGGAATGGTCTTGCCAATTTGGTGACATTTTGTAGGTGAAAGCGTCTTCCAATTGACTCGATAAATCATTGGACGATTCCAAATTCAGCAACAAATCATTAGCTCTTGACGACCAGTAAACTGAACCGTGCTGCTGTGCTGATCCACTGATACCTCTTACCTTCTCAAAAGGGAACCCGTCGCTTTTCATCTCATCAAACACGTAATTGATTGAATCCAACCACATATTGACGGGACTTAATATCTCTCCTGTCGATTCATTTGTCACCACTCCTTTGTGAATCCCGTATTTTTTGAACTGGTTGTCAAACTCAACATGATAGGTGTTCAAATGATGCAACTTCTCGTCGGTGACGATGATTTTCAACTGTTGGGTGGACAAATCAAACCCCAAAAACAATTGTTCACTTTTATTATAACTCATACTCTATCAGACTGTCTATGTAATGATTAAAATCCAACTTTCAACCACTCGACTTTGTGTTTATTGTATCTAGGGTAGCTGGGTAATGAAACAACTAATATACCAATGATGAAAACCAAGAAGGTGAATAACAAATATAACAAACTTTGAGACACTAAACCAATGGTGAAACTGACTGGAATGGAAAGATACAAAGCTTTGTGAATGAAGTTGTCAAGATATTGTTGGCTTTTGAAATCAATTGAAAATTCCAAATCAAAATCCATTGGGGAATAAATATATTTATAGTGTTAGAAAAAACCCGAGATTTGAGATTTCGAGGATTGCCCCCACCATTGAAATGTCCCGCTTTTTGGGGAAATTGTTCCCACCCAAGTTGTCCGAATTCGCTGAGGAGTGTCCCGAGCGAGAACAAACCAAAAGGGTGGAAAATAGGAAAACTCATGGGAGTAACACGATCAACGACGGAACTGGTGACTACTGGTTAACATGAAGCAATTATTCTCGGTAATTCGTTCCTCTGGTGATTTTCATTAATTGCCTAATGAGATCTTAATGCACGTCATGGACTAATTCGATTTAGACGTGGAAAGGAGCGCTGGTGCTGTTCTGGAAACAGACGGAAGCCTATGATAACCCAGAGAAACGTTGAACGTGTGTTTTGGGGACGTTCAGGGGTGTTTGGAGGATTCTGCCCAATTGTTGATTTCCCCACCAATTATTGCCCAATGTTGATTTATTGCCCTTATGATCCCACAACTGCCTCCGTGTGATTAAATTGGAAACAGGACTCGGGTCTTCTTGACTGCCAGGTCACACGAATACCTGAATATGTCCGAAAGTGTATGCCCCTCCAACAACCCCACCACTCTGCTTATGTAATCATCACGTCAGCTGATGCTTAGTAAGAACTTATGTCAGCCATAAAGCTTAGTCGGAGCTTATGTCAGCAGAGTTTCCACATGCAAATGTTACATGAACGTCATCAGCGTCGTCGCTTGCCAATCACATGATATATACCGGTGCTATGGACACAGATACGGCTTCCCAAGCTGTGTATCAGGCTGTACAGGGCACCAAGGTATTCCCATCACTGTTACCAACTAATTATCAACAGTCGCACTGAGAAAATTTTTGAAAGTCAATTGTCATTAAATACTGTTCCACATTAAACCATCAACACAGGGTAGTTTGACTCATCTTGAATTGGTCGGAATCCATCACAAATCTGTTATTGGCCTACTGTTTTACATATCACCCACTGATTCATTCAAACTGGAAACTCGATTGGCAATAAAGAAGGTTACACACCATAGGGGATATGACTGGGAGGAATAATCGATACGATTACGACTACAAGAAGCGAAAGGGTTTCCACCCGAAAAAGAGTTTGAGCTCCTCGGTACCGGAACCAAGCAGTGGCAGCTCCAATGCTGCTACCAACGGGTCCATAGCTCCCCTGTCCTCGGGAACATTGGCATCAAACTCACCAACAACCAACAACGGGAATGCTGGACGTCCCCGGTACTCGAGTTATGGTTCCTATAATACCAAGTATAACAACTATTACCCAAGTTATGGCTCATACAACACTTTCAAACGAGACAACAAGCCTTCCTCAGATTATAGATACTATGACTCTTACAAGAGTTATAATCGTAACCGGTCGTCACTACTGAATTCGGTGAAAAGGCGAAACCCTTCGCTAGTCAATAGCAAACGTGCCGATACTTATTATCCTAAAACAACCTACTTCAAGCAGGTTGACCATTATTCAACAAAGAAGGACGTACCGAATAGGCAGAAAACTGAGTCTCCGTTAGGATCGAAGCTCAACGAGGAAAATGGAGAGGATAACGAGGAAAATGAAGAGGAGGATGATGGTGACTTCTACCGAGATCTAGACCGCAATCTGCACCATAAGGAGGAAGATAGTCAAGATGATAGTAATGATCAAGGTCGGTACGAGAATTTCGATAAGAACCACTATGAGACCAACGAATCTTTACAGGCCAGTGAAGCTGAAGAAAGCGATGAAGAACCACCTCCCGGCATGGATGAGCCCGAACCTCAACCCGAACCCACAACCGATACAACAAGCACCTTAACGGAATTCGACACGATTTCAACCGACGTCCTTCGTCCATTAATTAGAATTGAATCGTTGTATGAGGATCTTCTAGCTGAGTTCCGGTCACATACCTCGAAATACCCTTCTTTGACCGAAGATTTCACGGAATCGCCATTTTACAAGCGAAATTTGATTTTGTATCAATTGAAGAAGCCAACACTTGCCAAAATGTTACTGGAGAATCTCCTTAATGTTCATAAGGTGAAAATCCGGTTGTGGAATGAATACAAGAGACATTTGAAGGTCTATGAAGTCAAATATGCAAACATGGAAGAACAATTGAGGTTTCTACACCCACCCAACGACGAACAAAAGAAAGAGCTCGAATCCATAGATATCAGAATAAAACGTTCCGAAAATGAATCAAGCGTTTCCACACCCCCAATAACTGGAACAAATGTTAGCACTGTCAATGGAAGCGGCGGGGGAAGAAGGTCAAGGTCAGGAAGACATGGTGATTTGGTTACAACCGAAGCTGAATTTGAAGAGGTATTAAAATCATTAACCCAGCAAGATGACGAAGATCCGATGTTCAAAGCTTTAAGGGTCAGTGCGCCAGTCCCCGAAATGATCTTAGATGATAATCAAAAAGACCTACTCAAGTTCTATAATTTCAACAACGTTGTTCATGATAAATCTGAATGGGCAGCGAGACTTCATCGTCAATTCAAAACCACTTTTAGTGAGTTTGAAAAAGAATTGTTCTGTGAAGCATACGTAAAGTATCCTAAAAAATTCGGGTACATTCTGAAGTACATGGGTGGGTTACGTTCAGCCAGAGAATGCGTGATTCATTATTATGTCACCAAAAAGACAGCAAATTACAAGGCTTTAGTCAACCAATATAAGAAGAAGGCAGCCAAGTCTAAAAAGAAGAAAGCAGAAATTGTCCAAGCCGAAATTGACCGAGCTGAAGCAGAAGATGCCCATCAAAATGACGCGGTCAAAGCCGAACCTTTGGCACCGGCTGTTGAAGCTAATGTTTCTATACCCGTGATAACCATTCCCGCGGTGGCTGTGCCTAGTTCAGCTGTACCTGCCCCTGCTGTTGGGGAAAATAGAGAGGAGCAGATTGATGCCAATAGAAAGAAGAGACCTGCAGCTGCTTCAACAGAGGATAAGGACAAGAAGAAGAAACAGCGCAAAGAAGAGCAACTTGTTGAGCCATCTCTTGTTTCAATAAATGAATATGTTGAGGACGAGCATAAACCAAAGACAATTTCCAGCTATTGGAGTATCACCGAATCCAATCAATTCCCCCAATTGTTGACGGATTACGGATCCAACTGGAATTTAATAGCAGAAAAGTTGACGTCGAAAACTGCCACTATGGTGCGGAACTACTTCCAACGTAATTGCGAGAAGAATGGGTGGATTGAGTTGATGAAAGAAGGGGATACGAAGAACGGAGTGGAATCGTCAGAGGTGCCAATCCAACGGGTTTTAGATTACTCTGATCCAGTCAAAGTTGAACAAAGTTTTCCAATGAACGGCCAAGATGGCCCCATTAACAACGGTTCAACTAAGGCCGGGCTCGGTCCAATGATGGGTACTTTTGACCGACCAAATCAAACCCATCCTTATTATCAACTCCCAGCTTTTCATTTACCTCATTTACAGCCGCAGCCTCCAAAACAAGTCGAAAACTCGAGCAATCTTGACGTCCACCATGACAGTCAGCACGACGTTCACAAGTCATCCATCATGAATCTCCTCAACAGTGATAGTCCCGTTAAATCAAATATTAACAATCTACTCAACTCACCTTCCACCAAGCAGCCTCAAGAGCTCCAAATTACCACAGAGCACAGTGCTCCCAAAGAGGGCCATCACACCATGCCCAAATTAAATGATATCTTATCATAGTGTATTTATAGTGTAATATATCTTCATTTAGTCCCCCTCTCAGTTTTCGCAGTCGATTGATCGCGGAAAATTTTTCATCAGTAATGAAAGCTATAAGAAGGTTACATACGTCGGCGAGTTTGAGGAATAAGCCGCCCGTTATCCCTGAAAGCTTGCGCAAATTCACCCCTCCACGTACCATTGCAGTCAAACTCAGTAGAGATCAACTTTTCCGTCCAGAATACGAAAGAACCCGTATTATTCCCGCATTAAACACATATTATGGAGGTAATGCTAAACATGATTTTACGATCGCCAAATTGAACGACTTGATCCGTAAACATCAACACTTGCCCACTCGCCCTGTCACTGCTGATGAAATGAAAACCAACGACTTCTTGTCCTTCAAAGAATACCGTGACGAATATATCAAAAGCGAGAAGGTCAAAATTGGACACCATAAAGAATTATTGAGAGCTTTGAATAGGTTGAAAATCATCGATTCACAATTGGTACCACTGGAAGTTATTGAAACGTTAAATGAATTCATAACATCATCCGACCAAACCACCAAATCCGTCAAAAAATTGAAGACGACCGATAAAGATGGGGTGATAAATATCAAGTCCAAGAGAAAGACCTCAGTAGCAAACGTGAAAATAGTAAGAGGCGAAGGTAAAATCATTGTGAATGGTGTAAACTTCACCGAAGTGTTCACCAGGGATCAAGATCGTGAATCTATAGCTTTTCCTTTGTTGGCTTTGGAATTGATGGGTAAATTGAACATCTTCGCTAACGTCACTGGAGGTGGTATTAGCAGTAAGTCCGATGCTGTCAAATTGGGAATAGTGAAAGCCTTGGGTGCTTTTAATCCCATATATAAAAATAGATTGAAGCAAGCCGGATTGAAGTCGGTTGATCCAAGAATCGTCGAAAGGAAGAAACCGGGTAAACTTAAGGCCAGAAAATCCCCTACCTGGGTCAAACGTTAGAACTGCTGTACATAGATTTATATACGTTGTATATTATCCCTATTCACCGCACCTCGCGAAGGGGAGTATACAAGGGTTCAATAAGGCCCAACGGTTTAACGGCTTTCAAAATAGTCCTCAATGTCGGTCAAGATAAACCTGTATTTGACATCTGACTTCATCATTCTAGTCCACACCGTCTTGACATTGTCTACTGACAAAGGCAACCTCTCAACAACTGGGTAGATTTTGTTTTTGGCAGCCAAGTCCAACATGATCAAAGCTTCTTTTTTAGAACCAATACCGGAACCAGCTAAAGCAGCACCTGATTTGATCAAAGTGTAAGCGTGGAGGTTCAATGTTTCATCTAAAGATGGTGCACCAACAGTAATGAATTGGCCTTGAACTTTGATACAACCCAAATAGTTCTCGTACTTAATATCAGTGAACGAAGAAGCACAATTGAGCAAAACGTCGAATTCCCTGTCATACTTGGAGATCCAGTCGTCGCCTTCGCCGGTAGCGACATACTCGTGAGCGCCCAATTCAAGAGCATCAGCTTTTTTAGCATTTGACCTAGAAAATGCCACAACCTTGGCACCCAAAGCTTTGGCGAATTTAATAGCCAAATGACCCAAACCACCAATACCGATGATACCGACGGTTTTGCCTGTTCCGTCGCCTTTTAAGGACCTGTATAATGGAGAAAACACCGTTAAACCAGCACACATCAATGGACCAGCGATGTCAGCCGGTAAGTCCTTGGGAATAGGAAAAGTGAATCTTTCTTCGGCGATTACATGAGAAGCATATCCACCTTTGGTGACATAATTGTCCGCTTTGTAGTTGATATCATTGTAAGTGGTTATCACCTTGTTACAGTATTGTTCGTCATCAGATTTGCAGACCTTACACTGGCCACAGCTACCGGCAGCAGCCCCCACGCCAACAATATCGCCCACTTTGATGGAAGTGACATTCCTGCCGACTTTTTCCACCCGCCCCACGATTTCGTGACCGACAACAGCGAAATCCTCGTGGTAAGGTCCCCAATGACCCGCGATAGTATGCGAGTCACTACCACAAACCCCGCAGGAGTGGACTTTAATGAGAACATCTTCATCATTGAACTTTCTAGGAGGATACTCTACGTGTTTTGGGTTGGTCCATTCCTTAGGACTGGCAGAACCGATAGCTTTGATGATGGATGGTAAACTCATTTTTTGATGCTTTCGATTGACTAAATGGGTGGATTATATACTTGAGTTAGGACGAGCAACACACATCATTTGGGCAACGCCCGATGACTAATCTCCGGGGCTATCAATGGAGATATACAGAAACGGCATGTGGCGATAACCCAGAAGGATGAAATCGGCGTCAGGGGATAACCTAATTTGGAAAATCCGGTATCTGGAGATTACCCAAATCGGATAAAGCGGGGATCGGTACATGAGATTGCTTCAGAGTGTTCACTATAAACGTGTTGTGAAATTTTGCATTGCCGGCCGGAAACTACTTGAATGCCTAGTTTCCGATCTAGTAAAGACAGAGCTAATCTGATCTTCTATGTTTATTAATGTCTATCTTCCACTCAAATGGTCAATGATTCCAAGTATCTCAACAAAGTGTCCACCTCGCCTTTTTCATACACCGCTTTACCTTGATAAATACCTTTTCCACCACCCTTGACTCCGGTGATGATTTCTTTGACTTTCTCCACGATTTCGGGGGTCTTGGGTCCCATGACTTTGACTATACCCGACTTTTCCCCATTGAACATGACCACGGTGTGAGTTTTATCCAAATCAATTCCAAAATCAGGGTTTGCGTTGACAAGAGTCAATAATTCCTTTTGGAAGATGGTAATAGATTCGGGGTTCGAATCCTTTCGGTAAAAATATGCAAACGGTGAGGACTTTAAAGTTTCAAACACTTTGGCTGCTTCGTTGCTCAAGACCTCTGCAAGCAACTTCCTGCTACTGCTGCTAAGATCTCTATAGTTGTCATTCAACAACTTGACCTTATCGTAAACCTCCTCAATTTGACATGACAAAACATTTCCTCCCACATTCTTCAATGTATTATAGTGTTTGCTTAATTGACGGAACACTCTGGAACCACAGGTGAAGTACAAACGAGAGTTTCCTCCTTTCACGTTCAATTGATGGAAGATTGACAAGGCTTGAATCTGGCCTGTGGTTTTTAAATGAGTACCACAGCAAGGATTTCTGTCTAAGTTTCCAATCTTGACGATTCTCAATAAACCCTTACTCAAATCATAATCGTCGGGGATTTTGGAGATGTTGATCTCTCCTCCATGATCATCTGGCCATTCGACGGTGATGGGAATGTCATCCAAGATAGCTTGGTTGACTTTTTCTCCGACCTCTTCTATCAAGTCTTCAGAAACCTTTTCGGGTAATTCAATGTAATTCAAGGTTTCCCCCAAGGACCAACTCAAGGTGTTTAATTTGTACTGGTCAAATATCGCTGAAAGCAAGTGTTGCCCGGTGTGCTGTTGCATGTGGTCGAATCTGCGTTTCCAGTCGATCGACAAATCGACTTTGGTACCAATGTCGATTGGTGTGTGAGTCAAATGAAGCGCAGTCAACTTGTCTCTGATGACTTCTGTGACTTCGATTTTGTCTTTTCCAGTATCAATAATCCCAATATCGGAAGGCTGGCCCCCTCCCTCTGGAAAAATAACGGTATCGCCCAACTCAATGGCATAATTAGCCACCTCTTTCACGTCCTTGGTTTTCTTGTTCTTGTTCTGCTTATCCTTGGGAGTGATGTGGCCTTTATGTTCAGCGCAGGAAATCACGGTGGTGGTCAAGGTCTTGAGGAAAGAATCTTTTTGGCAAGCTAATGCTCCTACAATAGTTGACATCTTATCTATTCCTGATAGCGATCTGGAAAATTTCCGCGCATTGGCCAATGACTCAGTTCAAGTTGACTCCATCACTAGTGAAGGTTCTAGAATCTAAAGGGTACAAGCCCACGGGTGATTCCATCAGCCACGAGGAATTAGTGACGGTCTATCACCAATATAAGCCAGTCGACTCCCTTCTCAGTCTATTAAAATTGACCAACATCTATTATCCACCCCCACCATCACCACCTGCAAAGACAAAGGAATATGAAGCATTGATGGCCAAGCTTCGAAGGGAAGCTAAAGAAAAGGAATACAGGGACTTGATAACTTCCAAAGCTAACCATGCGACACTCTACGAGCCAGTCGATGTACAGTCCGTGGCCCAAATGACCAAAGAGTTAAGAAGTAATCTTACCACCATTGTAAATATCTTGGTGAGTGTGGCGAGTGTCGTATATGCTGTTTGGTACTGGGGAGGAAGCTCCTGGGGCCTTGAGCCTGGCCCCAAGGTATTGTTGTGTGTAGGGTTCGGAATTCTAGTTTTGGTGGCTGAAGTGGTAGTTTATATGGGGTATATAAACAAGATTGAAGAGGCTAGACAGAAGGAGATACAAAAGAAGGAAATTAAAAAGGTAGTTAAAAGGGTAGTTTAAGTGCAATTTCAACATTGCACGTATGGCCACATCTAACGATCAGTGACGGACTTGTGAGGAGGATGTGGAGGCAAATCCTCCAAAATATTTCTGAACTCCTTTTCCTCATCTTTGTTCAACTTTGTGGTTTCTTTAGTCTCGATTTCCAAAGTTTTATAATACCCCCACTTGATCAAGATCATAACGATAGATAAAAACTTGAATTCTGGCCACAAGGTGTCGACAAACTCAATAGTGCAGTTATAGCTACATTGCCATAACATGAAGTCACTCAATCTGGTTTGACCACTGGTCCTGATCATTATATCCAAAGGAGGAACATCGCCGAAGTACATATTATGAGTCAAAATATTGGGGCCAATATCTTCTTTATTGATGGTTCCATTGACTCTCTGATGGCTGGTCTCCTTTATGGCATGAACGATGTCATCTCTTGATGTATAGGGGAAACAAACATTCAAGATCCTGACATTGTTTTCAAGATTAGTTTTATCCTCGATGATTTCCAAATCTCTCAAAATATCACTAGGGATCATGGATTTGTTACCAATAATTCTAATTCTGAGTTTGTTCAATTTGCGATAGCTTTCTTCATTTTCTGAAAGATCCTTAAGTCTATCTCTCAACAAACCAAAAAGGGTGTCAATCTCCTCCTTTGATCGGTTAAAATTCTCAATGGAAAAGGCATAGATCGTAACAACCTCAATACCCAATCTATAGCAGGCCTCCAAAACCCTGACCAAACTCTCAGCGCCAGCAATGTGGCCCTGTTTGAGAGACAAGTTCTTCTTCTTGGCAAACGTGCGGTTGCCATCCATAATCATTGCCACATGTTTGGGAATGGGGCCTGTTTTGAGAACGGAGATGATGAAATCTTGCAAGAATGAAATGGCATAGGCAAACAAGGGAAATTTGGCTAGTAACGAAAACCACTCATTGAATGAAACAACAGACATGACAGTCATATATGGCGGATACGAAGCTCGTGGATAATGGGATGAAGAAGGAACACTGCTTTCAATATCAGGGAAAGATAAATTTCTGTGATATATCACAACTCCTAAAAACCAAAATGGCTGCAAAAAGTGATTTATCGCGCGACATACGAGACATATTCCCAGGAACACCGGGGAGGTGCCGGATAGATGGGGTGCGGGGAGAATAACGGGCATTAGGGTTTGGAATTTCTTGATGATTATGTTTTGATGATATGGCCTCTTTTAGGGTTATTGGTTAGATTGTGTGTTGTTTATAATGCTATAGTTAATAATGCTATAGTTTTTGATGGGTATTGTTAATATGGGTATTATGGTAATGGGTTTTGTGGTAATGGGTATTGTTGATGGATTATTCGAGACCATCGGTGCTCAAAGCATGAGCAGCAATATATCTGTGAGCTTTGAATTATTGGCCCTCAAGTCATCAGCAACGATCGAGTCTTCATCGCGGTGATGTATATGTGTTGGCTTAGAACCTTAACACATAACTGTGCCCTGTTGCGATAGTACGTCTAACCGCCGGGTCCAGATTACTCATCACAGACTCCCACAGTCATTCCTCAATTACCGCTGAGGAGCACATCCGACATTAATTTGATTTTCGGTTAGAACTGCGACGTTGCACAAACCCCTAACCGCATTGTGGACAATGAGAAATTTAACTTGACTGTAGAATGTTCAGAAACGAAGAATCGGATTCAAGGAAAAGACAGAGCAGAAGGGATGAAACCATCAGAAGGAAGATTGAACATGACATGAACAAAAAACGCAAAAACATCAATTACCCTCTTAACAGGCGAAAGGGAAAGCCTGGTTCGGTGTTATCATTAAGGCCGTCCTCACCTATCATATGTAAAAAGACATCATCAGTATTCGAAGTAAGCCAAATTATGAGTGTCAAGAGAGAAAACTGCATTCTCGTTGCGGACGAGAAGGGTAGTTTGCAGGGGATCTTCACGGCCAAGGATCTAGCATTTAGGATTGTGGGCTCTGGTCTCGATGCCAATCACGTAAATATCGACCAAATCATGACACCCAGCCCAATATGGGTCAGTTCCATCACCCCTGCCTCGGATGCCTTGACATTGATGGTGGAGAAGGGTTTTAGGCACTTGCCCATTTTGGACAACGAAAGCTCCGATATACTAGGAGTATTGGATATCACCAAATGTTATTCTCAGCAGATGGAGAAGTTGGAAAAGCTACATCAGTCGTCCAAGAAGCTTTATGAGGCTTTAGATAGTGTAAATGCCCAATTAGGAGGTCAAACACAACCGTACCAAGTGCTGAGGTATATTGAGGATTTAAAGGATAAAATGAACGGCCCGGCGTTGCATTCGGTTTTGGGGGAGTCCACAGGCCCCATTTATTGTTCAAACAAAACTTCTGTGTATGAAGCCACGGTCTCAATGAAAACCAAGAAGACGACGGCGGTATTGGTGAAAGATGTGGATGGGAAAGTCAATGGAATCTTCACATCGAAAGACGTGGTGCTAAGGGTAATAGCAACTGGCCTAGACCCTAAAAACTGTTCTGTGGTAAGAGTTATGACCCCACAACCGGATTGTGCCAGTCATAACCTATCAATCCAAGAAGCCTTGAGAAAGATGTTTGACGGACATTATTTGAACTTACCGGTGATCAATGATGCCAGCGAAATTATCGGCATGGTCGATGTGTTGAAGTTGACCTATGCAACATTGAACCAAATCAAGCGAATTGACGCCGATTGGCAGAAACTTGAAAATCAAAGTGAAACCGTGATCGGAAAGGAAGAAGGTCCCGCATGGAATAAGTTTTGGACGGCATTGAATGATGCCGAATCTCTACACTCCGAACCTTTTTCCAGTCCCAGGGATTCCCATAGTTCATTGCCTGTCGAAACAACCTCGGAAGCACAATATACAGAGGAAATCAAACCTTCGGATTCCATAAGTGTTTCCGAAATCCCCAATTTCGCTACAGCCAGAGCCAGCATAGTCGTTCCTGAGCGGTTCATTTTCAAGTTCCGCTCCCCCTCAATAACCAACCATGTTCATCGCATCCTTGTTCCGTCATCGGAAGGCGTTCACACCCTCCGGTTATTGATAGACTCGAAACTAACCCAGGGGGATTTTGAAGCTCTAAATGTGCCGTTCCCTAAGAATGAGCCCAGTAAATACGCTATCAGTTACGTTGACGACGAAGGAGATATAGTCTCCATCACTTCAGACCACGATTTGATGGATTGCATCCGGATTTATTGCACCAAAAGCGATAAAGCCGATATATACATCCATAATCCTTTAAGACCTTTAGCAAATGAGGATTTGAGGAACAAGGTTCCCAGAGGAAATAACCAGGTGCTCATAGGGGGTGCATTGATGGTTCTAGGGATTAGTGCGATAGTTGCGTTTGCTTTCAGGCCGAGACACTAGAGCAGTGGATTGCGGTGTTAATACAGGCTTCTTATACTATATACATTATAATTGTGATCTAGCTTTCTCGACTAACGACTTGAATTTCTTTGATTGTTGCTGTTCAGTTAATTGTTGGTTGACGTAAACGTTTGGTGCGCTAAAGTCCTCGGGTCTCAAGTTGATATCATTAGGGTTTCTTTCGCTCTTAAACCTCTTGGATACGATGTTGGAGATCTCTTGGTTGAGATCCTCGACGGTATGGCACTCGCTGAGGACTAAATCCGGTATGTCGAGTCCTAATTGTTGCTGTACTGCCTTCGCATAGGCGAATCTAAACGATAAATCGGTTAATTCTGTGGATGATGGGGGTTGTTGGGCCTTTAAGTCTTGGTATATTTTCGACAATGTGCTGCTTATCAGTTGGGGGTCGTATGCATTTTCGATTTCCTGGCGACTCAAGTTTTTAGTCTTCCACTGATTTATTCTGAAGTCCGGCATGTCGGTGGCGGCATCGAACTTCTTGAAGCTTGCAGAGTTCTCCCTGTTCAAAACTACGATCTTGGATGCGGTCGTTTCAAAATCGTCTTGATCTTGGATCAAGTCCTTTTTTACTTTGGGTTTTTGGATTTTGGGTTGAGCCGGTGGCTCTGAAGACTTTTTGTTCTTCTTGAACCCTAACCAATCACCCAAAAGCGACAACCTGGGCTTCGAGGTGTGTATTAATCTCCTGGATATCATCATTGAAAAGTTTTACTTCGCGGTTTTTGATTGAGAGGTCGCAGTCTGTGGTCACGTGATGTCATAATTCATTATCTTCTAAACTTCAAGTATCTATATAGCACCATGGCCACAATGAGGCTCAACCCTACATTACCGATGGTTCTGTCAGTAAGTTCGTATATGGTGTCTTCAGAAGCTATCCCGGGGAGGTCACGGGGCTGGAAATCGGAATTTTCGATGCTCGATGGAACAGAGCTGGTGAACACTTCGGTCAAAGTGGCTAGGCCCGTGCTTTGAGTGGGTGAGTTGGAGGAGGAAGCCGGGTGGTTGTGTCTGTCGTTGTTGTTGCCGGTATTGCCGTTGTTGTTGGTCACCAGGGCGTATCCATTATCGCACCATCCGTTCACCGGCAAACAGCTTATATACTTACACCAGCTGCAGCCATTGTCCACACTGATCTCCTTCTTGCCGAAAAAGTTGTTTATGAGTAGTGCGAAATACAAAACAACCAAAACGAATGCTATTGCTCTAGCTCCACACCACATCCAGAATCTGGAAGGTATTTTGTCCTCGAAATTGTGCATGGGGTTCCAGTTGTTCCGAAATACCTCCATGGTAGACAATTTGGACTGGTAAGTGATGATACCGTTATTGTAAACCCAAAAAGGGTCTTTGAGAAGCACTATCGAAGACAATAAACCCATGGCGAAGCCTCCTAAGTGGCTGAAATTATCGAGACCAGGAAGGAGTCCAAGGACAAAACTGACAACAACCTCGCCCACAAGAACAAACAAAAATAGCCCGAATTTCTTGGTGCCGTACATATTGGTGTTTTTGGTGCCGCAGTAGACGAAAAGGAGCAAATTGGTCGCCACAACCCCAAATAACGACCCTGAACAGCCGGAAGATGCCACTCCGTTGGGGGTGAAGTTGGCTCCCAATAGAAACCCACTGATTCCCGACGCTAGGTATATGATGGCGTATTTTAACGTCCCTATATACCTCTCGATACTGAACCCCATCGTCACTTGTAGCAACAAATTGAAAATTATATGCAAAAACCCCGCATGAAGAAATATTGGGGTGATGACTCTAAACCACTGGTGTGGTTGCCAGGTATCGTTTTTTTCGGGGATTCCCCCAAGACCACATAACTCACTCAAGGTGCAGATGTCGGTCCTGATGGAGGTGGAATTGGGACAAGGGTAATTTATGGTGGTGTCGTTAGTGATGCCTTCGATCTGGTTCATGCAAGGCGTGTACCGTGCGCCCATATTGATCAAAACGTAGGTTGAGGGCCCCAACATCGGATTGAAATACGGTTTGGTCTGGAACGCCGATCCCGTCAACGTCGACATTTTTATGAGCTCTACGATGAACACTACCACCTGGATGGTGGTGACGATAATGCCAAAATACGGCAATCGCGTATAGTGAAATCGAGGTAGCGACTTCAATTGACGAACGCGTTGCTTCTCGTTGTGTCTCATGAGGGCCTCGATATCAAGGTCGGGCACTGGGGGCTGGGGCTTGGAGGGGATGAAATCTGATTGGTAATAGGTGTCATAATGGTTGTCAAATGGGGTCTGAAAGGGATCAGCAGGTGTGGGCGGTAGAGGGCGGGATTCTCCCTGATAATCTCCATGGTCGTTGCCTATGCCTCTAGGCTTCTCCTGGAAGTCTTTTGGGTAAGGGAACTCTTGCACGTCATACGATAGACTGTTCAACTCATAGGACTCCTTTTCGTTGGGGGGTGGTTTTGGCGGGTATTCGCTGGATGGGTGGCCGAAATTGAATTCGTCGCCTTCAGTTGCTTGTCTCCTATCATATCGAATGGTGTCTCGAGATTCGTTGGTGTTGGACATGAACTGGCTTCGGAGCCTGTCATAGTCACTGTTCATGATTCGGTACCTGAAAACTTTTTCGCGTTGGGACGCACTAAATCCTTAAATTTGAGCCCGAACGAGGCTAAGGGGTAAGAGGGGAGGCGCGGCCAAGGGGCGGGGGGATTTGGCGGAGATGGAGGCGGTGCCACGGGAGACGGCCTAACGCGCGGAAACATACATATATTAATCATTAGTGTTTGAAAACAGAATCATTCGACAACGGATCGGCTTCCAAGACTTGATTTCTCTTCTTGACTTTCCTGTCCAAAGCATCCTTGGATCTTTGTCTGGCCTGTTCTGCGGATTTTTGTTTCAACTGCGCTCTAACGAAATTAGGACTGACGTATTCTTTGTTCTCATATATCTTGGGCCCACCGAACGAACCTTCCAAAATAGTAATCAAGGTCAAAACTAATCTAGGACCAATTTCGATCAAGGATAAATCCTCGATGTCCAAGTCGTCGGATTCTTTGTTTTCCAAGGTTTCGCTAATTTGGAAGTTTCTAATCCAGATTTTCCCATCGACTATGGAGAACGTCATGACATGATCGATGAAAGGCTTTGATTTTCTGGCCTGAGGAGGTACTCCGAAACTGTGGATGAACATTTCTTTCAACAATTTATCGTGATCAGACACTTCGAACGATTTATCGAAACTTAAGATCGGTCTGGATCCCTTTAAGCAGTTTCCAATGAAATTTAATTCGTTTAAAGTGTGTAAATTTTGAATGTGGAATTTGGCAGTAGGGCCGTTTGGAGGCTTGGAAATCCACAAGTACAAATCTTGGTGTTTACGAGCCTCAAAGAAGAAGATGTTGTTACAGTTGTACAACTCTGCTATTTCATTCAATTGCCATAAGTCTTTTTTGGAGTCAAATTTGGGCTCCTTACGGGCATGGGGTAATAATTGGAGTAAATCCTGGATCAAGTGACGATGTCTAAAGGTGACACCACGAGAAGATATCACAAGAAGTCTTTGTCTGTTGATATGCTTGACTGGAGTTCTTTCCTTGGGCTTATTTTGTAACGCTTTGTAAATGGAAGACATCTGGATGGATTTTTTCTGCGATGAGATGATTTTGAGAGGATCTCACAATCTCACCAAAGTGAATGTCGAGGTTGTTGTAAGCTTTCAAGGAGAACATACGTCATTGTTTCTTGAGGCTACCCTTGGGGAGTCCTTGTGTCATGCAGAGGTCGATTTGGGTTTGAAAAGGTCACGTGATCGTATTAATGTTACAGCAGAGTTCGGCCTGAATAGATATATATTGGATCTATGACATGACTATGAACGATAAAGACTTTTCCTCGGGCCCTTATTCGAACGGCGACGTGACTCAAGCGACTCTTGCGTCCGTTAACTCTAACCTCTAATGCTTCAAGTTTTTGGCTAAATATTCTTTGATATATTTTTCCTCTTCTGGAGAAGCGGCATTAACTGGAGGATGTTGAGGAGCTGCTGGACCCCATGGTTTGGGGACACAGAGTAAAACAACGCCACCTAATGTGGCCATAGATAAATAATGAGCTGGAACAGTTCTACCTAATATTTGATAACCAGAAGCCATAACGTCGAATGTGAAAAGTTTTGAAAATTTCGCACTTTTTTTGATTGGTCCTTGTGGTTGCAAAAAAAATGCTGCAAAATGTAGAGTTTGTGGTTCCATGAGGGGCAGAATGTTTCTTCTGTGGTGCGCCTGTTGATGAAGTTTTGACTTGGTGAAGATGTCTATCAATCAGACCTCGACTTTTCTGGTTGAAATCACAACCATCAAGCATCGTGTAACCGATTATGCAACATATCCTTCATACAATGTTACCAGACGAGGAGGTGGTGAGTCTAATTTATTGGTAGATCGTCTAGATAGACTGATAGTCTCGAAGAAGTCTTTTAGACAGACGCTCAAGCGGAATTTCAAAAAATTTATCGAAATTGTGAATTCTACGAAATCTAAGTATTCCCCACTGATTTGGAGTGAGAAACGTTTGGAAACTAAATCAAGTGCAAAACAAAAAAACAAAGAAAGAGACCATAGAGCAGAGCCTAAAACAGAGTCTAAAACAGAGCCTAAAACAGAGTCTAAAACAGAGCCTATAACAGAGCTTAAACCTCATGCAGAACGTAAAGGAATAGAATCAAAAAAAATACAGCCAGAGACACCCCAAAGTGATTCCAGCTTCCGCGGCACTGGCAATCTAAAACGACGCAAGGAATTCCTTGAAGACCAAACAGAGTTGCCGAAAGTGATTTTTAGCAGCCCCTCCAGTGAAAACTACTCACCAAACTTGTCCTTACCGTCACTCATACCGACCGAGTCGATCTTTAGATAGTGAACAGTGCAACCTGAAAGATTGACGGCGTGCGTGAAGTGGAGAAAATTACACGGAACCGTTTTTCATTTTCCGCTAGCGCACCTCAGCCAAATAGCGAACTCAGAGGGTTCAAGTCTCACCCGATCCTTACACAGGCGTCTTCAACCCAAAACAAAGTAAGCTGAGATAGCTGCGTGCACCATCGTCTATACCCCTTAATTTCGAATCCACAGTTTCCATCGTTGTTCCCAGCCTCTCGCTCTCCTTCATTAGAAAGAGTTAATGCGCATCTTCAACGGTTTCTCGTTTACCGCAACAGTAACTGATAACGAGTAAAGAGAGTGGCTTGGGCGCACGATGTCCCCTACTTGGAAGAGGATCGACGCCACCGGTGGATACAAGCGGCTGATGGCCGAAGCGGCAAACTGTAGCAGAAATAGGCTTGCATATGTGCGGAGGGGCGGCGTGGTAACCCGGGTGCCCACCACAATTTGGGCCGGAGTGTCTCCCACAGTGGAAAAGCAATATTTCTCAAAAATCTCAATTCTCACAATTGTCAATTTCCACACAATCTTCACCTGTGTTTGGTTACCGCTTAGTTTGAGTGCTCTTCATTAGACGGTTTGATAGTCTAGAGTCGAATATTGTCCCTTGTTTCGCAGAGCGTGCCGATTTATAGATTTTTGTTGACATTCCTGATCGGAACGGTTATTTCTGTCAAGTTTTAGTTGAGGGCAGTTTCCATCAATACATCTTTTGAGAGAGCCAATAGCTGAAACTGGGTCTGATTGAGTTCTGGTCACGTAATATCATTTTGCCTGCAAACAGACTGCTGTAACACCCCATCGTTGTTGCCAATACCACATTGTTGCCCGTTATGCACACCCCTAATGAGATCGAACTAAGTTATTTGGGGTCCTTGCTCAAGAGGTTGGAGTCGTTTTTGCCCACCACCACGGGCCATTCAATCAGCGAGATCGAGTTGAACCATCAGTTTCTTTTGACCAAGAACCTCCTAGTTTCAAGAATCAATCCCAATGATCCAACCTGTATAAGCTGCTGTTTCGAGAGTTTTTGTGGTTTGATAACGGATTTGATCAGAAAATCACACCCTGAAGAAAATATCCTGAAAATTAGACTCAAGGATATGAACGACAAGTTATTATCTTCGATTCTTATCATCTTGAAAATCTTAGCGGAGATTGTAGAGAAGTCCTGGCCATCCAAGAAGAATCTTCTACATAATAGAACAAACGTGTCGAGTTTTTCCAACAACTTCGAAATCTCCAACAAAGGGTTCTCCAGTTTCCAGTATTTCGACCCCCCCATGCCTATTCAGAATCACATCATTCCAGTCATTTTGGACACAATGATAAACGTTTCGTCAGGAGATATCATTAAGCGAATTATAAACTTGATTCAAAAACGACCCATTGATGAAAACAAGTATTATGGCTCTACTATTAATGATGTAGAGGATTCCAATTTTCACGACGATGCCAGTATCAACACCGACGCCAGCTCCACAAGTAATAATTTCATTCCTCCTCAGATTACCCAAATTCAGGTACCCAAATTGAAGAAAGAAGAGATTCTAATGTTGGAGATCGATAATCATATCGAGGTAATATTGAGGTTCATAGCTGCAGCCAATCCCAACCAGTACTACAACTACTTATTTGACCACTTTTTTGTTTACAGCAGGGAAAGCAATAGTAGTTTTCCCCGATATGCTTTGGTCAAATATAGTTTGTTGATCAGGTTTGTGTTTTTCACCAAGGATAATGGATATAAGATGGCTCAATGCGTCAATAAGAGTTTGGAAAACATCAAAAATACCATTTGGAAGCAAATAATCTTGTTTTTCTACGCCAATGCCATCAAGGATCAGTCATTCGCTCGACCACTCGATTATGCATACATTGTTGAAAACGACGAGGACGTGATTCAAATCTGCAAACACATATTCGAATTAACCTGTACCATTTTTGAAGAGGTGCCATTTCTGGGTGTTAGCTCATCGATACAGTGTTGGATATCCATTTTGATCCCCGGTGACTATAAAGAATTCGATGGGAAAAAACCCAACAAATTAAAGCTTAATTTCAACAAACGATTGAAGTACTTGAACAATTTACTCAAGGATTCCGAATCACAGTCCAATTTGACATGTTATAACTCGTTGATAAATATCTTCTATGTTGCTGGCAGATTCCCCTTGATTTTACATGATCATCCACTATACAGATTCTCATTGAACTACTTGGATACCGCTTATAACAGCTTGAAATCAATTAATTTGTCCAAATTCTCTTCCACCACCACCATCAGTTTGGAGATAACCCACAGCTACGACAATTTAATGATAAATTTCTTGATAACAGCCGTAGTATTGAAGCCGGAGAAGTACTTGAAGATCTTGATGAAGAGTTTCAAGGATTTGAACAACAATGACAACTTTAGGGATTTGAGAATCATCATCAAAGTCATAAGGTCGTTATCTGAGCAAGACAGTACCTTGGATTCATTTAAATCCATCATCGAGTCTATTTCCGCCCTGTTGAAATTGATGATCATCAATGCTTCTCGGTTATTGAACCAGTATTACGACCACTACAATCAGAATTCCTCCTTGATATCGATTAGTTCTCATACAGTTTCCGATAAAATCAGCATAAACTCCTCCAACCCCAATTCCAACAACTCCAATATTTCGGTATCAAACTACAATATCTCCACTGGTAAAGCTAGTTTTGACGATTTGAGTCCTTCCGAAACCAGATCGAGCCAGCTCCAAGATATAAACTTCGAAGATCTCAAGATAGGTGCAGTACCAATGAATCAGTATAGCTCCAACGCAACATCCAACTACATTCCCGAACCAAATACCACTTCAGGGGTCAATCCAGCGTTCTCCAACCCAATATTCCTCTCCTACACCGAAGAAACATTGGCAGATTTATTTGCCATATTCACATCGGTTCCTGAGTTGTTCTTCAATGACTCCAAGTTCATTACGTTGGAGAAATTCAAAAAAGACGAAGATGTAGCGCGGTCTCGCATCACCAGATTTATCCATGATAATATCGTAAGCTTGAAAGCGGGATTACAGTCCAAAGTGGATGATAATCACACCAGTAAGTCCAGTGAAGCCCAAGATTCGGCTCTCTTCCAGTCTACCTGTGATTTGATCATGACAATAGTGAGGGAATCCAACTTGGTGGCCAAACACAATCAAGTCACAGCATTTACCAACTTCCTGACATGCAATTACATCATCAAGTCACTATGTGATTCGTGCTTATCGCTATCGTTGGCTGACCCCAAGTTCAAGTCCAATCTCATATTCTTGAACGAATTCATTGGCAAATGTGAGCAATTCGAAGAGCTCATCGAGACCAACGAGATCATTTTCAGTGAAAAGACTCACGCTGATGATAGCGTCATTTGCAATTCCATAGAAAGAGTGTTATTATTGAGTTTGTGTACTCACGATATCCAATTTTACAATATCTCCATCCAGACAATGAAATGGTACTTGAAACAAGTGGACAGCGTTGTTCATAAGAATTACGGGTGTTTCAAGACCAACTTGAACAAAGTCTTTCAAGAATTGGCCTATGATGATCAGATATTTACAGGATTTGTTTCTTTGCACAAGAGGGTGAGACGGATTCTTAGGACTGCCAAATCAACCAAGTCTTTGTACCAAGTGTGGTTGATCATCTACGAACGTTGGTGCTACTTGTTGGAGAACTTGAACCTAAGATTGAACGAGGAAAACCTTCTTTTGCGTCATTTCACCGGGTTTCTTGTGTCTACTTCAGGATGTTTCATGTCGGATACATTCATCAACGAAGATTTGGATTTGAAAGTCAAACTGCAAACCTACATCTCGGAATTCTTCGATAAGTGTATTAACTTGTTGAACAGTCAGGATTTGATCGTAAGAGTCATCATAAAGGATATTTTGTCGAACGAATCCCATTCCAGCGTATATAAGTTGATTTCCAACAAGTTGATTGACGAGGTAAGGAAATTCGAGGAAAACAAGGTCACCACAGAAGAAAGTTCGTTGTTTACCGAACAAGTGATCACGATATTGACATCGATGGTGGGGATTGATAACGATGGAGCAGTTGTTTTGACCACCATCATCCCGGAAATATGTCTTGTTTTGATCAAGGTGATCAATATGGTTGAGAATCCGGTCAATTCCACTCGTTTAAAGTTAAGATTTTGCCGTTTAGGCATTGTCATCGAACAAAATCGAGCTAGAGTGTTGTTGGCAGGGGCTTACAAAGTCCGTAACTTCTATGCCAAGGCAACTTGTGAATGGCTTGAGCAATCTGCATTTTACGACGAATTAGGGCATCATTACGACCCACAACCCCACTCGGCCGAAGCAGCCTCGAGTGTGGTCGGTGAGGTCAAATCCTCCAATGCGTCAGTCACCACTAGTAAGTCCACCAAGGAATCGGAACTTTTGTACATCAACATCGATTTGGCCACCGAAAGCTCTAAGGCGTTGTCGCTTCAATTAGAGGAGTTGATACTAGAGATTCCCGATGGAACCTCGGAATCGGACGTGGCCAAGTATAAGGATTTGGCATTTGCCAATTACTTTTCGTTGTTTTACAAGATTTTGACCAAATACACTTCCTTGAGTAACATGAGTGGCAACGGGACCTCCAATTCGTTTGTTTCTCACTTGCTCAAGTCCAAATACAAGATCCAGACCATTGTGGAAAACGTGTTGAAGTGTATCACCAATTTGTTGCAATACGACACTGATATCGGATTACAGTTTGTATTTCCTTTAGGGTATCACGAGAATAAGAAAATCCGGTCGTTGTTCTTAAGTGTGTTTGCCAATATGTTGTACGAACGGAAAAACATTCGGAAGAATGCCGAGAACTTCAATACTGACATTTTGGGCAGATTGTCCCAGATATATGATATTTCCCGAGCCTCCAGTTTGGTGGCCACCAACAACAACCACAGCTTGTTCGCCAACGCTTTGTTCGGGGTCTATGGTCATTTGGAATTATTGGATAAGATATTTGATATTCTATTGGTGGAAGAGATCAATAATGTTTCTCGAACCTCGGATATTTTCCGGAGAAACAGTATTCTAACCAAACTATTGGCCAAATTAGCTAAAGACGAAGGCCTCGTGTACTTGACGACTGTATTGAAGGAATTCATCGAAGAATTTACCGCCAGAGAGATCGTGTTCAATGTGGAGAAGGAGAGTGAAATCTATTCCAGCAACGCCGACTTGTTCTTGCAATATTTGACGAGATTGGTTGATTTGATCATCAGTTCTTCGGATTTAATGCCCCGATCCTTCAAATACATCTGCTCGGAGATTTTCTCCAAGGTCAGTGACAAGGTACCTGATTCGGGGCTTATTGCCGTGGGGTCGTTCATTTTTTTGCGGTTCTTCTGTCCGGCAATCATTTCTCCCGAATCATTTTTTGAAGTAAGTGAAGTCATCAGCCATACCAACAAGAAATCCCTCTTGCAATTGGTGAAAGTGATCCAGAACATGGCGAATAAGACATTGACGTTTTTGAAGTGGAAAAGCCTAAACAACAAAATGGACGAACTCAACGAATTGAACGGCAAAATCTTCAACTTTTTGAGGGAAATCTCCGCCTATGACGACGTGGGCCAGTATCCCTTTGAGGAAATCACCGAGTTGCCTGTACCGGAGTTACGGTACTTGCATAGGTTCTATTTCACCTTTTATAAAGAGATAAAAGCCGCATATTTGGTGGGTACGTTCTCCGACGAGGAATTGACCCGCAGAGTCAAAGTAGCCCAGATTTGTGACCAATTGCTCAAAGATCTCGGACAACCGCGATCATTGCTCAACATGAGCCACAACAACCCCAACCAAGGGCTTGCAATGAAGATTTTCGACCACTACTCGCTCGCCATCAACAATCCCACCGGTTTGAGCAACGAGTACACCGAATTCATGAACAAGATGTCCAAAAAGTACGGCGAGGTGGTTTTAGAGGTCCAGGTTATTCACAATGCCATTTTCCACGATGGTACACCGGTGGTGGTCATAAACTTGTCCACGTTGAAGTTTATTGACTTCGACATCCATCTCTTGGTGTACAAGCTATTTGAGACCGCCAGCCAGGTGTGGGACAATAAGTTCTACTTTGTGTTTGACTTTACCCAGTTTTCCACCCAGATGCATCTATTGATCACTTACGCCACCCTATTAAATACCTACGCTCCACCGCCATTGTTCCGCAACTGCACGCGGATCTATTACTTCAATATCCCCTTCAACGACATCAAATTGTTCATGAACATTGTCAGAGCGTCTAAAGTGGAGGGCAAAGATACCAGAGCTAGATACTATACCTATTCACACTGTGATTCGGTGGAAATAATCTCATCGTTGTGCTTGAGTGAGGAAACTATGGCCATAACCCGAGACAAGAAGGTAGATTTCAGCAACTGTAAGGTCTTAGACTCCAAGACCCAGACTTTCAAGGCCGCCACGTTGAAAATCGGCCGACAATTCATCTTGATATGCTCCGACGAGTTTATACCCACCAATCATGAGCTCTGTGCCACCAGAGGCTTTCGGCCGGTGGAAATCTACAATCTCGGCGACATAGCGTGCTGTGAAATCACCAAAACCAGCGGAGGCTCCGACGAATTCACCATTTACATGACCAACGATTCGAGTATCATTGTCCGGTCTAACGACCGACTGGAGATATTGAGATTCCTATACTTCACCACCTCAAGATTGCCCAAGCATTTTAACGAACAGGAGGAAAAACACTTCCAAATCTCCGACATATCCAACTTGTGGTTCGGGAGACTCTTCAACTTGACCTTCCAGAGTCTATTGACCGACAACGAGGATGTCAAGACCTCGGCGGCCGAATTGTTTGCCTCGGTAGCCAACTACTTTGAAATCGACTATCACATCTCCAAGGACCACGCGAAAAATGTCGCGTACCCCATCAATTCCATCGACTTTATTGTGGCAATGTCGGACCATCTTTCCAAGCTGTTTCCCCACATGACATACCGATTCTTGAGGGCGTTTTTCGACTGCTACGACAAATTGTCGGCCAACCACCGCATGGACGCCATCTTGTACATCACCCCTTGGATTAAGAACGTCTGTGACTACGTTTACCTCGAAGATGAGCAATATGGACCAGACAGGGTTGGAGGTATCATCAGACACTTCTGCAGCATCTCCGCCATGAACAAGCCCACGGTGTCGGTCATCAACGATTATATCTGGAAACGGTTATTCAGCGAACCCATCTTGGTGCCCACGTTATTGGACGAGATTGTCACGTTCGCCATGGACAATCGCAACGACGACCCCGATTATGCGTTTATAATTTCGGTGATCACGCCCTCGGTGGAGATCGTGGGGGAGGCTATCAATAGGCTCATCCAATGTGTCAACCAAACCACCAATAACGACTCGGAAGTGGCGTCGGAGTCGAAGTTGTTCGAGATCATGATCTTGGTGAAAATTTGCAGCTCGTTATTTTTCGACGCATACACCTATGCCCAGTTATATTTGGCGGACGTGTTCTTCTTGTGCACTCTTTTCATCGACAATCCGTCGTTGGAGTTTGGGGCCGATTTGCAGAAACTCGTGATCAATACCATCGAGTCGTTCTTGCACAAGCCGGATTTGAGTGTTACCGAACAGGAGGTGGTGGAAAAGACGTTGAGGTACTTCACCAGTCAACGGGCCAAGATGTTGTTTGGGTTAACCCGGGAAAAATCCTCCAACGGCTCGAATATCAGCCAATTATACAACCGCGCCGCCAGTTTCGAGGTTTTGTGTGATTATTTAAACGACTTCATACGGATTTTGGGATCCGCCGACGACAGGTCGGGCTGGAAATCGCGATGGAGCTCCTATGCCATCGACGTCGCCTGTGTGGAGACGTCGTTGTTCCAGGTGAGAGGAATCTTATTGGTGGGAATCTTGGCCAAATCAGGCATCAACGACGCTACGGCGTCAAAGATTTTGAAGCTCATGAGCAGAAACTCCTTCAACACCACCATCGAGTACATGACCACGGTGTTGATGAGCGCGGCCAAGATCTTTCAGGGATTGTCGCCCGATTCGGTGTTTCCGTCGATAATCATCTGGCCCCAGTTGTATTTCGGAATGCTCAACTACTCCTCGTTGTACCAGGCCAGTATCCACTGCTTGTTGAACACTTTGATCAAAAATTACCAACAAGGGCCCGACTTCATCGACAGAATCTTCAAGCAAAGACGCCATTTAGACAGTTTCATCGTGGCCTTTGAGCGGAGCCACGGCTTCCACATCGACGAAAACAATATCTTGGTGTACATTTTCTTTATTTTCACCCAGGGATTGAAGCTCAGTCACATTAAGCACACCTCATTGAACTGTCTCAAGACGATATTCAGTTTCAGGTACACCAACGGCATAGACAAGTTGGTCAACTACTCCAGCGGCATTTTGGCCTACTTGTTGTGCATCTGGTTGTCCAGCAGCAGCAGTTCGTTCGAGGAATATCTCCAGTCCACCGGGTACGCTCCGGAGGAATGGATCGACCTCGACCCGATTTCAGGTCCCACGGTGGCCAGCATCAAAATCCCCCTGATATTAATCGATTACTTGATGGCAGACACCTTGTATGCCAAATTGGTTTTGTATCAAGCGGCATTTCTCTATGCTACTGACACTGTGGACGAAAACCTTCGTACCCGGTTTTTGTTCGTCTATGATCACATTTTCAAGGTGAACAAGCCTAAAGGGTTGATGGTGTATCATATAGTCAAACCTACAATGGACCAGGCGTTAATCAACAGCAACTCCGCCCAGGTGGTTGAAATCGCCGCCAATATCACCGGAGCGGTGATCCACGAAAAGGAATATTCTTTGGCCGCAGCCGCGGCCCGCTCGGACGAATTTTTGGCCCAGCACGGACTCATGATTATGAAGGAATACAAATTCCGCAAATTGTCGGAATTGCTTGAAGCGGAAGAAGCCACGGCGTCCCGAGTGGAAATCGACAACGAGAGATTACAAGAGATGATATATAGAGCGGCGTCGTCGTACGTCGACAATTTGAAGCTCGAGCACTAACCATTTACGATTTAATGAATGTAAAGTTATTCTACAGATGTATAGTATTATGCAAATTTAGTTTTAAGGCTCTTTTCGAAATCATGTCTGTGCAATCGGAACAACAACATGGTGGCCCGAGCATCTTCCACCGACGAGTGCAGCCCGTCCTGGATATCGATCTTCAAGAAATGCTTGGTCAACTTCTTCAATCCGGGGGTTTTTCCATTGGCTATCGACCGGAACAACTTGAAACTGGTGGTATCTCTTATCATGGATTTGGGGTGCGATAGAAAGAGTGCGTCCAAATCATGGTGCACTGCGTGGCCCACGAGGATTTTGTCCTTCAAAAGTCGGGCGGTTTCGTGCTGGGCCTCTTTGAAACTTACGGCTTGGTTCATGTGCTTGGGGGTGATTCCACTGACCCAGGTTCTCCAGTCGGTGACCTTCTCTCGCGGCTTGACAAACGCATCGTAGATGGTGTAGCCGTAGAAATTGACGATCGAAACCCGTGCCAACGCGCTTTCCTCCCCGTCCGGGCCCACGCCGACAAACTCGCAGTCTATGGCCAAGTACTTGCCTGGTTGTCGTTTTTTTGAGCTGTTGCTGTTCATAGGGGTCTGGGGGAAGTTGTGGATGTCAGAAACCTGGATGTCTCGTTCTTTGGACCAAAGAGCGGCATGGATCGCTGACATGGTTGCATCAGGTTCTGCCACGGGGTTCGGGCTGGCTTCGGTGGCTTTGGGTTTGGTGTTGGTTGAAGATTCTATCTTGACATTATTTGATGTCTTTGATGCCGTTGATGTCTTTAGGGTCTTTTGTTTGCTCTTGGGCCTGACGGACTTGCCGATGGTCTTCTGTAGCCTCGACCAGTTCAGGGACAATTTCATGAGATGAGATGAGCGCGCAGAGTTTGCGATATATTGGTTTTGTATGGGGTTCGCGGTGTTGGGGGGCCGCGGTCTCTGGCCCCTGGGCCCATCAAGGGACCCGCGCGACTTCGGAGTTGTATATCTTTAACACCCACCGAATCTTGTCCACAATCTCCTCACATTCCCTCTCATCCACTGCCTCGAGATCGTATTTCTTCTTGATGCTCGCCGAGTCTTTCCCCGGCTTTTGGATCACGATCTTAAAGTGGTTGGGGTTCTTACTGTTCTTGTACTGCTTGAGCTTAATGATCTGGCTGATGTGGAACGAACTGGTCTTCATTATAGAACTATTGTAGTAGTTGGAGTAGTTGTATTGGTATAAATGCCGATGGTGATGGGAATTGCTCTGGCTTTGGCCCTGGGCTTGTAGAAACGGATTGTCGTCGGGGTTTTTCAAGTACGCTCTATCCTCCGGGGGCTGGAGTCTTATATAGTCCCCATCGATGATCAACGACTTCTCAAGCTTGTTAAGAATGGTGGTTTTCTTTCTCCACACCTTCCAGGTGAAATACCTGGTGTTATTGCCAAACAAATCCCGATTGAGAAAATCGTCTAGATACTTGGAATCGAGGGATCTGTTGCTAGTTTTTTTGGTGATGTTGGGGGGTTTCTGGTTGGCTTGGACACCTGTGTCCTTCACCTGCCTCTGCTGCATGCTGGCGTCGATATTGGATAGCTCATTGTTGTTTTTGGGAGGAGTTATCAAGTCTATATTGACCGGGGAGATGGTGTTATCGATTTCCGGACTGATATTGCCGAATCCTGGCAATAGCGAGCTCACAGGCCCCCCTTTAGTCGGTACTAGCTCCAAGAACGATGATTCTATGTCCTTGACAAGCTCGTTGTTGCTCAACATCCTCTTGTTGGAGCGACTGTCGCTGACCAAATCGGAGTTCTCCTTCAATGTCAATATGTCATCCTGGGTGTCGCGAAGGTGAGTTTTCATCTCGGGCATCACCAACCGGAGTTTGTAATTAGACGGGTTTAAGTTGGCTTGCGTGCACAAATCATAAATGACCTCTTTGACGGTGAATTTGCTGTCGAATTCCACCCCAGTCCGTTTTCCGTCCGGCAAGGTGACGAACAACTGAATAAACTGCTGGTCCAGTGTTGGAGGCTGGCTCGACGTCTGGGACTCGTTTTGGCCAATTTCTTGCGCAAACACTTGTTTGCGTCTGTAAGCCACCAAATTTTGTTTAAATTCCGCTGCAAGAGGACTTTGAGCCTGATTCCGGTTGTATTCTTGGGCATCGGTGACTGCACATATGGCCAACTCCCGAGGCTTATTATAGGAGGAAAATAACCTTGTTCGGTCCAAAATCCCGAAAGACCCGTAGTTTTCTCCGTCTTCGTCCACCAACTCAAGACGCCAGTTATTGGGGTCCAAATACTCGAAATCGGGGTCCACATCCTTGATGTGGCCCTGCTCGCTCAATTGCAATAGAATATAGCCAATACAGTCAGCAATGGACGAACTAGGGTTTATGGGCAACTGTTTGATGGTTGGAGTGGTGGTGGGAGGAACAAAAACGTCGATATTAAAGTTGTTCAGATCCGACTTGACAAAGGAATAAAAGTACAACGGGTTGGTATTGACAGACCGGTTACGTGACTGAAGAAGAGAACTCAAATTCGACAATTTGGTTCCATCTGCCGTTGCCGTGGCTATCTTGTCGAATTTGATCACTGGCTTCTTCATAGACCGTGAGAATGACGATAAGGTGGAGCTGGAGTTGGAAATGTGAATTCGTTCCCGGCTGGGGGCGGTGTTGGCAAAGGGGGCCGAATTTTCTTTGGCACTGTTCAATCCGAACGAGTTGACTCGGGGTTTCTTCTTGCGGAAACTATCAGGCTTCTTGCCATACGAGTAGTCGGCGGTGTCGAAGGAATCGTCTAGGAGCGACGAGTCCAACAACGAATCGGTCTCGATATCAGTAAACGCAGAATCGCTGGAGGAAATGCCGTCCTCGTCATCGTCTTCGTCCTCGTCCTCATAGTCGTCGTCATCGCTGTCTTCCAACGATTCTTTGCTATCAAGAGTGATATCAGGATTGAACCCACTGGTTCTGCTATCGATGGAATTGTTGCTGTTCAAGCTGAGGATTTCGTTGGTTTGTCCATTCTCGCTCAGCACCGTCTCACTCGTCACCATTTTCTGGGTCGAGTCGCTGTCGACGTCCTCGTCACTGATATTAAGATGCAGATTCTCCAATTTGGTGGTTTGGACCGACCCGCCGCTGCCGTCGCTGTCGAAGGAGTCAGTTTTGTAGAACAATCGTTTGATGTTATTTTTGACGGTTCTGGTGTTCAATTGGGTGTGCTTTGGCTCCCTAGACCTGGAATCGTCCGAATCGCTGCCACTGGCGGTGACTTCACCGTTTTCATCGGCGATATCGTAGACCTCGGTGGCATCTTCGTCGGGGTGGTGCTCGTTCTCGGACTTCTCCTCCACAATTGAGGGGTGGCTGGCCACCTTTGACTTCCGCTTTCGTATTCTGCTTCGCCGTTTCCTTGACGCCTTCGATTTGTGCAACAATAAGCTCTTATCTATCTTGTCTTCAGTTATGAGGGATATCGGCGGAGATGTCAGTATTGTCAACCGGTCGAAGATCTCCTGGTACAACTTGCCGTCTGGATCATCATCATTGGGCCCTAACATCGTCCGGATATCGGTATCATTGTCAAACAGCACTAGGTACGAGCTCCTTAGATGGGATATTAAATGTGCACTGTCAAAGGGAAATGCCATAATGGGGGCTTATCTCTCGAATTTGCGTCCTGGAGGGCCTATAATTGGTGAGTAGAATCCTGAGGTTTCAACGACCTCCTAAACGTTCTTTCAGCTACGCGTTCTCCCTACAACTCCCTCGGTAGGCTCTATCGGTTCCCCTGGTTGAATGAGGGTCGAGATCAATTCGCGAAACCGTTGTTGCTTTGAGAATTTCAGCATTTGGGAAAGATAACCGATATCAATTGTTTGAGAAGAAAGACGTTGTAGGGCAGCATCACCACACCGTACACCCCTTTACCGACACAGTAGCCGCTCATTGACGACAAGCTTTGAAATCCCCCTTTTCGGTTCAAAATCTCATCCAGTCCTCGGAGATTTACAACTGTGCCCTTTCAGTTGGAGATCTTTTCATAGATCGTACCCCAGACCGCCTTGCGCATAATGACGACGCCCAATCAGATCAACCACGGGGAGTTTTCTCCCAGTTTACAGGGCCTCAACGAAGACCTTGATCTAATATATGAGAACTATAGGAGCGGGCAGGGAAATGGAAGTAGCGACACCATCGACTCCGAATCCCATCAAGTGTCCCATACAAGATACATTCCCAACGAGGTTCTCAACCGTTTCGCCCAGAGTGGCAGCAATAGCAGCAGTAGCGACATTATCGGCCCTAGTCACGGCCACGCCCAGTTTTTGCCCGTTCACATCTCCTCCAGACTATCGAGCTTGAAGAACAGCGACGAAGCCATCAGAAGTGCCCCACAAACCCCCAACTCCACCTCCTCGTTTGACTTCAACCCCCAGAACCGTAGAGCTTATGCCATGTCCAACGCCTCGTTGAATATCTTGGATACCCCGGATATCGAAAAAGACCTCCAGGATATGATGTTATTCAACCGGGATAAGGTCATAGGATCCACCGACGCGCTTAAATCAGTTACTATCAACGAGGAGAGTGACACGGGATACGAATATCAAACCGAGGGGTATAGTCAGGATTTGGACAACGAGGAGGCTATAGAGGACGAGGACGCCATAGACGACGAGGAAGAAGACGAAGCAGACGATGTTGAAGTCGAAGAAGCCGACGAGCAGATCGAAAGCGACAAAGATTACGCCGACCCCAACCACACCAACGACGAACACTGGCGTGAAAGAGGAGCCGCTACCAAGACCATAAGCAGTGACGCCGGCTACAAGGTTATCAGACGTAGCGTGCAGGATTTTGAATTCGGCAAGCAATTGGGCGAGGGATCGTATTCCACCGTTGTTTTGGCCACCGATAAGATCACCTCCACCAAGTACGCCGTCAAAATCTTGGATAAGCGTCACATCATCAAAGAAAAAAAGGTCAAATACGTCAACATCGAAAAACATGCATTAAATAGATTGACCAATAGAATGGGGATTATCTCATTGTATTTCACCTTCCAAGACAAAGACTCCCTTTACTTTGTGTTGGATTATGCCTCCAATGGAGAGTTATTGTCCTTAATCAAGAAATACACCACCTTGAACGAGGATTGTACTCGATACTTTGGAGCCCAGATTTTGGATGCCATCAAGTTCATGCACGATAACGGAGTCATTCATAGAGATATCAAGCCAGAAAACATTTTGTTGGATGACAAGTTAAGAATCCAAATCACCGACTTTGGCACTGCCAGATTGTTAGAGAAGAAGAACGACGAGTCTGAGGAGTATCCGGTGGACGTCCGGGCAAAATCCTTCGTGGGAACAGCTGAGTATGTGTCACCAGAGTTGCTAGAGAGTAAATACTGTGGTAAGCCGGGAGACATTTGGGCTTTTGGTTGTATCATTTACCAGATGATCGCAGGAAAACCACCGTTCAAAGCTGCCAATGAATACCTCACGTTTCAGAAAATCACCAAACTCCAGTTTGCTTTTAGTGCCGGATTCCCCATCATAATCAGAGACTTGATCAAACAGATATTAGTGTTGAGTCCTTCAAAAAGAGCCACCATACCCAAAATCCAAGGCCACTATTTCTTTAACTCGGTCGATTTCAACGATTTCAATGCAGTTTGGTCCACCAGCCCTCCAGAATTAGGGCCATACAAAATGTCAGCCAAGTCCATGATGAAAATCCCCGAGTTGACCAAATCCCCTTCAGCGCAATCCGTCAACAGACGAGTGGCGCCTCGAGGAAAAAGAATTGCCAGTGAGCCTGTTTCAAGCTCAAATGGATCCAAAACTTCCAGTGCAAATTCCACTGCTGCGCATGACGGTAAACTTGTCAATCCTGCAAGTGTTGCGGCGTTTGTTCTTCACAAAAAGGACCCCTCCCCTGATGTGGACGACACAGATGCTACCGCTAGTCCCAAAGAGGACTCGAACAAAATTGCGTCTAGGAGCACCACTATTAACCACACTCCTCCATCTACTCACAGGGTGTCCTCGACCTCCCAACCAGATTATATTCCTGGAACTCATATTTTAAGACCAACAATCAACTCCCTTCATTCATATTCAAGGTCGACCTCCAACGTCAAGAAGAGAAACCCACAATCAAAGCCGCAATCGAAAATATTGGACGTTACTCCCGTTACCCCGATTGAGGTTGCTTGGAAACAATACTTGAAACATCCCGATGAGAGAATCTTGAAAATTGGTCCTGTTATAGCTAGTAAAACCACCACAGAGTTGTTCGAGAAGAAGTACAAGGGTTTGATTCACGACTCACCATTAGGGTTCCAGAACCGGTCTCGAAACAACACAAGTTTTCTTTCTCAAGTAGTTAATGGAAATTCCGGCTTGAGAGGTGCTAATAATCACAGTGCCTCGATTGGTGATGAAGACGTGGTAGAGGATGGCGAAGACTCGGATGCCATTATCGATTATTTTGTAATTGAGGACTCCAACTCATTGAGCGGACAACTGACCGAAACTACCACCTCCCACAACGGCAGCAGACTGTCAAAGTTTTTGAAGCGATTTGGACTCACTAGTGCTATTACTTCGACGCTTTCAGGAAAAGACAAGGAAAAGGATAGCAATGATGCGGCCCACCCCACCCAACACCCCTTGGAAAAACCGAGAACCTGCACCATGGTGATCACATCCCACGGAAGGGTTTTGATATTCTTCAGAAATGATCCTGATGCCAATTATCGCTTGATTTCCGAGATCCTTTTACGGTATGGGTTCGTCAAGTTCAAGGAGGTCGTTAGTACTACAAACGGAAAAATATCGAGATTGTTACCATCAACGGGATTGTTTGCTATTGTATCGAAAGAATCTACCTTCACATTTGAAGTAGAGCACTACGAAATCACAGGATGGACCGATTCTTTAGCTAAATCTCAAGTAAATCAATTGGAACGAATTAGAGCAGATAAAAGACCTTCCGGGTCGCCAAAATTGATGGATTCCCCAGCATTCCCCAAAAGTCAGCCTTCAGCCAGCCCCAGAGAACCAAGAAATTCATCTTCTCGAACTCAGTCCTCTCCTAGAGATGCCGGCCAAAGAGAAAACGATAAAAGACCTATAAAAGAAACCAAAGAACAAGTTTCTGATGCCAAGTCCCCCAGAGGCAAGGAAAGCTTACTCAATAACATGATAAAATCCAGATCATCTGTTAAAAGAAAACCTCCACCACCGGTAGGTCACGGCTTGGATATGTCAACGGGATTATCTCAGGATAATGGAATGTTAGCTGCTGCGCAGTTGGCTGTGTCCAATAACAGCCACATAACCCCTTCCAATAACCGAAGATCGAGCTTTTCCAAAGAAGACAAATCGAACTATAAAAATGTTAAACCCAATGCATCTGGGGGAATAACGCAAATGAACTCCAAATTCTTGGCTAGAAGTCAACGTAAAAAGTAGTATACATATTTCATGAGTGTTTCTGTGCTCTCTAATTCTATTGTGGCCAATTGTGAGTCCGCTCCAAGGCCCATTGCGGCAACTCCGCATCTCCACAGATCCACAGAAAAAGCAGTCACACTGCATGTGACACAATTTTTCGTCGCGACTTCCGTGCACCCACGCATTTAAGGAATAGTCGTGTGCGTCTGCGATTTTTGAGTTGGAAATTATATCCCAAGTTAGTGAGAAAAAAATTTTCAGATTTTTTAAAACCAAATTTCATATAATTAAAGATGGTCAAATTCGTTAAAGCAGGTAAAGTTGGTATGTAATCATCCTTTCAGCAGTTTATCGTTGATGTGTTATCGTATGTGTTGATGAATCCAATCCGCTCAAACCATTTTCCAAGTGATTCACCTAGAGTGTCCGTGAGATGACTTACACAGAAGCAATGACAGGCTAGTCAAGTTCTTGGACTCAATTTGTTGAATAGGCCTGCTATGTGGAACAACAGAATTCTCCCATCCTTTGACCAACACAATCAATTAACCGATAATGAAAAATTTTCAATATACTAACATTCTAGCTATTGTTGTCCGTGGTAGATTTGCTGGTAAAAAAGTAGTCATTGTCAAACCTCATGACGAAGGTACCAAATCACATCCTTTCCCACACGCCATTGTTGCTGGTGTTGAAAGATACCCTTCAAAAGTTACCAAGAACTTGGGTGCTAAAAAGACCGCTAAAAGATCAAAGGTTAAACCATTCATCAAAGTTGTCAACTACAACCACTTAATGCCAACCAGATACTCATTGGATGTCGAAGCTTTCAAATCATCAGTCACTTCTGAAGCTTTAGAAGAACCTTCACAAAAAGAAGAAGCTAAAAAGATTGTCAAAAAATCTTTTGAAGAAAGATACCAAGCTGGTAAGAACAAGTGGTTCTTTACTAAATTACAATTTTAAGTTTTCGACCATTTCCGAGTATTGTGATGGGTTATGTGATTTGTTGCAGTGTTCGAATGGTTGGATAAGTTAAAATAGGAAAATAGAATAAAAAGAACTAAAATTGAAATATTATTAATATAATTATCATGCATTGGGTTTCAAGAAAATACACAATTTTTAATGATCTTAACTTTGTGTGTCCCTTCTCATGTATATTTACTTGATGTATTCATAATACTACAAACTGTATTTTAGGCGAGATCTCTCAACCTTGTAGGATGTTCATATTGAACTGAGATGGTGTCTCTTCCGGAGCCCTTCGACGGTGCGACATCATGCCCTAGTGTCGCGCTCGCCATCGTACTCGTTTTTCAACACTTTGAATCACCCTATGACTGATAAAGTACAAGACGGAGTTGAAAAATTGGACTTAAAGTCCACCGACCAGGTGGTCACCCCTTGGGAGGTCGAAGGTGCTGTTATCGACGGTAAGGATCAGGGTATAGATTACGACAGATTGGTGCAACTGTTTGGTACCAGGCATGTCACCAACGAAACTTTGACTAGATTTAAACAGTTGACCGGCCAAGAACCACACCCATTCTTGAAAAGAGGAATTTTTTTCAGCGAAAGGGATCTAGGAAAGATATTGGATTTGTACGAACATGGCGAACCATTCTTCTTATATACCGGCAGAGGGCCATCTTCAGATTCGATCCATTTGGGCCATTTAGTGCCTTTCATGTTCACCAAGTATTTACAAGATGTTTTTGATGTTCCGTTGGTTATTGAGTTGACTGATGACGAGAAATTCTTGTTCAAACCAAAGTTGACTGTTGAGGATGTCAAAAGATTCGCTTTCGTAAATACTAAGGATATAATAGCTGTTGGCTTCAAACCGGAGAACACCTTTATATTCTCGGATTTGAACTATATGGGAGGGGCTTTCTACGAAAATGTCCTTAGAACCTCAAGACAAATCACCACCTCGACTGCCAAAGCGGTGTTTGGTTTTCAAGACAGCGATTGCATTGGAAAACTTCACTTTGCAAGTATCCAGATCGCTTCAGCTTTCCCATCGTCGTTTCCAGATGTCCTCGGATTACCACCAAAAACACCATGTCTAATTCCTTGTGCCATTGACCAAGATCCTTATTTTAGAGTGTGCAGGGATGTTGCTGATAAATTGAAATTCTCGAAACCAGCTTTGATCCACGCCAAATTTTTCCCAGCTTTACAAGGTGCTACCACGAAAATGTCTGCTTCTGACACTACCACCTCGATCTTCATGGATGATACTCCAAAGCAAATCCAAAAGAAGATCAATAAGTATGCCTTCTCCGGTGGTAGAGCTACATTGGAAGAACATAGAGAATTGGGAGGTAATCCGGAAGTTGACGTGGCTTATCAGTATATGTCTTTCTTTAGCAATGATGACGAGAAATTGAATTCTTTGGCTGAAGCCTACAAGAAAGGGGATTTGTTATCCAGTGAAATGAAGAAAGAATGTATTGAAGTTATCCAACAGGTTGTGGGTGAATATCAAGAAAGAAGGGCCGCAGTCACCGATGACATTGCCAAACAATTCATGACTCCACACAAATTATCTTTATACTCTAAGGAGAGACTAGTACCAGCCAAAGTCCGGGAAAAGGGCGTTAAGAAATAATTTATAGACTATTATCCACATTTCATCTTTGTATACACTTCAATTAGTGCCCGAGTTTCCTCCGTCGTTCAATGTCGCAACTGGCATCGATACTCTACAAAACCTTTGACACGTTTTCCAACACAAACATCAATTTGTCGAAGTCCTCTTCTGATGTTTCATCACCTTTACCAAACCATTTGGAACCCACAGAAAAAATGACATTTTTGGGGGATTTTAACTTTTTCAAAAACAATTTGCCCACTTGTGACGCCACTATTTGGATTTTCAAATTCTTGAAGTCTCCTATTATGATATTCGGCTCAATGCCTAAGCTTTCTTCATCGAGATTGGAGATATCTGAAAGAATATTGATGGATTGTTGAGAGTTCAAGGGCAACTCGAAAGTGGTGTCAACTATACCGTCGATTAATACATTTAGTATTATAGTGTCACCGATCTCTATTCTGTGGAATTGAAATTCGGTATCGTTATATTTTTCAGTTATTGATTTGTTAAAGTCTTCCATTTAGGTCGCGAGTGGTGAAAATTGCAGATTACATTTAGTGCTGAGTATGTGGCGGAACGAGCAATGGGTGAGACTACAGGAAAGCAGTGAGAGATGAAATGGCGGCACTCTAAAATTTTCTGGTGAAATCGTATAGAGTCAAAATAGCCTTTCAACTCAACATTATGTCGCAACAAGCACCGCAGTACTACTCACCTCTCACACCACTCGCGGCAGTTGACAAATCTCCATTACATCATATATTTGTAATCTTAGTCAAATGACATATGCGGATGCGAAAACTGGTGAGTAATTTTTCAGTCAGATCATAAAACCCACTGAACGTCTAGTCTTTACACCTAAGAATGTCAGTGTTTACCCCCATACCGGAAGCTATAAAAGCGTTTAAGAACGGAGAATTCCTCATTGTTATGGATGATGAAGACAGAGAAAACGAAGGAGACTTGATCATTGCAGCAGAGTTGATCGATCAGCAGAAAATGGCATTTTTGGTCCGTTATTCGTCAGGATACGTCTGTGTCCCGTTGGCGAGCGAAAGAGCCGACGCATTGGATTTGCCTCCCATGTTTGCTAACAAGACCGATAAACACGGCACTAATTATACCGTCACCTGCGATTATGCTTTTGGAACTACCACGGGGATTTCAGCCCACGATAGGGCCTTGACTGCCAACAAATTGGCTGCCGCCACCTCCAAACCTGAAGACTTCATAAAGCCCGGTCACGTGCTACCATTAAGAGCCAAACCTGGGTTATTGAGGGAGAGAAGAGGGCACACCGAAGCCGCAGTACAATTGTGTGAATTAGCAAACTTACAGCCTGCAGGGGCCATTTGCGAGCTAGTTAGAGACGATGATGGGTTGATGATGAGGTTAGACGACTGTGTGAAGTTCTCACACCAACACAACATCAAGTTGATCAATATCAAACAGTTGGTGGAGTATATCTCCTAAATTGATGTATATATTTTATAGAATTCTATTTTAACAACATTTGCACCTTTCTTTTACCTGTGACCTCATCCTTAATGGATTTAATATCCACCTTGACCTTATCGAATACTCCGATGGTTCTCTTTTGTTTGCTAAAGTCGGTGAACGCCAATTCAAACTTAGACTCGTCGTAAATCGATGAATTAGCATCACCCAAATCTTCTAACCTGATCAACCCCTCGATACCAAACTTCGGCACCAACACAACTATACCGTTACTGAAACATTTAATGACGTATCCTTCTTGAATGCTCTCATTTTGCTTCATGACCTGCCCCACATAGTACTCAATACTCGATCTTCCAGCAAATTGGGCATTTCTATGACGTTTGTTGATGTTTTTGACTATCAACTCCATCTTGTTTTTGTCTCTATGACTGGCAGTTAGTTCCTCGTATCCGATGGCACCAGCCAATTGTCTGTGAGCCACAACATCGCAGTACCTTCTGATGGGAGATGTGAAATGGGTGTAAATATCAACTGCTAATCCATAATGCCTGAAGTCGGGATACCCAAACGACCCCGATGGGAAATATTCCGCGGCCATCATACATCTGGTAGACATGATTCTCACCAAGGTGTTGAAATAGGGATCTTTCGCATCCACACAATTATCTAACGAATCAGCCAATGCTTTGGAGTTTTCCAATGAGATATGCATCCCATTCTTACGTGCACTCAACATCTCGTTCAAGGTTTCAAAGTTCACTGATGGTGGGGCAGCATGTCTTCTCAACATTGCAGTTTGGGGGTAGGCGTCGTATATCTTACGAGCAACCGATATGTTGGCTAACAACATGAACTCCTCCACCAAAGAGTTGGTGTCCAATAATTGTTTTATTTCCACTTCTCCAGGGTCCGAGGTCTCGCTGTCCATATGAACCTTGACTTCTGGCGATGCCAAATTCAATGCCCCGTTGTCCAACCGCTGTTGTTTCAACTTCTTCGATAATGCCAACAATATTCTCATTGAGTTGGTCAATTCGTCCTGCTGAGAATTGTCATCGATTCTGTTTTGGGCCTTTTCATAACTGAAGGCTTCTCTGGATTTGATGATGGATTTCATGTACTGGACATTTACTATATTGGCATTGCCGTCCAATTCCCAAATCACCGAGAACGCAAATCTATCCACATACGGTTTCAAAGAACAAAGGTTTGTTCCCAATAACATCGGTAACATATCGATTCTTTTATCGACGAGATAGACTGAAGTTCCTCTTGAGGCACCTTCGGCATCCAACGCAGTGTTTGGCTTGACGAAATGAGTGACATCAGCAATGTGGACTCCGACTTCGTAATTGCCATTGGGCAATTTCTGAGCATGCAAAGCGTCATCGATGTCCACACAGTTGGGAGGATCGATGGAACATACCAATTTGTGTCTTAAATCGACTCTTTTGGCCAATTGGGGGTCGCCGTTGTCCAAAAGTTCCGGCACGGTCCAGTTGTCCCCCTCAGCAGGTAAGCATTTCAACACATTGGTGGCAAACGGCCTATATTCCACGTCATGTTCCAACAACAACGCCTCCGTTTCTGCCTCCGCGCTTTCGATATCGCCCAAGGTCCTCACGAAGTGACCCTGGGGGTATTTAGCGGTGCTGTTCCACGAATCAACGGATACAACGATTCTTTTGCCTAAAAGTTCTTTAGCTTTTCTGGTCAATATCCGAATTTTGGGTAATACACTATCCATCAACATCACAAGACAGTATTTGGAGGCATTTCCCCCGTCATCAGCAGAAACAGAGCTGGGAATAATTTGCCCCACATAATACCTCCATGACCTTCTTATGATTCCCACCACTTTGGCAGTTGGCTGAAGCTTATCTTCGTCGTGAATTTTATCCGAGGAGGCCAAGTTGATGGCTTTGGAGGCCTCTTGTGCTAATAATAATCGTTCTTTGTCCGGAATAATGCTGGTACCACCCCCTAACTCCGTTTCGTCGTCATCTTCGAAATTATCGTTATCTATGGCACCTTCTTCCACGATAACCAGCGAAGGAGTCCTCCATTTGTCCTTGGGTAACAATTCAACCACCACCAAGTCACTGTTGAATGCTCTGTTCAAGTTTTTGGTGCCTACAATCAACAACGGCTTTTTAAAATTGGGAACCTGTACCGTTCCTTGTAAGAAATTGTATTTGGAGATATTGAGAATCCCTTTGAACAAGGTTTGGTTTTTCATTCCACCCAAAATCCGGGATTCGGAGTAATATTCCTGATAGGACATCTCATCTCCCACACTGGCAAACGATTTGTTATCACTAGGAATGAGTTCCCGAAGACCGTCAGCATTGGGAAGCAATTCGATGTATTCGGTCAAGGATTTGGCGAAAATGCCCTCCTTCAATGCCTTCTCTCTATTGTCTTTGTCATTACACACGAAAACCATCTGGATTTTCGTTGGCGAGTTATGGGAGTTCAAATGGTTGTCGTACCAGCTGACGACCTTTCTGATCGATCTATCGTTTTTGTCGTTTATAGATTCTCCACGATTCCTGGCAACATAGGTTTCCTCATGGAATTCATTATGGAAAATGACGAATCTTTTGTCGTCAGCTTTGACCAAGGTTCTTAATCTCTGGTAGATGGGGAACGATTTGTTACGGACTTCTTCAAGGACTGTTTGGGGGATTATCACATCATAGAAACACTCGGGATTCTCGAGCAAGTCAATAGCTTGAAGCACAATGTTGGTGTCCAACACAATATAGTGGCGAACACCGTCTATTTTGCTTGGGACGTCAGATAATGCAATGTTGGGCATTTGGCCATCAGGATTGGATTTGACAATCAGGGAGCATTTGGTGCACGACTTGGAATAGCAAACGATATCGTCACGGAGATAGTGCTCCCTGACGATTTTGGTGGCTGTGCCGTGTCTGGACATGACAAACACTTTGGAAGTGACGGTTAATCCACTGGATAACCTCTTTTCACTCATGATGGATGTCTTCTTGTTTTTCGCGGGCTTATTTTTGGAGCGATGCAGTGGTTTTGTGTAATTTTCATTTTGTGTAATTTTGTGTAATCACTTTGTTTTGGTTGTATAACTTTGTTTATGGGGCTTTAATTTGCACAGCTTTATTTGTAGCTTTGATTAAAGGGTGCCGACATTTATTAATATACACTAAAGGTCCCCAAAAGACCCACTATTGATTTCGTTGATTAGTTTCCTCATTATTTCCTGTTTAGAACCGTCCATCTCATTCAAATCTTCCTCCGTCAAGTTCTTAACAGCCGTCAAGATATTTATCTGGTCGGGATTCAATTGCTCTATGTCTTGTTTCTTTCTATTTACAGCTATTTCTACGATTTCCGGTTTGGTGATATTCAATAGTAATAAGGTTTCGACTAATGCGTGGGATAGTTGCGGGGTTCTCTCCAACAATTTCTCCATCAATAACGGGTTAGTTGAGCTCATATCTTTGGCTTCTTTGATGAGTTGTAAAGCCTGATCTTGAGTTAAAGTCGACAATATTGTAGCCACTGCTTGGCCGGGGGCTTGATGAAAAATCTGGGACCCCAAGGGAATGGGAGGTAGTTTTTCCACCTCTAAATCATTATCGAACGGGTCGTTTTCATTCGACAACGAGCATTTTAGGTTTCGGTTACCGATGGCAAAGTTATTCAAGTTCCTCACGGCCGACTCGGCGGTTTCGTGGTCAGCATACTTGATAAAAGCATATCCTTTAGACTTACCACTTGAGGGATCAAATAACAATTTCAAATCGTCGATGGGCCCTACAGACTTGGCGATTTCCATCACTTGTTCTTCAGTGTAATCATAGGGTATATTCCCGATGTACACACTCTGTCCCTCCATTTTCGGTGTGGTTGTGTTAAGCGATAGGTTTCTGTTCAGCAGCCAGATTTTCGCACTGGAAAATTTTCGGATACAACCATGGAAGCCAAGGAGATTAAATCAACGGTGTCCAACTTGGAGAAGTCCACGGACGATGTGACGATTTTGAAGTTGTTGAACATCTTGAATGACGGAGTGAAACCATCGGAGAAATTGTTGAGGGAAACCAAAGTGGGGGTGGCAGTGAACAAGTATAGGTCCAGTGCCAACAATGACATCAGTTCATTGGTGAAGAAGATGATTAGATCGTGGAGAGACATTGTTCAGGCGGAAAAGTCCAAGAAGAAAATGTCGGCGTCGCCAGTCAACGGAACCCCCGCCAAGGAACCTGAGGCTCCCCGGGAGAATAAGTTTCATTCCGGGCCCCGCAACCCCAAAATTGACGGCATCAGCACCGATGTTTACGACGATTCCACCAGAAACGCCTCCCTTACTGCGCTATATACCGCATTGGCCATTGAAAGGGGCGACGACGGGAAGCACATATTGAAAATCGCCACCGAAATCGAAAAGGAGGTGTTCAGAGACGAGTACCTGAAAGTCACCGATTCTTACCGAAACAAGTTAAGAACGTTCGTGATGAATCTCAGAAACAAGAAAAACCCTGAATTGAGGGATAGATTATTGACCCGCCAAATCGCCGCGGAAAAGTTCGTTAAAATGTCTCCCAACGATATGGCCCCAGAAGCATTGAAGAAAGAGATTGAAAAATTGCACAAACAGAATCTTTTCGATGCCCAAGGAGCCACAGAAAAGAGGGCTGTTACCGACAGGTTCACCTGCGGGAAGTGTAAGCACAAAAAGGTCAGTTATTACCAAATGCAGACTAGATCTGCCGATGAGCCTTTGACCACCTTCTGTACCTGCGAGAATTGCGGTAACAGATGGAAGTTTTCCTAGAACGGGAAGTGATATGTAGATTACATGTATTTATATAGATCAATGAAGAGGAATGATTACACAAATGAGGTGTTTTTGGCCAAAAACGAGATCAAATCGACCTTGGTGACGATCTGAATGGGTTTCAAGTCAGCGTCGGTGATGATAGCGTTGGAGTTGGTTTCGAAAAACTTGTTCAACAACACCAATGGAGTATCTAAGGTGATAGCCTCGTATTGCCTCTTGCTGTAGCCTGAGGCTTTGTTGATGGAGAACGATTTCTCAAAGTCGGCCAATTTTCTGAAGTCGATTACCACCGATCTGATGGAGTTGGTCATCTGGACTTTCTTGTTCGAAAGGGCTTTTAAGATCGACGATAAAGTAACTAAACCGACTAATTTGCCAGAAGAACTCAAAACCGGCAACTGGTCGAAACCATTGGCTTGTAACAAGTTGAAGGTCTTTTCGATGGTGTCTGCCAAAGTGACGGTCACCACCGGAGGTTTGTCTTCGACCAAGTCTCTGATGGTCTTGGAGGCCAAGAATTTATCTTGTTGAGTGACGTTGGGATTGGATTCCTCGACTTCGAACCCGTTGGTCTTCATCCATTCGTCATCAGCAAATTTAGACAAGTACGATCTGATGGAGTCGGGGAATACCACCACCACCACATCTTCCTCGGTCAAATCTTTGGCCACATCCAAAGCGGCTTGCAAAGCACTTCCGGAAGAGCCACCTACCAAAATCCCTTCGTCCTTGATGATTCTTCTGGCCAACTTGAAAGATTCTGAATCGTCGGTTTTGATCCATTTATCGACCCATTTCCGGTCAAGCACGTCGGGAATGAAGTCGTAGCCGATCCCTTCTACCATATACGACTCGGTGCTGGAATTCAACGCTTCAGGTTGAGCCAAGATGGATCCCTTGGGATCTGCACCCGTGACACTGATCTTGGGGTTCTTTTCCTTCAAGTACTTGGAAATCCCGGTGATAGTACCCCCGGTACCGGCACCGGCAATCAAATGAGTGACCTTTCCTTCGGTTTGCTCCCAGATCTCGAAACCGGTACCGTAGTAATGGGCATTTGGGTTGGCTTCGTTGGAGTATTGGTCCAAGATCACGGCGTTAGGGATTTCCTTCTCCAATTTCTTGGCCACACCGATGTGGGACTCGGGAGAGTCCCAGGCAGCCTCTGTGGGGGTTCTAATGATCTCAGCCCCCAAAGCCTTCAACACCGATACCTTCTCGTTGGACATCTTTTCTGGCAAGGTGATGATGGTGCGGTAACCCTTGACAGCACCGACCAAAGCCAACCCGATCCCAGTGTTTCCGGAGGTAGGTTCGATCAAGGTGTATCCTGGCTTGATTCTGCCGGTTTTTTCCGCTTCCAACACCATATTCTTAGCGATTCTGTCTTTGATAGACCCACCGGCGTTGAACAACTCGACTTTGGCGTAAACCTTGGCCTTGATTCCCAAACTTTGGGGGATCTTGTTTAATTTGATCAAGGGCGTGTTGCCGATCAAGTCTAAAGCATCGTTAACTAAAGGAGGAGGACCAGTCATTTGCAGTTGAAGATGAGAATAGGTGAGAATATACGATGAGGTCTTTTTTTTCGCACTGTGGCTGCGGGAGGGTCAGCTGGTGGAATTGCGGGAGGATCAGCTGATAGGCATCACACATTTATTATCCTACACTTGACGACATCGGAGTCCTGGCCAGGGATCCCCTTGGTGAAGTCGAACACCAGAAAAATGCCTTTCCTGTCGGCGACGTACACCTTTCCACCGTCGGCGGAGAATTTGATCGAGGCGGCCTCGGTGTATCGTTCCGCGTTGGAGGCTTCTCCCAACTGCACCACCACCTTTTTTATGGGGGTGCTGAGGCTCAATTCGTGGTTGGGGATGGCCACAAGGTAGATTCTGCCGTCTTTATCCAAGAACGCCAACGCGTCTCGGCGCGGCAGGATCGCCAGTTTGTGGATGGAAAACCCAACCTCCAGGAACCGTAAAAGGAGATCGGAGGCGTTTATGTTGGTGATTTCGCGGTCTTCGTCCACCTCGTTCTTGCTGTGCTGGCTGCTGGACAACGAGGAGCCGTCGGAGACGTTTCGGGGGTAGGAGGAGTCGATGGACGCCCCTTCAAGTCGCAACATCACCGGAGGCCTATTTTGGAGCGAGCAGGAGGTTAGGACGATGGTATTGGGGATGGTGCCGAACTGAACGTCGGTGATGCCTTCATTATCCATCATCAACGCATCGTCGTCCACGGTGTCGTCGCCATCGGAATTGTCGTGGGACAACTCGGTTTTTTTGCGCTTGGACCGGCCCACGGTGGTTTCGGTCCAGATCAATCGTGGTTTTCGGAAATTGTCCGATCCCCCGCTCCGTAGCCGGATAATCAAGTACCGGGACTCCCAAACACTGCAGCAGATCAAATGGGTGGAGGTGGCATTGAAACTCATCAACTTGATGGGATCTCTATAAGGAATGGTGATGGTTATGGGTTCTACCGAGGCAATGATTCTGCCGGTGGAATTGGTGCGGTTCAATTTGTGCAATATTATGAACGGCTGTTCCTTGCCGCTGACCCTTTCGCGGGCTGTGATGCTGCACGCTATCAAGGAGTTGGTGGGGGACATCGATGCACACCGAATGGGGAAGTCGGTGAAGTAAGTGTAGACTGGCTTGCCCATTTCATGAGGAAGCGAGGTTTTGGAGATGTTGAACACTCGCATGACCCCTTTGGTGCCGCTTATCACCAACAAGTCGTCATTTATTTGGCAACTCAACTGCTCCCAGGAGGTTAGTTTCTTCTTGCGATCCTCGTTAGCGGTGTCGTCATGAGACTTGCCTGAAAAATCGTTGCTTATCACCACCTCCTGGCCGTATTCTTCTCTCAATTCGCTAAACAGGGGACCGTATTCCCCTGTCAGCTTCCCGCAACAGACCAATATCGGCGGGGTGTCGGGGTGGTTGGAAACCTCGTACAATTCCCATCGTTTATCGGTCATCATCACAAACCGCGTGAACTCGTCGCCTGTCAACGGGTCGATGGTGGTGTGGATATAACTGCTGTTGTACCGCGGGGTTTTCTTGATCATGGGGTTCTTGAATATGTTCCCGGAGAACAAGTTCTTCTGCAGGGTCTGGAACGTCGTCAACTTCCGGTGGAATGGGAAACACTTACTGAAGTTGTACTCTTTCTGCTCGCTGAACGTCGAAAGGATTCGGTGCTCTAACTCAGATACCGACGACTTGGACTGCTTTGCAGCACCGTCGACGATGGCTATGTTCTTTATGGGTGAAACCGAGTTTGAATCGGTATTGAAGGAAGACCCGGGTGTTGGGTTGATCTTAATGGGATCCACACTGACATTGATGGAAGAAATCACATCAAGGTGGGCGTCTTCTTCTTTGGCGTATTTGTAAAACAACCCAATCAAGTCCAACTGCTCCGATCCCCCGACGTCTCCTATTGATTTCTTAGACGACGACCGTCGTCTGGATTTCCCAGCGGGAGGTGGTGCGCCCTCGTAGTCGATCGGGGGTGTGTCGTGTTGTAATTGCACCACTATTCTGTAAAGATCTCGCAATTGGGAAAGGGGTTGTAAAAACGATACTCTGGGGGACGAGCAGTCGGGACAGGCAGCGGTTCCAGTGGAGTCGACATTGGAAAGAAAGAAAGATTCGGATACTACACAGCCGCAGGTCAAAATAGCGGCGTCCGCGGTGAGATCTTTGGGATTGAGGCTCCCTGATAGCCTCAATAGGGACTCTAGGGAAGGTAGTTGGTTCATTGGGGATGAGAGAATCGAGATAATCGCGCGTAGATAAGGAGATGGCAGAGGGTGAGATAGAGCGGGTGGAGCGAGTTAGGGCCGGTGGAGGGAATTAGGGCGGGATAGACCGCGACACTAGAACGAGCTTTAAACTAGACCTTCAACTAAGAGACAAATACTCTTGAATACATTAATCGCTATCCTACCTACAATATTCTCCCTCCTATCTTATCGCATCTCTCCTATCGTATCGCCACCTCTCCTATCTTATCGCCACCTCCCCTATCTTTCGCCATCACCTTTTCTTCTCATCCTCGTCGACAGTTTCAATTCGGGTTATCGACCTCAAATCCGCTATTCTGGATTCTCTCTCAGCTTTGGAGTTTACCACATAGACGTCATCCTCCACATGTTGATCGTTTTCGATACTGATGACCGATTTGGGCGCTTGAGGAACGAGAACTTCAATATCTCCATCCTCTTCCTTATCTAAACTTACACTGTAATCGAAGAAGGAGTACATGGCATTAGCGAACACCCCGGCTCCCGATTTGATGTTCTCCAACAAACTGGAACGCTCATAGGCAATGGTGGTGGGGCTGAAAACCGGTTTTAAAATCACCACCGATCTTGGAACGAGGTTCAACAGCTTTAACGTCTGAAACTCCTCGTCATCGGCATAGGTTTTTCTGGGAACCGAAGGACTTTGGAATGAATAATTGGTGGGGTACGAATAGTCAGGCGTGGCAAACGACGGCATGTTGTGAGTGGGGAGAATGTTGATGCCTGATTCGGTGTCTAGCCATTTTCTCACGTCGTTCAAGGTTTCAGTGGCCTTGAATTCCTGCTTCAAGGCACTGCCGTCCAACAATCTGAACGACAAGAGGCAATTTTGGTCGACTTCGGCTACTGTATTATTGTAATCTACCGGAATCTCGAGGTAGTCCGGTTTCTTGGGGTTGACTGGTTCTCTGGAGTCCCTCAGGGTCACATCCGCCTTTTCCGGGCGAACCGGTATGTTGCTGAGTTTGTGGGGGTTTTCACTACCGCCGCAATCCAAATCCGGTTTTGGAACTGGCTTCCTTTGCACAACCACGGCCCCAGGCCTGGATTGCTCTGGGACATATTTCATCAAGATACTGTTGATATTTTCGGTATCCGAGTCGGTAATCGTCTCTAAAACCTCACCCCTCTTCAATATAACAACCGACGGAGCTGGAAATTCAGGGAGATACTGCGTCAACGACAAATAGTCCGTCGACCCGTACGCTATTTTGATAGCCACAAGATACCTAAACACTATTTCGTCTATCTTGACATCGTGGAGTAATGTATCCGAATCCTTGGTGACGTATATGAATAACGGTTTGCTGGTGGTAACTGATTCCTTTACTGCATCTTCGACAGAATCACGAAACATCTGGCTGGATTTCATTATTCTGTTGATGTTGAGTTAATAATAAAATAGCAATACGGGGTACAAAAGTTTATATGTTTTTCAAATGACACAAAGTCGCGGATAGTTTGAGACATAAGTGAGACACCGAGAATGGTCATGTGATGTGGTGAGAAGATAAGAGCCCAATCGGTCACGGCTTAATCAAATCCAGAACAGAATAGCCAATGCTGAAATAGGTGATCAGTGATTTTCCACAAGAAGGCATTTGAAATGAAGTTGCTGGAAATTGCTGAATTACCGCAGATTTGAAGAGGGGAAGAGAAAAGGAGAAATAGAGGAAAGGAGAAATAGAGGGGAAGTAAAGGGGTATTTCCAGAGAACGTTTGAAAAAATAAACGAAAGGTGGTGCCAAAACGGTTCGAGGCAATCCTCACTCCTGAACACTCGAGCTAAGGCACATCAGCAGCCATCGTAAGTAATCAAGTGTAGATTATTTGGCCTTCTGAGAACATTAGACAATTTGGACTCTAGTCTCTTCATTCGAAGTACGTCACCGCCAAACCTTCAGCTCCCACAATCCTAAATTCCAACCGTTCAGTTGACAGCACACCAACCCACTAATACAATCAATCAAGAGCCCAACAATCAAACGAGCTCCGAGGCTAATGCCCTGAGAAAAGCCTGAGTGAAAAGTCGCACTCTCAACACTATGACCGAGTTCTTGAACTACACCGTCGACATCTTTTTGAAGGATGGAAGCAGGTCTTCGGGCACGATCTCGTCCGTAGATGCCTCGCAGATCACTTTGAGTGAAAACGGCATCCCCGTGAAAGAAGTCCCCAGCTCGTTGATTGCAGATTTGAAGGTAGTCAAGCTACCCGCTGATTTGATGAAGAACTTGAAAAAGAGGGCCAAAGACAAAAGAGACAAGCCCAAAGCCCGAGCAAAGAGAGAAGACACTCCGGAGATAGCTTCTGCACCTGAAGTGACCAGCGATTTCGATTTTGAAGCCAATTTGGCCATGTTTGACAAGAAATCCATCTTCGAAGACTTCAAAAACAAAGATAAAATTAAGCCCAAGGACAGGTTGGTGGGGCACAACAAGATCGAAAACACCAGAAAGGACCACGAGAAGTTCAAGAACGACGAAATGGTTTTGGACGGTTCCACCACCGATAATTGGGACTCCATCGGCAGTGGGGCCAAAAAGGGCCCCGCCAGAAACCACTCAGTTACCGGCAGATCGACCCCGGTGGAATTTTTGCCCATCAGCAAGGATTATTCCTTCGTCAATTCATACAACAAGGTGCCGATACCAGTGTGTTCCCCCATTCAATTGGCAGATATCGAGAGAATTGCCGGAGAGCACTTTGGGTATTCTCAGGCTTTGATGGCTGAGACGTTTGCCTCCAATTTGTCGTCATACATAGCCAACAAGATTTTGGGAGGCGCCTCGAGATTGAACCCCGTCAACCACAACTTGCCTCCTTTAGTATTATTGTTGATTGGTAGCGAGAGATGTTCTACGAGAGCGTTTTCCGTTGGACGTCACTTGGCAAATCACGGGGTCCGCGTGCTTGCGTACGTCATCAACCAGAACAATACCGATGAGACCTACTCCAGTCAGTTGGACATGTTCCAGAAATGCGGGGGGAAAGTTTTGTACACCTCCGTTCAAGAATTATTGAACATTTTGGATAATCAATTGGAAACTCCCGTAGAATTGATTATCGAAGCATTACAAGGATACGACGACCACTTGGAAGACGTGTTCTACGATTCCCAGGAACAGCAGTCCTTAAATGAGGTCATCGCATGGTGTAATCACTCTCACAGATCCCGAGTCATGTCGTTAGATATCCCTTCGGGCATTGATGGTGGGTCGGGAACGTTGACGGAGAACGCACTTTTGATCAAATCCAAATGGATCGTGTCGATGGCCTTGCCCGTTTCAGGCATAATTCATGGTTACAACAGCAACTGCTTGAACACCGACGATGACCACGGTATCGTGCATCTTTTGGTCGACATTGGCATCCCCAATAACGTCTATCAACGCAAGTCAAATTTGAGAAGGTTCGATAAAATGTGGTTCACGGCGGAAAATGTCGTGCAGATGAGCTTGGTCGATAAAACCTCCTCCTAGCATCACCAAAAACCGCCCCACTGCCCCTTGTCGCCATATGGGGGCCCCCAATCTTGGATTATAACGAGTCTCTAATGTACGTGCCCCTCCCGATATCCTTATTGAAAAATGCGCGAAAAACATCTGAACCACATACAATGTTTGGTAACTCATCTACCAATGGTCTGACAGGAGGGTGGCAGCAGGCGGGGGGATTTGGGTCATTGCCCAATAACAACCCTAAACCGGGGTTAAGCTTGAACCCTAGTTCTACCGCGACTGCCAACTCCAATGCCACTTCTTCAGGCTCCTTAGGATCAAACTCGCTCTTTGGAAACTCCACCACTGCAGCTAATCCCGGCACCAATACATCTGGTGGCCTCTTCGGCAGCTCCAATACCACCACCAGTACCAACAATACGAGTTCGGGGGGCCTTTTCGGGAATAACAGCTCCAAACCCGGCTTATTTGCCTCCAACAACACGTCGACCTTTAACAACTCCAACAACGTATTTTCCGGCCAAAACACCCAGAATAGCGACCAGAACCCCGCTGGCCAGCCGTACAGCTCCAGTACCATATTCAAAGGCTTGACATCCAATTTCGACATGCCAGCGTCCATAACTGGAGGATTGTTTTCCAGCAATGCCAAGGACCACAAAGCTACCAAGCCTGCATCTGCTGACACCAATGGTTCGGGGTCGGTATTGTCGCGGTTGGCCCGTAAATTCAACATTTTTCGCTCCACGCAGTCCAGCGAACAAGAATCGTTCAATGGTATATTCTCATCGAGCGATTACCCCAGCAAAAAGTCGTTGTCGTCCAACCACAACCCCAAAAACAAGATCACCAAGGTATCGTTTTCCAGCGTTGAAGCTAGATCTTCCAACGAAATAAAGAAGTTGATAATAAAGTCCAAGCCATTGAAATACCATTTGATTAATGCCGATAAAGTGTTGAAAACTAAACAATGGAGAGTGATGCCAGAGGTCATTCTGTCTGATAGACTATTGAACGACATTGACGATGATTCAGACGCAGAAGTGACTAATGTGAATTTAGACGACATAATAAGGCCTTCCAAAATCATGGGTGGGACTTCTGAAATCTCCCATCCCACCACCACCAACAGGATTGACGTGGAAAAGAATGGCTACTGGACCTCCCCATCTTTAGCAAGCCTTAAAACGTGGTCTGTGGCCGATTTGTCTTCCATAGACCACTTTATAGTCGGTCGTAAAGGGTTCGGTCAAATCGCTTTTAATTTGTCTGTTGATTTGGCAGAGCTAAAGGCGAAAGCAGACGAAGAAGGAAAAGATCTTCATGATGTTCTATTTGAGGACACTATCGAAATAGGGGCCAAGTTTGTTAAGGTCTACAAGGACAATGAACACAAGCCTCAACGGGGATTTGGGTTAAATGTTCCCGCAACCATTACCTTGGAGAAAATCGAACCCAAACAGCTGGAGGACTTGTCCAGCTTCATAAAATTGTTGAAACTGAAGTCAGGCATGGAATTTGTCACCTACGATCCCATAACCTTTACCTGGACGTTCAAGGTCCAGCATTTCAGTATTTGGGGATTGGTCGACGATGTCAAAGATAAAAAGGGCGAAAGAGTCGCTTCTGATTCCCTGGCTGATGAGGATACCTACTTTAGAGAGCTCAAAAAGCAGAAGTTGAACAGCGAGACCAAAGGCTTGCCAGGAACCTGGTCAGTGGAGAGCCGTAGTATTTTGGACTTGAAGAAAAAAATCCTACACAATGAGATAGATGCACAACTAGGATTCGCCAATAGCGAACACAAGCCAGAACAGACCGTTCAATTTTTGAAGAACGAAACAGACGAGACTTTGAAGCCCAGACGGGAAAACTACGAGTATTTGAAGCAGTTGATCAGTGTTTTTCCCGCAAATGTCGACTTGCTGGAAATCGTACAGGAAAAGGCGTATGAACCGGAGATAGAAGACGCTGCAGCCTTCGATTTGATCACTCCAAGACCAAATTTGGCAGTTTCTGACGATTGGTTGGTGCAATTGAAGCTTTCCAATGATCTCAACTCGGCTTTGGCCCATCATTTATCCAACTCGCAGGAGAATATGGTCAAGGATGGCAAATTGCAGTTGCAGCTGGTTGACGATATCTTATTTCATGAATTTAATTCTTTCGCCGAGTCCAACAGCAAAGAAGCTTCTACTCCCCTGAGTAATAACGATGAGAAAATGGAAGTAGACGATTTTGCGGGCGATAGGTTTGAGCAAATCAAGATTTACTCCGTGATACTACCTAAATTGTTGGAACACTCTGATTTTGGAAAACGATCCAACAAGTTTTTCAAGGTCTTGAACACCGCCATAACATTCGATGACCTAATTGCTGGCGACGACGAGTTGTTACCGAAATCAATAGTGGATATCTCCCTGCTTTGTTCTACATTGTTTGACAATGTTAAGCTAAACAAAGAGAACAATCGAGTTGAGGCTCACTTGAACGTTTTGCAGCAGAAAAAGCGCTTTATCGGTTGGCTACAGAACTATAACCGAAAAACGGTCGGTCAGTTGATTGGGGATACTCAGGATAACTTTGAGCGAATTTTCATTCACATATGTTGCGGGCAAATCAAACAAGCCATAGAAACGGCGATAAACTCGAATAATCATCATCTATCGGCGGTGTTAACGTCGATTGATTCTAATTACCAAGGGATTAAGCAAGTGGCCAAATCGCAACTCGAAGAGTGGGAGCACAATAACTTCATTCCAGCAAATTTGATCAAGATCTACAAATTCATTTCTGGCGACTTCAATGAGGAAATACTCTCCTCGATGCCGTGGACTGTAGTTTTAGCATGCAGAGTTTACTATTCCGAGTCTCAAGCCGAATTACACGACATTGTCACCCGGACCCTTTCCAAGGTGCCCTCCAACACCAGTTCTGACGACGATAACATCATTAACATCTTGAAGTTCTACTGCAAATTCAAAGCAGGTCTCAACAACGACGCGGTGGAGTCATTAAAGTCAAGCTCTTTGAACATTGGAATCAAATGGTTAGTGTTGAAGCTCGTTGAAGGAAAATGTGACGATGAGCTAAACGTGTCGATGGGAAAGTTTGTGCAGAAGTTGGGGTTGTGGAAGGAGTCCATTTTCGTCTTCTCCCACATTGAAAATGACGATGAATCGGAAAAACACATCAGGAAAGCCATTCAAGCCAACATCAGGAAGATAAAGAGCGACAATGTGGACGAGGAGCGGTTTTTGACCGATATATTGAAGATTCCAAGCTCGTTGATCTACGAAATGGTGGCCACCGACATGGACTCCAATCGAGAATACTGGAAAGCCTGTGAAGCATTTATCATTGCCACTTCCTGGGACCAAGCGCACGATGTAATAGTGCAGAAATTGGCCCCGCAAACCATCGTTTCCAAGAAACCGCTCCACATCAAACAATTGCTTGAATTCATGTCGAAATTCCCCAATCGCGGTGAAATCATCCCTACATGGTCCCAAGGGGCCGGAATTTTCCACAAGTACTTCAAATTGCTTCCATACATAAGAGGAGGTACTGCCACCAATCAAAATATTGAGGATATCGAAGGTTTGTTGGAGAAGATTCCGTTATTAAAGTTGGACGGCTCTTTGGTATCCAAAGCCACCTTGAGTGTTTTGAGTAAGGATATAGGGGACTTAGCCATCGACTTACACGTGGCGAATTGTAAATCGAAAGTGTTGGCTTTGCCGTTGGGAGAGAACGAGATTCAATATTTTAAGAAACGTATAGCATAGTATAGAATATACATACCATTTGATGCGGATGGGCCCGGCTCTCGCCAGTCTTGCGGGCGAAATAATGCCCTGTTCGCACCGCCAGCCTAGATCACCGCCAGCGCGCATTGCCGGTACAGTCTACCGCGCCATTTCGCCGCGGGCCCGCTCTCCGCAAGATCTTCTAATCCGCACTCGCGATAGATCCTAAATTCCTGATTACTCATCTAAACGTTAATGGCACCATCGGTATCAGAAGAAGCTTTAAAAACTCAGCTATCGGCCCCGGAGCCAGAACACTGCCCAGGACCAGAATCCGAAAAGGCAGGAAAAGATGACGCCTGTAATGGGTGTGCCAACCAAGATATTTGTTCTTCACAACTCCCCAAAGGCCCTGACCCTGATCTCCCCCTTATCAACTCCAAGTTGTCGATGATAGATCATAAATTGTTGGTGTTGTCTGGAAAAGGAGGAGTGGGTAAATCCACCTTTACCTCGATGCTTTCATGGGCTCTAGCTGCAGATGAAGATCTAGAGGTGGGAGCCATGGATTTGGATATTTGTGGACCTTCCTTGCCCCGGATGTTGGGTGCCGAGGGAGAATCTGTTCACCAGTCAAATTCAGGGTGGTCTCCTGTGTATGTGGCCGACAATTTGGGGATGATGAGTATCTCGTTCATGTTACCAGACCCCGACAGTGCTGTTATATGGCGAGGAGCCAAAAAGAACGGTTTGATCAAACAATTCTTGAAAGATGTCAACTGGGGCGAGCATTTGGACTACTTGGTGGTAGACACGCCTCCGGGAACTTCCGACGAACATTTATCGGTATCTACATATATGAAAGAAAGTGGTATAGACGGAGCTTTGATCGTAACCACTCCCCAAGAAGTTTCGTTATTGGACGTGAGAAAAGAGATCGATTTCTGCAAGAAAGCGGGAATAAGGATCCTCGGGTTGGTGGAAAATATGAGCGGGTTTGTGTGTCCAAACTGCAAAGGAGAATCGAAGATTTTTAAGCCCACCACGGGGGGAGGAGAAAAGCTATGTAACGATCTCAATATTCCTTTCTTGGGCTCGGTTCCTTTGGATCCTAGAATCGGCAAGTCATGTGATGAAGGGGTGTCGTTTTTCGACCAGTACGCGGACTCGCCGGCTGCAACTGCGATTTTAGACGTGGTGGATGCTTTACGAGACCAGGTGGAGATAAGCTTGGAGAAGTTGGATATTAATGATTCATGATATGGTGGTTTTCTTTAGCCTATTCTTTTTTGACTCTATTCCTCTTTGATCTATTTCTTTTTGATTCTGACCAGAATTTTGGGATCTTCCTGCCTCCTTACTAAACTCCTGTGGTCTTCTAACACTTGCCTTGCCTAGTTTCATCCCGCGAAACAATGTGCGAAGTGCGAAAGATAAGATGGAGCCTCAACTGCTCAAACAGGAAACAAACCTATCCATAACAAGAATCGGGGCGTTATACAAGGATTTCAGCTCGTATAAACAGCTCAACCCCGAGGGCTACGAAGCAAACCTCCAGTCATGGTTGGAAGTGCTCAAAGCCTTGCTTGAACACAACCATTTCTCCAAGCTAAGTTTACCGCCTAGGGTGACATTGGCTAACGAATTGAGTTTGAGTGGCATTGGTAGGCCGTTGAGCATCAATTTGGTGATAGATGAGTTGGTTGCATCCAAAGGTATCGTTGCAGTGTCGATATTTCTTGCGTTTGAGACCAAATTCGATGAATATTTGCAGCTGAACACCAGCATTTTGCAGTACTTCACCCCACAGCATTGGATCAGACGAGCAAATGCTGCTACATCTGATATCTTGAGGCTTTTCAAGCCTGACACCGAGCGGTTTATTGTATGGAGCCATCTTGTAGAGTTTGCAGATTTGGTGCTAAAAATGATAGAGCAGGAAAACGACGGGTTATACAGCTCCAGGCTATATAATTCGAAGCTATTAAGGCATATACTAATCCAGGAATGGCCAAATTTCACCCAGTTGGACTTGCAGATCCTCTTAAAGTACCTAAGTCGAGATTTGCAGAAATGCAGTGTAAGTTATGGGGAAGACGACTTTGTGTGTAAATTTGAAGGAGAGCCTTCTGACGAGGATCTAGGCATAGCTCAATTAAGGTGGAATGTTTACGAGATCACACAGCAACTACAAGGGACCCACAAGAGAATAGAAGTAACTAAGCTGAAGATCAAAGCTCTTTCGGCCGGAAACTTGAAGGACAAAACCATCAAATCGATAGTTCTCAGCTTGTTGAATACCAAGAAATTACAAGAACGGTCTTTTGAGAGAATAAGCCACACCCATGATAACTTGTTTGACGTATTAACCAAGATGAATGAAGCCACGTCAAATTACAAGGTATTCAACGCCTTGAAACAATCGTCCAAGGTTCTTGGAGAATTGAACGACCACATCGACATCGATGAACTCACAGACGTCAAGGAGGCTATTGGCGACCAAATCGAGCTCACAAATGAAATCACTGGCGTATTGAGCCAATCCGTCGATGTTGATGTTGAGCAGGAGTATGAAGAGTTGGTCAAGGCAGTCGAAGAAGAGGACCAGGGCAAATTGATAGAGCAGTTGCAGGGCTTGAAAGTTGCCGATGCACCAATAGAGCCAAAAGTTGCCGATGGCCCCGTTTCTAGCGACCTTGAAAGCAAAGTGCCGCCAGAACAGAAAAAACGATCCACAGAAACTGCCCCACAAAAGTTACAACCTTTACACAATTAATATATTTGACAAAATGTACAAATCTCTGAACATTCCTGAATAACAGAGAGCTCTACCTTTTAACTTTTAGCAACATTAGCGAAAGACAGTTCCCCACAAAGCTATCAATATCTATAATTTCATGTATGGGTGTTTTCAAGTAGGCAGGACTATCCCAATATTTGCAATATTTGTTGAGTCAAATTGTACAATTCAACTCTTGGATCGTCCAATTGTTCATCGTTTGATATTCTTTGTTGAGATTGTTGGCTGACGCTCAAATTCTTGATTCCAGACAAAATCGACTCATTTTCCTTGATCAAAGAATTGATTTCGGAGTTATTTGATTCCAATAATTGTAATATAGTCCACAAAGCAATATGTTCGAAAGTGGCGCTTTCACTCTTCAAGAACCTGATCAAAAATCCGTAGATTCCTTCATTTGGTTCCGACCAATTGTTTAAAATATATTGTTTATGGTCATTGCTCACTCTTGAACATAAATTGGCCAAAGCAGCCGCCGAATTACCACAAACCTCACCATTTTCGGAGAAAGTCAATGGAATTAATACCTCAATGATGTGGCTTTCGTATAATTTTGGTTTCAAGTCGTCAGCCAACGCCAAAATCGCAAAACAAGCAGAGATTTCTGATTGTACTGACAATGGGACATTTAAAACCAAATCTTTACACTTGTCGACGGCTCCGGCAGCCAATAATGCCAAACGGTTTCTTTCGCTGGATGCAGCAAGATTCCTTAAGGTAGATACAGCATGACACTGAATTTCTTCCAGTTCAGAATAATCTAATAATGAAACTAAAGGCTTAAGAAATCCTGCTTCAATAATCAAAGCTTCATTTGATGGATGAATTGAAATGTTTCTGATACATGCAACAGCTGCCAATACCAAGGGCTGGTGATTTGACGTCAACAATTGAACCAAATGAGGTAATCCCCCAGCTCTCACAATTTCCACCTGGTAGCCTGAATCGGAGGCCAAATTTCTCAACGCCAAAGTCGCTTGACATTGAACCCGAGGGCTGGGCGACGACATAAGATTGACCAACTGGCTGACCAATTTTGGCTCGGTCGTCGACAATTTTTTCCGGTTTGACTCATCAACCGCGATGTTGGATAATGCGGTGGTACAATAGTATTGCACATCGGCATCTTCATTCGACAACAATGACACCAACACCGGTACGGCACCAGCATTGACCAATTCTTGTCTGTTTTCGCCCGAATGAGTCATATTCAATAATGCCCCCGTGGCATTTCTTTGCACTCGGATATCCTTAGATTTGGCCAATTTGGTCAATGGTATCAACGCTCCGCTCTTGGCGATTTTGGACTTGTTATCGTCCTGAGTGGCCAAATTGGTTATACACCCCACAGCGTTGCATTGGACTTCGATGTTGGTGGACATCATTTGTCTGATCAAGGGTTCTAAGCCTCCCATTTCTACAATCAACACCTTATTATCATTGTTGACTGCCAAATTTCCCAAGGCCCCGCAGGCGGCTCGTTGGACTTCGGAGTCGGAACTTTGCAACAATATCAAAATAGGTTCCAAAACCTCTCTGTTGACGGCTCTGACGTCCTTCTCGGTGATCTCTGCAAATGCCAACGCGGCACTTCTTTGTAAATCGATATTCTCCGAGTACACCAACGTCAGTAACGCCTTCAAAGGCCCGTTGCTGAAGAAATCGACATCCGACCGGTTTTCTAAGTACTGCAACAATGAACTGATGGCTTCTCTCTCGTTTTCGGCTAACAAAAGTGGAGAATACTTCCCATCGTTGTTGCCCGACGACAAACAACTACAACAAATCCCCATTTGGTGGTTTGAATCTCAAATAAAAACTGTTAGTAGAAGGTTTTGTACTGTTCTGAAACGACTCGGAGCAGTGGTGGGGCTATATGGGTATTATCACGTCTAGTCAGACCTTCTTTATAGCTGATGCTGGCTTAGTGTGACAGCGCTTAGTGGTATTTGAGAACTGACTGGTAAGTGTGTGGATCTGTTATATAATCTGCAATCAGTATCTTTTTCCGACGATGATTACCTCCACAAAACGACGTGTTAATAGGGATAGTGTTCCTTCTGTTAAACTGAAGTGACGAAAAGTGAGAATTTTTGGTTTTGTGCAGGTTATCGCGGGTGGGTTTTGTGTAACTGCGGGTACCTCGTACCTCTTTTGTACCTCTTTTGTACCATTTTGTACCAATTTGTACCGCAGGGTTTGTGTCATGAGCTGGTTTCAAGAGTCAGTTTTGTGTAACAAGAGGTTGTTTCTATATTTTTCTGAGCTTCCACCCCCCGTATAAATACCTGGCTATAAATGCTCCGATAGTGCCTGCAATCGAAGCTACTGCAACAAAAATCACCATGCGGTCGTAGCTTTTACTAGTTCCTCCTGACGCTATGGCACCGCCAATAGGGATTCCAATTAGGTCCCCCAAGCTAAACACAAAGAACGCGGTGCCGGTCTTTTTGGAAAAATCCTTGGTGTGACTGATTTGTCCCACACAGGCAGGGGCTAGGGACAAAATCGACCCCGAGGTGAACCCGAAGATGCCAGCATACATGAAAAGTCCCACAAGGGTATGGCTCACACGCGTATTGAGCCAAAGTACACAAATCACTATGGATGATGAAAGCCCGATTACGCACAATGCATTGAATCTCCCGTACATATCCGCAAAGATCCCAGGTATTACTCTTCCCAAAATGGAAATACAGTTGATGGTTAATATGAGGTAGTAGGATTTGTCTGCAGAAAACCCCTGGGCCACCGAATAAGACGGTAGATACGTCATGGTGACCAAAAAAGCAAACCCTTGGCCCACCAACGAAAGAACGAGGCAGGAGTAGATTTTGTCCTTGAAAACTCTGATGTCGATGGATTTTAGTACCTGGAAAAGAATGGAGTCCTGCAGTTTTTCTTTCTCCTGATCTACGAAAACTTCCCTCCTATCTTTGACCAAAACCAACGAAATGAGGGCAAATAAACCTACAATCAAAACCCCCACTCTTATAGTCCACCCAAACCCTATTCTAGGAAACAACTGTTCGTACATCACGGGAAAAAGGGCGCCTCCAACCGCTCCTCCGATGTAACTGAGCCCTATTGCCATGGCTCGCTTTTTCAAGAACCAATGAGATAAAACCCCAATGTTGACTCCAAAAATTAAACTAGCCCCAACACCGCCTAGTATGCTATAGCTGAGAATAAACTGGTAGGTTTCGTGGGCCCACGAGGCACACAAAAAACCCACGGTCTGAAGACATATACCGGCAATCAAGGGGATTCTGCAGCCTAAATGGTCGAAAATCGGCCCCACCACCAACAAACAGCCAAATTCCACAAAAGAATTGATGGAGAAAATCCATCCCACCACCGAAGCATTGGTATGGGTCAAAATTTTGTCAAGCAAATAGCTCTGTAGCACCCCGGCGGCGTTAAGGAACGATAACGAGGCTATCATGCCACAGAATGATCCAAATAGCACGAGGTATGCCTTTAATCCTCCTTCCGGAAATAACTCGGCGTTATCCATCAAGGGTATGGAATTGACGTTGGAAAACATGTCATCGGCATTCTCGTAGTCATCTTGTAACGTATCGTCTTTGGCGATTTTTTCTTGAATATCCGGTTCCTCTCCGGCACCGTGCTGTGACATCTGGTTCTTAGAGTCCACGTGACCTTTAATTGGTGCTTGCATCACCACTCCGTTGTCCATCACGGTTCTGCTGACTGAAAAGTTTGTGTGATCTATATCTGGAGCGGCTTTGCGAAGGTGCGGAATTTGCGCTCCATCGATAAGAGATTTTAGTTGTAGTTATAAGTATTTCTGTATTTATTGGATTTGCGGTGGAAAGTGGTGTTCAGAGCGAACGGCCTTTAGATGCACATTAGATAGATGCACATTAAGTTGTGGTTCAGCAGCCTGAGTGGTTCGGGTTCGTGCTTTTCACCCTTCGGAATTGAGCTTTCGGAACTGGAGATAGGTTGATTTATACAGGAGTTCTGCAACAAACCGCAAATGCGAAAACCGTCATATTCCGCACCATTAGAGCTACTCTGTATGCTGCAGAAAGGATATTTCTGTGATGGTGGACTGATTTCTTCGCACGAAGTACCAGAACTGTAAACCGATGTATTTTCCTCAAATGCGCCTCAAATCCTCTCTAAGTTGGCCAAGCGATACCTGTCCACACTAAAAAGCTTCTGATACCACCAGTATGCTCCTCGCATCCCAAAACTCCAAAATCGTACCCCCCTAAAACCGTAGAGGTAAGTGTCCTGCATATAGCCCGGCACATTTGGGTGCTGCGAGCGCAGCATAACGGCACAATGAGCAAAACTGGCACCACGCGCGGCCTATACGACGCGATATGTGGGGCCTGCGAACCCCGAAGCAACTTACGTGGCCCAGTTCACCCACACGCCATTGCCAGACCGGTTTGAGTCTGGATCCCAATTTCCGTATCTGCTACTTTTCACATTCGCTACTTCTTCCATCCACGCCTGCCACATCCCATCCCCCTTCCCCCAATAATTCTCCCTCGGCTTGTGCCGTTTCCTGATCCGGTGCGAAGTCACAATTTCCAACAACTTTTCTGAGCGCCATGGGTATTAATAATCCAATCCCCAAGAGTTTAAAGAGCGAAAGCAAGAAGGCGGCCAAGGTGTTGGCGTCGTTCGTCAAGCCCAACCAATTGATCGGACCCGATCAAATCATCCCTCCCCACGTGTTGAAGAACGCCAAGGGGCTAGCAATTATTACGGTGTTGAAAGCCGGGTTCTTATTTAGTGGACGAGCCGGATCCGGAGTGATAGTGGCCAGATTGCCAGATGGCAGCTGGTCGCCTCCGTCGGCGATTGTGACTGCTGGTGCGGGAGTGGGGGGCCAGATCGGGGCTGAATTGACGGATTTTGTGTTTATTTTGAACAGTAAAGCGGCGGTGGACTCGTTTGCGCAGATGGGATCCATCACCTTGGGGGCCAATATTTCGGTGGCGGCAGGTCCTTTGGGTAGAAACGCCGAGGGGGGCGGTACTGCGTCGTTGTCGAGTGCTGCGGCGGTGTTTTCGTATTCCAAAACTAAAGGGTTGTTTGCGGGGGTGTCGTTGGAGGGTTCGGCTATTGTGGAGAGAAGAGAGGCCAACCGAAAATTCTACGGTGATAACTGTAAGGCCAGGTACATTTTGGCCGGGAAGGTGGAGGCTCCACCCGGATGTGATACTTTGATGAGAATCTTGGAGTCCAGAGCGTTCAGTAGCAGATTGCGGGACGAAGACGACGACTTGTACGACGACGGATATTATGACGACATTCCCGACGACTTTTCCGATACTACCTCCACCAATTCCCGACCAAGAGCCAATTCTCGCAGAAGATACAGCGACGAATATTCCGATGACGATGATTATGATGACTCCCCTCGGAGAAATCGAGGCACCTCGAGGCCCAACGGCACCCGAACCAACGCCCGTAATCCTTCCAGCTGGGAGGACGACATATATGACAACGGTGGTAGGAGAAGAGGCAATAGTGATGTGGATAACTTGAGTTCCCGCTTGAGCAACAGCAGAGTAAGCAGCGGACCTTCAAGACCGTCGACCAGCAAACCAGACTTCGGATCCAATCCTAAAACCTCCTCGAACCAGGCCATTGCCTTGTATACGTTTAAAGGTGAACAACCGGGTGATTTGGCATTCAAAAAGGGCGATGTGATTGATATTTTGAAGAAGAGTGAGACCACCGACGACTGGTGGACGGGACGGAACAACGGGTTGACGGGAATCTTCCCTGCGAACTACGTAGAATTGATTTAGATCGGGAAAGATTAGCCCAAAATGTACTTTTATTCTACTCCGAAAACGGTTCTTTAACTCAAAAAAGGTACTATTCTACTCCGAAAACGGCTCTTTAACTCAAAAAAGGTACTATTCTACTCTTCGACGAAGGTAAATGTGTTAGTATCAGAAAAATGCACTTCTTTTTCTCTCAGACGAACAACAAAAGTGATTTCTCCGGATTATTTTCCCAGCATGTGCTTCTCTTTCAGATTGAAAAACCAAAAGTTATTTCTCCGAGTCAGAGAAGCCCCCTCCGGATTATATTTCCGGTGCATTTCTCGAACTAGGGCTCCCAAAAATCCTGCTCTCTGGATTCTACTTCAAATTTCTCCGGTCTACCCAACTGTAAGCCCCTAAATTTCAAACACCTCTTTCACAGGGCAACACCTCTTTCACAGGGCAACACCTCTTTCACAGGGCAACACCTGCCCCTAAATTTCAAACACCTCTTCCACAAAGTGGGCAACCACCACCTTCCCCTCTTCGAATTTGGGGTCGTTGTGTCTAAAAATGGCCGCCCTGTGGGTCTGTTTAGTGTTTCTAATCAAAATCGGGAACTTGTTCCATTTCAACGAGTTCAAATTGTTGATGATCACCTTCTGGAAATCCAGGAGATCCAAGTTGAAATCCTCGACTTTGCCCTTCAAGTTGACCAACGACAAAGCGTCGGAGCTCTCGGGGATTTTGGTCAACCCACTATAATAGTCCTTGTAACTATCACTGTTCATGGCATCAAACACCGACTCCACAAACGAATCGGTGGTGTCAACAAAGTTGGTGGAGAAATCGGGTTCAAATTCAACCGTTTCATCGTGGTGCAAGTACTGAATGTCGTTGGACTTGAAGAAATCCCCTACTCGTTTGCGATTTCTGAAAATCTCTAGAATGGAGTTGCCTAGCATCCAAAAAAACCAGATAGGAGTCATAATGACCGCCTGCGCAATGACTCGCACCCAGTTGAACTTCCGAGACACCGAATGTCTCCCCTTCTCTAGAGCAGACGGAGATTCGGTCGATTTGAACTGAATGGGTCTGGTGATATCGATAACGTTGGGGCCGTAGCCTGCGATAAACTCCAAGGAATAGGCACTGGCGTTCTCGTTGACCATGGACTGGAACGGGTCCTGCAAGGAGATGGCAGCGGTGAAGTAGGCCGTTCGTTTATCGTTGATAATATTGGCATAAAGGTTCTTGTGCTTAAAGCAGCCCAACCCTGTGGCAAAGGCGGACCGGGGATCCGACATCCAAACGAGCAACGGCAATTTGTCTCTGGTGCCGTCCGCCAAAAACATCTGGGCGCCGGTGTGGGCCAAAATGTGGGGAACGCAATAATTGAAGATCTTCGTCCCCCAACTGCGGCCCGGATTTAACGCCCCCACGTGAGGGGTGCAGAAGGTGGTGAAATTCACCGCCTCGATGTCGTCGAAGTATCCCTGGGAGTACAAGTACCCCACGGCGTAGCGGGAAATCAACCCGCCCAACGAATACCCCGCCATGGAGAACTTGGCCACCCGGTCCTTTTCCGCCGCCAACTCCTGGGTGAAGGCGAGGATCTCGTCGCTGATTCTCTTTCCGTTGACATCGATGCCGTCGTAGGTCAAAAATCCCGAGTGGGAGCCGGTCACGTAGCAGCTAATGGCGGTGTCGGCTGCTTCGATCTGTGTTTTAAGATAGTTCATATGCTCGGGAGTGCCCCAAAGACTGCCAGTTAGTATTGGCTCCACCTCTCAACCCAAATCTACGTACCCATGGACCAAAACCACCAAGTGATACTCTACCATCTATTTTTAAGGGATTACGGGAGCGTTAACGGGATTATCTACGGGAGTATCTGTTAATGGGAGTATCTGTTAATGGGACTATCTTCTGATAATCGCATGCGCATTTTCCCCTATTTAAATTTCCGAGTTTCCCCATTTAAACTGAACTCCATTACACCAAAAACTCATTTACACCAAAAACTCCATTTACACTAAGAGTTTCCCCATTTAAACTAAATTCCCCTGAAAATTCACACTAAGAATTTCCCCATTTACTCCTTTTGAACTAATTTACACTAGGATTTCCCCTTTTGAACTAAATTCCCCTAAAAACTCCATTTAAACTAAAGACTCTATTTAAACTAAAGACTCCATTTAAACTTAAAACTCCAGTGGAATTCGAGCCATTGACACTAGAGAGGGACGTTGTTACTTCTACAATGAAATTGAAAAGACCAATTGCAAAGAAGTACTTCGAAGAGGTCTTGAACCAGTTGTACGAAGAGGGCTCTTTGATCGACAATAGTAAGTTGTAATCGAAATTTGGCTATTTCTAATTCTATCTCAAGTGCACTCTGTTGGCTCTAATTCTTCCCCAGCGGGCGCAGAACTCGCACCACCTCTGGCCGGTTGGGCCTGTGCGATGGTAGGCTTATATGCAGGACACTTACATCACTTGGTTTAAGGGGGTCGAGTTTCAAAAATTCTGGGCCGCTGTGGATGCCATACGATAGAGAATAGTTCGAGGAGGCAGTTTCTCAAGTTTTGAGTCAATTCGGGCCATTGGGAGCGAATAACAACTGTATTTATGATAGTCTCACTCTCGGCCCCTAAAAACTCCATTTGAACTAAAAACTCCATTTGAGTAGTTGATTTCGATGACGAAGTATCCCCACTGTGTCGGTGGTGGATTGCTTGATGGTTATTGTTGACAGGATCGATATCAGTGCCTCGGCTTCCAAGTAGATACCCTCTTCTGGTGATAGACCTAACAGGTTCGAGGATCTCAATTCAACTCCATTACACTAAAAATTACACGAAAATTACACTAAAAATTTCCCCAACAACACCGATGTCGCGGCATTGACGTTGAGGGAGTCGACGATGGTGTCGTGGTGGATTCTATTTTTCGGAATGCTCACGATGAAATCCGATAAGCTTTTGATGTTGGAACGGACCCCCTCTCCCTCGCTTCCGAGAACAAGGATCACGGGGGACTGTTGAAGTAGTCCCGATAACGAGTTCAATTCCGCGGCTTTGGGTCCGGGGTTTAAGTCGGTGGAGACAATGGACCAAGTTTTGGCGGCGGCGCGGAGGAACTTCAAGGGGCTGGAGATCTGGTAGATATCCATCAAGTCCAACGCCCCCGCGCTGGCCTTGGCGGCCGCCGGGCCGAGTCTGGCGGTATTGTGGTCGGGGGTGATGATGAAATCGGCCCCCAAGTAATACGCCGACCGGAAAATGGCTCCGATGTTTTGAGGGTCGGTGATTTCGTCCAAATAGAGGGCAAAAGGGAAGGAGCCGTTGGTCCTTGCCACCGGTTTTTCCACCACTTCGCTGCCGCCGTCGTCCCGCGCCACCACAAGCTGGTAGTTGTGATTTTCCGCATCGCCCACCGCTGCTAGCCGCGGTAACTGGAGCGGTCTGGTCTCTAAAACCACCCCGTTGTGGACGGCGTTGTTGGTGAGAATGTTCAAGTCGTTCTTGGTGGACCGGTGTTCGACCTTGATGCCATACCGTTTAGCGTAGTTCAAGATCTCCTCCGACTTCTCCTTGGGGTTGTGCATGAACAAACGGCTGTACAGGTGCCGTTTGTGGGCTCGGAGGGTTGATAACACCGAATGGGTGCCGTAAACATATTCGAAAAAGCTGGATTTGTTCAATGGCGGGCGGTCGTCGTGGTAGGCGCGGTTGTCGTGGTTGCTGGAGGTCTTCATGTCTTTATACCGGCGCTCCCGTTGGATTTTTTTCTGTAACAGCAGTTTTGACTCGTCCTTCATGAAGTTGTACTTTCGCTTGAAGAACTCGTCCTTGTCGACGCCACGTTTCTCCCATTCCTTGGGCTGGGTCTTGGGCGGTGGAGGGAGGAACTTGTCGATGGAGGACTTTTTGAAACGCGACAACAATCGTGTCAGGCTGAACATGGGTGTGAGTAGGAGATTGATGGATGAGATGATGGATGAGAAGATGAGATGAGAAGAATATATAAATAGGCGCGACTGGCGAAAATAGCGGCACCGACACACCGCGAAAACAGTGGGCCCGCCGCAAAAATAGGGCCCACCGCGATAAAAGGGCCCGAAAAAGGCCCACCGCCTCAGAATAGCACTCCCTTGGTGCTGGGAACCTCGTCGGTGCCGGTGGTGGAAATAGCCTCTTTGATGGCCACCGCCAACGCCTTGAATGCGCTTTCTGCTCTGTGGTGGTCATTAAACCCTCTTAAGCAATCCACGTGGATGGTGATGCTAGCGCCCTGGGCAAAGCTCTCCAATACATGTGGAATCATCTCGCACGACAAATCGCCGATTTTCTCCCGCTTCAATCCCAACTCCACCACCGCGAACGGCCGGTTGGACAAATCCACCACCGCGCGACTCAAGGCCTCGTCGAGGGGCGCGAACCCCGCGCCAAATCTCTTGACACCTTTGACCTGACCCAACGCCCGATGGAACGCCAACCCTAGGGTGATCCCCACATCTTCCGCGGTGTGGTGGTCGTCAATATGTAAATCTCCCACGCACTCGATCACCAACGACCATCCGGAATGCTTGGCCAACGCATGCAACATGTGATCCAAGAACCCGATACCGGTGTGGATGCTGATGGTCTGGGACGACGACGACTGTACGGCGTGGTTGTCGGATTTATCGAGTAACGACAGCTCCAATTCCACATGGCCGCCGTCCAACGACAACGCTATCTGGATGTTGGTCTCGTTGGTGACTCTATTGAAGGTAGCTGTGCGGGCCATGATGGATGACTCTTGACTCGCGGGTTAATGTCGATTGTCGAAGGTCGAGTGTCGAATGTCACAAATGTCACAAAATGTCGTTTTATGTCTTAGTATGTCTCAATGTCTCAATGTCACAAAATGTCACAGAATGTCACAGAATGTCTTTTTATGTCTTAGTATGTCTCAATGTCCTAATGTCACAAAATGTCTTGTTATGTCTTGTTATGTCTTGTTATGTCTTAGTATGTCCCCATGTCTCGAGGGTTCATTCGCGATACATCGATCTGATACATCGCAGGTTCACGCCGTCTATTAACGTTAATTGCACCATCATGAGCAGCGTGGCGTCGTTCAAGCGAACCGAGGTCATCGGCAGAGGCAAGTTCGGTATCGTCTACAAAGGCTACAACAAGCATACCAAACAGGTGGTGGCAATCAAGGTGTTAAATCTAGACACCCAGGAGGACGAGGTGGCGGATGTTCAGCAGGAAATCCAGTTTTTGGCCGAGTTGAAGAACGTCCCCAACGTTACCCACTACTACGGGTCGATATTGAACGATACCAAACTCTGGATCATCATGGATTACTGTGCGGGGGGCTCGGTGAGAACGTTGTTGAAAGCGGGGGTTTTCGAGGAGAAATACATCGCCATCATCGCTCGGGAGCTTTTGATGGCGTTGTCGGCTGTGCACAAGATGGGGGTGATCCATCGCGACTTGAAGGCTGCCAACGTGTTGATCTCCAAGGAGGGAAACGTCCAGTTGTGTGATTTCGGGGTGGCGGCCAAGATCTCCTCCAATTCCTCCAAAAGAACCACCATGGCCGGCACCCCCTACTGGATGGCCCCCGAGGTCATTCGCGAAGGCGACACCTATAATTCCAAGGCCGACATCTGGTCGTTGGGCATAACTTTGTACGAAACTGCCACCGGAGACCCTCCGTATAGTGACAAGGACCCCATGTGGGCCATGCAGATGATTTCCAAGCTGACGCCCCCGCGATTGGAGGGCAGAGACTATTCCCCGCAATTGAAAGAAGCCATCGCCTTGTGTCTTGACGAAAACCCCCAGGAGCGACCCCTGGCCGACGATCTCCTCAAGTGCAAGTTGATACGACTCAACCGAAACCACCCCACCTACATATTAAAGGAGGTCATCACCAAGTATTTGCTTTGGAGAGACAGCAACCACAAAAGACGAGATTCCATTGCCTTCACCAGTTTGGAACAAGACTTGAACAACGACAACGACGACACTGTGGATGAGGATGGCATCCAGGTGAAATGGGACTTTGATTCCTTGAGCAGCAGAGAATACATCATCGAGAACGACATCGACATCAACCAGGTCGACGACAAGTTCGATGCCACATACGACATGAACGATTACCGCGAAACCTACCACACCCAGCCTACGTTGCGGCCCGACCAACTTTCCCCGTCGAACGATAATACCGTGGGCAACACCCTTACTGGGGACCGCTCCAACATCACCACCTCCGCCAGTTCTTCCAACATCCCCAAATCCTTACAGAGTTTGTTTGAAGAGTCTCCGGAAGTGACCGCTCAACAGCCCTTGAGCTCCATGCCCCACACTTTTGAGCTTCCGCCGCCGGGAATTGGCAGTTCCATGACCGAATCCAGAATGGAATCGTCTCCGACCATCGAAATCCCCGATATCGACAAATTGCCCAATTTGACGTCAGTGGCATCTCTAAATCCCAGTTTAAATCAACCGCATTTGGCAAAACCACCAGCATTATATCATTCCCAGTCCGCATCCGGGAATTTGGAGACGAGGTTCAATTCCTCGTCCTCCACTTTGGGTAACCGGCCCCGCAAAAAGACCATTTCCAACTCCTACGGTAGCAATTCGTCTTCGTTCAGTACTTCCGCCAACAATACCGGTCATAACACCTTGAATAATGGGCAGATGACTTACGCCACGCCCCACACCCCGCCGTACTCCAACAATTCCGCCACCTCCCCCTCGCCCAAACCTCCGTCTACGGCCAGTTTTGCATCGGCTGCAACCAACAATTCTCCCTCGAAGTCCATGAAAGCGTTACAGGCAAACTCCAACCCGTTACTTCAGCCTATAAACTTCAAATCAACAGAAAACGGTGACCCTGCCACCGTTCCCGCCACCACCAACGGCTCCAACCCACCGCTCGCGAAAATGAAACCACGACCCGGACTTCATATCCAAATGCCAACCCCGAACAACGCCAGCTCGCTTTCGGCTTTGACAAATCACTTTGACGAGCTGGAAATCAACCAGTTTGGCGTCAAGACTGCCCAGGCAGGGACTCTTTCTATGACTCCTGTGACGGAAAAGGACTCGTTCATAGATCCTCACCTTTCCGAAAAGGACGACAAAACCATTACTCCTCAGTTCAGAGAACGAGCTGCTTCATTATCCACCGCCAACAGAAGCCTTTTGCCTCAGAGGAAGATGACGGCTCCCTCGGTGCAGACCCCCAACTCCATGTCGCAGGCCAAGCCTTTGGGGTCGTCTTTGTCCCCTTCGAGCTTTCAGAGATCCAAATTTCCCACTATTCCCACCATTAACAACGAAGTGTTCTCTGACTCCACTCCTCGACCCAAATTGGTGGGGGAGTTGGAGAATATCATCAAGTTGTTCAATTTGGGGTTGGAGGCCTTGGAAGAGAAGATATAAGTAAATGAGGAAATGGCTTGTCATATGACTCCAGATAGAACGAGATGTCTGAATGGGGATATGGAATGAGCTACAACCAACATGGGTGTTTGAAAGAGAAAATATAACCAACATGGGTGTCTGAAAGAGAAAAACCGATATGGGTGTCTGAAAGGGAAAACCGATATGGGTGCCTGTGTGAAAATATTGTACATATATGGGAGTTTGGATAAAACTTATCAATAAAATACCAATTCAGGTACTTTAATAGCCGATATAAAGCTGATATGGGTTCTTGAGAAGAAATGTACCAATACAGTATAGGTGCTTGAACATTTTCCATTAAAGTGCCGAGTTGGGTGCTTAGGATGGAGAAAAATTTGAGATAGTACTAATATCGATGCCATGGAATGAAGGATTACGGACACAGGTGCTAATGAAGAATCAAAATAGGTTCTTGGATGAATAATACCAATAGAGTACCAATATAGGACCAATAGGACCATTATAGGACCAGTAGGACCAATATAGGACCAATAGGACCAATATAGGACCAATAGGACCAATATAGGACTAATATAGGTGCTTGAAATGTAGCTGCGAACAAGTTGCCTGAACTGGGCCTGCACTGGGCCTGCACTGGACGCACTGGGCCTGGAATGGCGGCATGAAATAAAGGCTGCCTTGGAAACTTTCGCGCGACTCTAAATTCTCACTAATGCCTCCTAGAATCCGTAGAAGAATCACCACCGCCAAGAGGGAAGAGATCGAGAAGGAACAGGAGGCGATCTCTCGGTCGATTGTCCGTCCGTTTGATAAGGCTGCAGGGCTTCCTGTTTCCTACAGCAAGCCCCCGTACGATAATTATGAAGATGTGTTGAAGAACCCATTGACGGTGAAAGATTCGGGGATTCTCTACAGATCGTTGATGAAGTCCCGCAACAACTACCTCACGATGGCCCCCATGTTTCAATTGTACTGGGTGAAGCAGAGTCTTTACTCCAAGAAGATCCAGTCCGACCAGGCAGCCCACATCGACCGGAAACCGGTGTTGGGCACTGAAATCAATGCCAGAGACGTCATGGTGAAGTTGACGGACTGTGGGTTGACGGTGGGGCCACATAACTTTGAAATAAGGCTATTTATTGTCAAGGACGAGCGTTCGGATCCCAAAAAGGAAGAGGAGGTCAAGTATGGCGGGGCCATAGGTGGATATGACGAGGTCAAGGGTGAAAATGACGCTAGTTCGCAGCCCCCGGGCCAGGCCCATGACAATGTGGCCGCCTCCCCGTCGGAGTCGCACAGCACTGACAATTTGCCTCATTCTGACCGCGAACTACCGGAAGATGCCGAGAATGAACAGCTGTCACAGGCAGCCACCCCGGAGATATCGGCAGCCACCCCGGAGATGTCGGTGACGGAAAACACCCCCGAGGCCGAAACATCAACTGCGGGCATCCCACCGCCACCACCGGCCTCCCAGGAGCCCGACAAGGCCGAGCCCCCCGCCAAAAAGAAAAAATACGACCCCTCGGACTTGGAATCGCCCATCAACAAGACCATGATCCTGAACCTCCAGGCCATCGCCAAAATCGATCCCATGTTGACCAAATTGATTCAGGTAGTGGCCGAGGGGACCCAGACCCCCGAGCAGTACCAGGTTTTCCAGGGCTACGTTGCTCGCGCACGAGAGATGGGTCCGCCGCCCCATCCGTTTCTCTTGCCGGGGTTCCAAATCGACCCTTTCCAGCCGTTAAGGGTCAAACGGCTCATCAAGGAGTTGCGGCAGATCCGTGACAGCACCATGTTCACCTCGACGTTCGGCAAAGACCAACGTTTGACTGCGTTTCAGGAGAAGTATCTTTTGGATGCCATTTTGTTGTTTGAGTTCGTCGATAACCCTAATGTGAGGTATAGGCTTCCCAAACACGCCATCACCGAGGTGTTGGCTTCCCAGAACTCCGGCGAAGACCGTGACATCCTCATCAGTTTCCTCTGGATCCACAACCAGCACGAATTGGATGAATACCACCGGAAGTTGGACAAATTTCACAAATTCCACCAGGAAAAGGAACGGAAGCTCCGTGAACAGGAGGACGAGAGGAGGAAGGAAGAGGAGGAGAAGCAAAAGGAAGAGGAGCGACAGAAGTTGATAGAGCAAGGGAAATTGGAGCCTACGCCGGAGGCCGAAGACCCGGAAAATGACGATTCAGACATGAGAAGCCGAACCCGAAGAAAGAGGGCCCCACCGCCACGGAAAAGGAAGATTCCGCCAAAAGAAGTCGAACCAACACTCCCACTGGAGCCCGAGCCAAGATTCACCCCAGTATCGTTCGTGTTACACGACATTCCCGTGAAATTCGTGCCTATAATCACCAACAGTGTGGCCAAGGCCGAGGAAACGAGACAATACATGACTGAAATCATGGACAAAGGCACCAGGTCGTCCAATTTCTACCTCTGGTACCAGGTGGACGGAAAATTGGACGAAAAGTTGGCCGAAGACGTCAGAAGCGAACTCGTCAACGAGGAGAAGAAGATGACCGGGTTGGTGTACAGCTCTACCGCTGCCACTGGGCCGGTTAAGAAGAGACGGATCATGAATATTGGACAACCGTTGATGTCGCTGGTGTAGATTAGCTGTATACAAGATATTTACATTTTAGAGGCCCCTGTAGGTGTAGGCTAATTCTCCTTCTGTTCCGCCGGATCCTGGATGATACTCAACAAACTGGAAAATTGCTGCAAGTCCTTGGCTCGATTCTTGGAGGCTGCGGAATAGTCGGACTCGTAGATCGACAACTCGTCGGTGTCGTTGTTGGCAAACTTCCCGGCCAATATGGTCTGGGCGTCGATTTTGACTTTCCCGGAATCGCCGATTTCCGCCTGGGTGACTTTGAAAGGCAACACAAACTGTCTTTGGTGTTTGCCGGGGTAGTTCATGGTGTAATTTCTCTGTAAACCATGCTGGGAGGTGACGTTGGCCACGAACCCACCTATAGCAGCCTCCTTCAAGTCTACCATTCTACCGGGGGCAATGGTGCCGTTTTTGAACCCGTTGGGGGTGTTGGCGACCCGTCCTTTGAGGATGTATGAAAATCCCCCAGTGCCTTCTATTCTTTCCGATTTGTCCTGCAAGAAGTTGTATTTGGCTTTGTTGACCTCCGATGCCGCCAAGAACTCGTGCACCTTCTGTTTGATGTTGAAAGTGGAATTCAAAAGCACAATATTGGGGTATTTCTGAATGAGGAAGTTCTTAAACTGTTTGTAGAGCGTGGGGTTTTTGCTCAAGATCTTCTTGATTTCTTTCACCGACGCGTAAGGCTTGGTATTAAAGGCATAGCTGAGAAGCTCCACTTTTTCGTTGCTGGGTTTGACTTGGGGCGTGGTTTTGTTGGATTTGCCGGGAAATAACGGGTTCTCAGTGGTTTCGGTGTTCACGGGCAACCCCAACTCCTGGAACCGCTTCCTTTGATAGAAGGATCCGGAACTTTTTTCGATTTCCGGGATTCCAGCTTTGTTGTCGATGTTGTTGAAGATTATGTGGCTGGCGCCAAACTGCTTGGGCAATGAGGCTTTGATACCGTAATTGGAGCGAGAGGCGCTATTTCGAGGGGTATAGACCACCTGGTGGGTGGGGCCGTTGGTGGTGCCCCGCAACGCCTTCTGTAACGGCCGCGCCACCTGCGCAAGCCTCGAGTCTTTGAAAAGGCGGTAAAGCTCCTGGTTGTTCATGGTTGAGGTTCTGAAAATTTTCTCAATTCTGACATCGCGCGCGTGCGGGTAACCTCTTAACTCCGGGAAGTCCAAATCTCCGGATATGGGGTCCAGGGAGTGCAAGGGGGGACAAAAGGGGGGGGAAAGGGGGGAAAAGAGAGAGAGAAGAGACAAGTGATCGGTAGGTATAGTGCTTAACTGGCGTAGGACAAGGAGACCCCGAATTTGGTGAATTCCGGGAGGTTGGTGACATCGTTGATGGAGATCCGGGTCCCGGCACTGACTAAAAACTCCTTGAACCGGCCCTCCCAGAGAAGCTTAACCATTCTATCGCTGAGGCTTGTCGACATCTTCACCACACTGGTGAACTCGCTCTGGTTGACGAGGTTTTGGAACGCAGATATGACTGTGGTTTTATGATGGGGACTGTGGGAATGAACATGGGAGTGGTCTGCCGGGAGATGACGGTGGGAGTAATCGAGATGCATTGCATGTATGTTCTCGGCGTTGGGGGTGAGCAATATGGATTTTTCGTGCAAGGGTTCCGACGACATCACAATATCGTCAAAGTCAGTGGTGGAGGGATTTTTGGCGTTGTTATAAAGCTCCAACCCCAACGATAAGTTGCTGGAGTAGGAATAAAGGTTAAAGTCGTATTTGGAGCTGAAGGTGGACGCCACCGACGTTTTGATGGTATAAGTGGAGGAGAATTGCCCTAGAATGGGATTGCAAGCCATTGTCATGGTTAAGGGCTTCCCCGTGGAAGTAGATCTGGTGGAGTATCGGAAAGCAGTGGAAAACCCCGGACTCATGGTCATGGCGGCGTACCACACCTCGGTGCCGATCGATACCATGGAATTATCCAACTTCGGTATTATGGGAGACAAGTTTGGGGCGATTTTGGGGGTGGAATTGCTGGTGTTGCCGAAATTAAACAAGCACCTGAACCCTAGCAATGCTTCGTTGGTGGAATACACGAACTCCCGTGAAAACCGGGGGGTATTGGTCTGTAAATATACAATCATCGTGCCGTTTTTGGCCAAATTCGGGTTGCTGATGGACTTGATCAACAACTGGGTCTGCGGGGATAGCTGCTTGATGATCATGGACTCCAATGCCGACCCGGGAAAGTACATTCGTCCGTAAAGGAGCAAATTTCGGTTGCCATAGTTGATGGCTTCGGGGTCCTTAGCGGTAACAAACGGCTCCACCACCTTGAATCCAGATATCGCTTCCTGTAACGAGATATTCTTGGTTCCTAAGGTGTTATTCAACGGTAACGAGCTGTATAAGTACGCCAACGACCCATTGATGACGTTATAGTTGGATAAGGTGAAGCTTGACGCCAGATAATCACTGGCTTTGGAGGATATGTCGAGTTTGCACCCATTGGGTATCAGGAAATCCAAGATCGACTGAGAACTAGAGGTTATGTTGGGGAACACGTTCTCTTCTTGCCAGCCAGTGGCTTTGTAGAAACATTTCTGGAGGTATTCCATGTAGGTGTACATTGTTGGAGTGTTTGCGCGCATGGTGTCGCGGTTGACTCGAGGTGTCGCGGTGTCGTGGTGTCGCGATGGCAGTTGGGTGCAATGTCGTGGTGTCGCCTATTCAAACTTCACTCTTCTCCCCTAGTTTAGGTTCTTTAGCTCGTTCAATGACTGGATGAGATTGTCGATGCCCGGAAAGTCTTGCCGGAAAAGATCAGACTTTTGCTGCACGGTCCTTTTATCGTGGGTGTCAAAGGTATCCTCCTCGTTGAGGTAGAAGATAAGAAACTCGATGATCTTAAAATTAAGCACCTGCTGGTCGGAACTGTGGTTGTTGACGTTGGACGGGTTGGTCAACTGAAAGTCCGACAAGTTGAGTTTTTTGATAATGATCGAACACCCGTGGCAATACTCGAATGTCCGGAAGTTCTGGGGGTTTTTCAAAAGGATGTGTAAAAGCAATGCAATGAAGGAGATGTTGACCTCAAAATGGTAAGTAGGGTTTGGCAACGCCACGAATCTCAAAACCTTGGCCATTTGGGCTTTGGTGTTGAATATGGTCCTTGAGGCGGGGTGTATGAGCATGAGTCCTTGGAGTAAACGACAATGCTTAGTAACAACACCACTGTCGATGACATCGATGTTGTCGTACACCAAATCGTGGCACCCCACCATGTTTTGTGTCACATTATACCGGAAATTGTCTTGGAGCCTCATGAACCGGCCCACCATGCCGGTCTTCACCAAGGAGTCCCTTTGGCTCTCGATATGGGGGAGAAGGGTCACGAGGAGTTTCTCGAGCATGTCCAATGCGCTTTGCAACCCTTCCAAGGTGTTTTCGGCTAGTCGGCTGTTGATCTGTAGGATTGTGGTCTCCATTACTTCGTCGGCCATGCTGAATTGGGAATATGCCTCCAATATCGGTGCCTCGATCGATGTCAGTCTCGGTATAATTGCGCGCGCGCGCTGTTTACCATTTAAGGAACACATTTGTGACTTGTTACCAGCCGTGTTTAATTATTTTCTCCTGCACAACTCCTCGACGATAGATCCTCACGACAATCCTCACATCTTCAAGACATCCTCACAACTTCAAGACATCCTTAAGATTCTCACGACACATCTATCATGTCCGATGCGTCTCAGATTGTGTTGGGGTGCTCGGTGGCCGTTGTGTCCTCCGCCATACAATCGTTGGGCATCACCCTACAACGAAGATCCCACATGATATCGATCCACACCACCGATACTTCTGACACCAGCCATCATATCCACCAGCGAAACAAGCGCAACATGTGGTTGTTTGGGTTTTTGCTCTTCATTGTGGCCAATGTCTTGGGGTCGTTGATTCAAATCACCACTTTACCCTTGATCATCTTGTCGCCGTTGCAGAGCATAGGTTTGATCTTCAACAGTTTGATGAGCTGCTTGCTATTGCCAGGGGAATCGTTCAGTGTCAAGTTGGGCAGCGGCACTTTCATCATCGCATTGGGGGCGTTTATTATTGCATACAATGGAAATGCCACCCCGTCGCCGCCGCCAGAAGACGTGGATCCAAACAGGAAGTTCGCGATGATATTGAAGAAGCTTTTGGCCCCGGGCTTTCTCAGTTGGTTCTTATTTACCTTCGTGTTCATCGGGGTGCTACTTTTGGTCAATTTGACCATTACCGTCAAAAGAAACAGATTGAAGGAGAGTCTAAACACCAGGCAGAGCAAGTCCATTATCCGATACTTGGATAAACTAAAGTTCACTAGAGGAATCAATTTCGGTCTTGTGTCCGGGACCTTGACGGCACATACGTTTTTGTTTGCCAAATCGTTGATTGACGTGATATTCGAGACCATAATGAACGAGAAAAATAGTCTAGGGAGAGTTTTGACGTCGTCCAACCTCACCCCCTACTTGTTGTTGGTATTCATGTTGATGATAGTGGCGTTTCAGCTCACGGCATTCAACCTTGCGTTATCACAGATCTCCACTTCGATTCTTTATCCCTTGTGTTTTTTGGTGTATAACTTGATGAATTTGTTGAACGACTTGATCTTCAACTCCTTGATTTCCAACCACAGGATGACCGTAGCCCAATTGGGGTGGGTGATATTCGGGTTGGTGGGAGTTTTGGTCGGAGTGGTGCTCATTAGTTGGGATAGTGCGGTAGGTGCAAGCCACATCAACTATTTCCCTTCGACCGAGAGCGACGACGACTACATACTACATTCAAAGTTCCCTTACACCGACCACAAGCCTTTGGACGATGAGAGTGTGAATTTGATCAATAATTCGTTCGAATTGGAAACAAGTTACTACGGCAGTGATAATTCCATCGATAGTAACCACTTGCATCCCACGGTGTACCCATACCGCCACAAGCCGAAGAAGAAGCGAATCCTCTCGTTTGAACAGAAACAATTGCTCAGTCAATTGGACTTATGATCATGACCTGTACTTCTAGACAATGTATAATATCGAGTGAGTCGAATGAGTCGCACCAGTCAGTCGCACCAGTTAGTCGCACCAATTAGTCGCACCAGTTAGTCGCACCAGTTAGTCGCACCAAATAGTCGCACTAAACAGTCGCACCAAATCAACGCACCAAATAGTCGCATCGATGAATGAAGTGAACAGATTCAATCGACAGCCGTCTATCGTGTCGTACAAGAGCATAGAGGATCTCAGGGTGCTAAAAAGCTGGTTCTATGATTTTGGCGATGCCAAGGATTTGAGGCGGCGCGGAGTCGAGCGAGTGAAGGCCATAAGTTCCCGGGGAAAACTACCTCATTGCATCGAGTCCACATCCCTATTGACGTCGATATGTTTGACGGACCCCGAGTTCCAGAAAACGTCTCCATCGACGATTTACGACTCCAACGTCTTGCAATTGTCCTATTCCATGGCTCTTGTGAGGTTTGTCAATGGGTTGTTGGACTCTCTACAACAATCGAACTTCGCCATACCGTTGTATCAATTGGCTAAAACTATGAATGTTCCCAGTTTTTTTGTGGAACTAAGACACATGGCCACCCATGAAAAGCTACCGAGCTTGCTGATGCTTCGAATTGCCGTCAAACAGGCCCTTAATTGGCTTTACGACAATTATTGGACCAAAATCGATAGTATAGACAGCGACGACGAAGATTCCGACGAGCTAGTGCAGGGTGATTTGGATTTGGTTCAATCTGCGGTGGAAAAGTTCCAGAATATCGAACTGGCTTTGGTGTCCAACTTGAAAACCTATAAGAAAATCCGAAAACAGGACCTTGATGTGGTACTAAAGTACGGAAACTCCACGGAATCCGGTACCAAGTACTGGAAAGCAATAAAGACCTTACGAAAACTCACTGAGCAACACGGGAATGTGTGGCTTTTCCGGGTTTTGGTCCATAGAGACTTTTTAATTCGAAACAAAGTTTTCCACGAGAAATACTGTGCATTGCTAAACAAGTTGTATTCGCCGCTTCTCGACGAGTTTGGATGGACGTTCAAACTTGAGTTCGTGAACTTCCTCATCGGCGAACTACAGGAGAAGACGGCGGTAGACGACAAGATAGCAAAGAAACTCAACTTCGAATTGACCGGCGATGGCATACAACAGGCGGTTTTCTGGATATGTGAGTTCATAAGGGAGTTCAAGAACATTAATCCCAAAAAGGAGCGACTTGCGGCTCCCTTCACCTCCCCGCTGCTCATTCCGTCCATCATCGGCCAACTAAAGGCCCTCGATGTCGACATTCAAATCCCCATACTTGAAAGGCTCCAAACACTTCAGTTGCCGGAAGAAATCAACCTGGACGTCGTCAAAACACTAAAGGCCCAATATAATTCCAGAAAGTTGAAGCACTATGAGGCAGTGCCGTCTCTTGACTCACTTATGGCGGAAACGCAACCAATCACCAAGAAACAAAAGATCGAGCCCCGCAGTTTTCTATTCGAGCCGCACCGGGACTGGGAGCCCACGCCCTTCGGCACCTTGATTTAGGGAAAGTTAAATATATGTGGGGTTTGACCTTTGACTGCCTTGGACTGCCTTTGACTGGGCCGTGGTAGGCTGGCTCTGGGAGTGCCGTCTCCCGACCGTTCTTCTGTGGAGCGCGCAGTTTCTTCGCACCAGCACCGTCCCGCCCCTTCCCTCCCTTCGCACCCTCCTCCCTTCGCACCCTCCTCCCTTCGCACCCTCCTCCCTTCGCACCCTCCTCCCTTCGCACCCTCCTCCCTTCTCCTCGCACTTCTTCGCACCCCTCGCACCGTCTCAGCTCACCCTTTTCTCCCCCCTCTCCCGCCAGGGTCCAGAAACCCCCATTCGCACTCTTTATCAATCATCTACAGATAACAAGGATCACAAACATATACATTTGTACGTCTTTCCCCATCCACCATGAGTCCGCAGTGGCTACCTCAGAACATCCAGAAGCGGTTGCTCTTGTATGTGTTGCAGCAGTTGTCGCTTTTCTCCGAGATCGATCTCCCCAATCTAGAGGAAGTGTCACTTAACAACATCCACTTGAGGAATGTTTCGATAGATCCCGAGAAGGTGGGCCGATTGCCGGGATGTAACCTAAGATTCGGCCAGGTGGGAAGCTTAGAAGTGACGGGAGGGGTGATGGGAGGAGTCAACATCGACGCCAGTGACGTGGAGGTGGTGATTGCTCCCAGTCTAGATATAGATCCACAGTTGACCAAGAATGTCCAGAGCCAGCTTCTCCAGAGCACCGCCGATCTTGCTAATACTATAATGATGGATACTGCTCTGGGGGATGAATATGACGTCGGTGAAAGAGTTGATGGTGTTGAAACAGTCGATAATGCTGCTAAACCTTCTGCATTAGGAGGGGTGATGCAAAAGGCGGTGGAGTTGGCGCTCCTGAGACTACTGGTCAAAATCAACAACTTGAACATCAAATTGGTGTCGGAGCTAACTGACTTGGTCGTACGGGTGAACCAGGTGCTGTTTAACACTGTCAATGGAACCCGAACAACCAAAATTTCTGGAGTGAGCATAGTTTGTGTCAAGCCCGATGTTCCCGCCGGTGACCAAGAATCCCAGCCTACGGACGAGGACACAGACAAAGAATCGGATACCAGTGAAAGCAGCGACGAGGATTACGACGATGAGGCGGCACATTCACTTATGGACAGTATGGTGTTCACTCATGAGGAGGCAAGCTCGATATACATGAGTGCTACTTCCCAGTCATTTATTAAGGCTGCCAGCTCCCTGGCCACCTCGGAAAAGGTCCTTATGTACATAAACGAAATGGAGATCGAATTCGAGGGGTTGAATGAGATATCCGACTTAACTGTCAGCATCAGCGAGGTCGTGTTTGGCCTCAGTCCGTTGGTGCCTTCAGTGCTATCAATTCTCGGAGGGATTTCCAGAGGGATAAAGCTAAAGATGTATCAGAAGCGCAAACAAAACCCCACAGGATCTCCGCAATTCGACTTGGACGACGACGACGAGCTGGAATCTGATCAGGCGTTCAATAAATTGCATATTGCCCACATTATCGTTAGTCTAACCTCCGCCGTCCACCTCAATGGGAAACTTGCATCCCCCAGGAATAATTTGTACTTTGATTTGCAGAATTTTAACGTCAAACAAAAGAACCAAAACTTGACCTATGGAGGTATTGAAATTTTCAAAATCGTCCAGACGAAAAACGGCGAGGCTACGGATATTCTCCGATTTGGCACGGAGAATGACGAGCCCGCAAAGGCGGATATAAGGTTTGAACAGTTCAAGCCCTCCGAGGCTTCAAAACCTCATGAGTTTACCTTGCTACTATCGAAAAAGTGTGATATCGACTTGAATCCCTACGTTATCAGCGAGTTTATACGGCTTTCGAGGTCTGTGGAGTTGATTTCCACCCAGATCGCGGCCCTACTGGCTATTCTAGAGCTATACAAGCAACTGAGTGACGATTCCGAGCCAAAACCCTCAGAAACTCAGATCATCGTCCAAACCTCCAATATCAACATCAAATTTCAGGCTAAAGAGCCTTTGAGTGTCAAGATTATGCCAATCTCGTTCAACCTATTGAATAACGGGTTGAAATGCCAGCGAATCCTGTTGTATTTGCACAAACAGCAGGTAATTCTCATTGGTTCTGTGGAAAACATCAACTTGTTGATGGCATTGAAGGAATTTAAAGGCTACTTGAGTGCCAGCCATATCCCCAAATCGGTCGTTTTGAAGAGTAAAACCAACTTCAGAGTGGCCACCATCGATATCAGCCTATGTTTTGAGGATTGTATGATCATCATCAAGAATCTCAACCAGATGAACAAGGATGTACAACGGCTTTTAGTACAAACGGAAAAGTTCAAGGTGGTTGGTAATTCATCGGTGCATTCCTCGGCGTATGCCAAAAGAACCCGGAAAACAGCCACGAATAGACTCAATTGCGCTTTTTGGCTCAAGGTCGACAAAATCCATCTCAATGTGACTGATATTCCGAATTTCCGAACCTTGGTCACCAAAATTGACACTTTCCAGGTGTACCAATTGAACGGGGACACTTACATGGCCCTCAAATCGATAAACACCGACCGTCTTTTCAACAACACCACCGAGAGAATCATATACAACTATTATGACAAGTTCGAGTATCCTATGGTGTTTGGAAAAATGAAGAGCAACGGAGGGTTCGATATAAAGTTTCTCAATATCCTCATTGAGTATTACACTTACTGGCAGAAACTATTCTCCAAATCCAATGCCAGCAAAGCGGAGCAACAGCTCGAAGTGGAATTGGAGCAGCAGTTCGAGGAGACACTCGAAAGCAAGATCGTTCATCCAGGAAACAGCGACATGAGGTTCCAGTTCGTCAACTGCATCATAGGGTTGACTCCTTACCAGTTATCGTGCAAATTGCTTGTTGTGATCAGCCAAATGTACAGTGATGTGATAATAGACGGTCAAATACACGTCAAGTCCACGTTTCGGGACATAAACATTATGTTGGTCGATGATATGACGCACATTAAGCTGTACAAGAAACCCACGTCGACTTTGGTGGACTATTTGACCAAACAAGGGTTCTTAAACGTGGGAAATATCAACAATTTGCATTTGGGGGTCACTTATAACCTCGATGAAGCTCATTTGCTCAAGAAGCTGAACAACTATAACAGTCTTTCCAAACTAGACGTGAAATTGAACTTGGATGAAATGAATTTAGAAACCTGTGGTGATTCGTTTTATACGTTGATTCAGCTAATCAGCGATCTTAAGATACCAATAGTGTTGAAAGATGAGGAGAAATTCAAGGTACAAATGGGAAGGGAGGTCAACTTGATGGAGGGAATCGAAGAGATTGATTTGTTTAAGACTGGTGCGTCAGTGGAGGAAGCTGCTGAATTTAAGAATCTCCAGGAGAACTTTGTTGAGCTTAATATGGGGGGAGACCATGGGGCGGAGGGGGCAGCCGAAGAGATAGAAGAGACCGAAAACGGTACCAAAGAGGCTGAAAACCAAACCTTCGACCATCCAACACAAAACCCAGACATCAACTTCGTCGAAAGCTACTTCAACAACGCCACTGATGTCGAGTCGGTGAAAATAAACCCCATTAGTATCAACCTCAACCTAGGGAAATTGAATTTGTACATGTACGACGGATATGACTGGAAGGATACGAGGAAGGTCATTCGAGGAGTGGTCAAGAAAGCCGAAAAAGAGTCACAGACCAAAGCCTCAGAGTCCAGCCACGACAATGATGAGGAGGCGGACTTGGAAGTCATCGAGGAGACGTTATTCCAGTCTATACACGTCACATTTCCCAAGGGCATCGATCCTCATGAGATTACCACCAACCTCAACAAGCAGCTTAACGAGGTGGACACAGAGGCTCAAGGGTATAAGGATTTGAGGATACGAAGATCCAAAAAGTACAAGATGCTGATCGAATTGAAGGCGGTGGAGGTCAACGCCTCCATTTTAAGTCTCAGAAATCCCTTGTTTGAACCATTGGCAGCTGAAAGCGATTATGAGGTCACCAATGAGATCGAATTGATTGTAGATCTTGTCACAGTGTACGACAATTTGGTGAATTCCACCTGGAACAAGTACTTAAGCTATATGAGCAGCATTGGAGAAAAGGAGATAGGAAAGAGCATGATCAAATTTCATATCACCACTTTAAGAACCCCCACGAACCTTGACTTCAGCGAAACTGTCATCAAGGTCTCGCTATTGCCTATGAGATTATTTATCGATCAAGATACAAATGAGTTTTTCACGAGGTTTTTCCAATTCAATGACGTGAGATTTAATCTCCCTCGGATCGATGAAGAGACTTACATCAAGAAATTCATAATGGCCACAGATTTCAAGTTCAAAATAGACTACAAGCCCAAAAAAATCAATCTTACCGGGTTGAAGAACGGAGAAATCAACCAATTATTGAACTTGGTCACGATAAACGGCTTACTTATCAACCTAAGCTCCATCAAGGTCTATGGAATGAAAGGATTTGACAAGTTGTTGATGAAATTGTTTCAGTTTTGGCTTCCCAATATTCAAAACACTCAGTTGATCAACCTCCTCAATGGAATCGAGCTCTTCAGACCGTTTTTGAGTATTACTGGGTCGTTAAAAGACTTGTTGCTTCTTCCAATCACCGACGACAACTACTATAACAAAGTAAATAACCACAGCAAGAATTTCTTGAAGACCACCAGTTTCGAGTTGTTGAAGTTGGGCTACAAGCTCACCAACGGCACACAGAATTTGCTCGAGCAAGGCGAGGAGTATCTTGGGGGCGTGGGGTCAAAATCACGCAAACCCAAATCTTTGACAGAGAAGCGGACCCTGGAGGAACACTATAGAGAAGGCAACGCTATTGATGATCTACTCGAGCATTCTATGCGATTAAACAGATCTGTACAGGTAGAATCCAATATCTACGATAGCAGTAGGAAATACCTGGAGATAGAAGACGACAGCATGCACTATGATAGTGATGAAGAGATTGAAGAGGACAAGCTCATCAGTCTCTATTCCAACCAGCCCAAAAACTTCAAACAGGGGGTGAGCTATAGTTTCAAGTCTGTCAATAAGAATTACAACTTGACAAAGAATGAGTTGTTAGGGTTGATTGAAAAGATTAATCAACTGGACAATTACGAGGATTCGTTGAAGATTTTTTTGAAGAAATCGCCGTTATTGTTGATCAGACCTTTGATAGGCACCACTGAAGTTTTGTCCAAGACCTTGATGGGATTGAGTAACGAGATCAGTTCGGTCGACGAATTGGAGTCTAAAGATAAGTATAAATAAACAAATTTGAGTTTCCCCAAGTTTTGAACGCCTTTCTGTCGCTGGAAGCTTCCGTGCGGCGAAATGAGCCCTTTGGAATACTTGCGGTCCTCGATCATCTGGATTCTCTCAGCAGATTAATGCCTTCGGCGGACTAACTCATTCGGTAGACTTATGGCTCTTAGAAGCTAAATAGCGGACATCTACACCAAGAATTAATGGCTCTCAGCAGACTCAGCAGATCACCGGCTGCCCTTAAGGTCGTGTGACGTCAAGTCGAGGATTCGGTACGGTTAGCAGGGGTTTGTCTCAAGTTCGCCTGTGCAACGGGTCAAATTCCGGATTGAAACCTCGCTAAACCGTAATGGCAACCGGGTGTCATTCCTGATTTCATTCCTGATTGCGCAAATCCCATCGGACAATTTTCATCGGAAAATTCTCAACGCACAATTCCACCTCCAACTTTATGCGATAAGAATAATGCCGTGCAAATTTCTTTTTTTGATGATAACCTCCTTTTGCAGAAACTGTTAGCTTAACTAAATGGGGTAGGGTGTTGGTACAATAGTTTTTCTACTCCACTTGATCTCCACTTTCAGTAACCACCATGTTACCTCTAAACTAAATCCTATCAAGTTCAAAACCCTTCTCATCGCACTCAGTTTCCAGATGCAAGGCTGTTCAGTGGGGTCATTAAGCGACAAATAACGGCAAGTCCAAGAAAAAGAGAATTCAGATGCTATGATAGCAGCGGGGGCTTAACAAACAGATGGAGCCTTACCGTCAAAAGTCACAAAACAAGGTTATATACATGAAGTTCATCGCAGGTTTATGTTTGCCAGCGTCTGAGGCGGGCTATAATCAGCGAACGTCTCGAAATATTCCCTTAAACACTAGTACTCGGCGTTCTGAGCCAATAATATTGCCCAAAAAAAAATTAGGCATTTTTTATCTCATCTCGTACGGATCATTCTTATCAGGACATAAATAGGCTTCAAATCCTTCGAAAAGGATTTTCCTTAATTTGTTGTTCAACCAATAGTTCCAGATAGCCACATTTCGAATTTGGGGGAAGAAACAGCCAAACACTACACTATGGAACCCGTCAGATCGATCAGGTCCAGCAAATCTGCCGAACTTTTAGGTGACGACAAGGCTAATGACTTGGAAAAACAGGTTTCCAACCAGGAATACGAAACGGTGTCGACCGACGACACCAACCAGCCCAGGAAATACAGTTTTTCATGGTTGAAGGCCAGAATTCCCTATTTCCGCCTTTTGTGTCATGTCGTCATCGGATCCTTCTTCACCGCCTGGTGGTTGTCGATAGTCATTCAAGACAAACACAGACACCAGTGGTTGATTCCAACGGTGTTGTGGGGAATGATCATGGTGAGACTCATCACGTTTCACTGGAGAATCTTGCATCAGTTATTGCATTTAGCATCCATTCCCTGGGGCTTTTGCACCAATATCATCTACAACAAGTTGTTTCCCCAAAGGTACCAGAGACTTTTGGTCGGGGCCACCATAACTGTCGCTGTGGTATTGGTGGGGACGTTTGTTCCGACGGAAACCCCCTATTCTAGAAGACAAGACCGGGCAATCTCATTTTTCGGGGTGGTGGTGGCTCTTGCTTGTTTGTGGGCCACCTCAAGGGACAGGTCCAAGATCAACTGGAACACAGTCATCGGAGGAATGTTGATGCAGTTCATTGTGGCGTTGTTCGTGTTGAGAACCAAGGCTGGTTACGATATCTTCAACTTCATCAGTACTTTGGCCAGAGAGTTATTAGGATTCGCCAAAGATGGGGTGGCGTTCTTGACCGATACAGAGATGTCCCAGACGTCGTGGTTTTTCTTTAGTGTTTTACCGGCAGTGGCGTTTTTCGTGGCCTTTGTTCACATCTGGTTTTACTTTGGAGTCATCCAATGGGCCATTGGAAAGTTTGCCTACTTCTTTTTCTGGTCGTTGAGAGTCAGTGGGGCCGAAGCGATCGTTACTGCCGCTTCTCCCTTCATTGGACAGGGTGAAAGTGCCATCTTGATCAAAGATTTACTCCCGTTCTTGACCAAGGCTGAGATTCATCAAGTGATGTGTGCCGGGTTTGCAACGATATCTGGGTCGGTTTTGGTCGGGTACATTGGTTTAGGTCTCAATCCTCAAGCTTTGGTGTCGTCCTGTGTCATGTCCATTCCTTGTTCCTTGGCTGTGTCCAAATTGAGATATCCTGAAACCGAAGAGCCTTTGACCAGCGGAAAGGTCATTTTCCCTCAGTCACAGGACGAGGAGACGAGACCTCAGAACGTCTTGCAAGCGTTTTCGAATGGTGCCACCTTAGGGTTGAAAATTGCCGGGACTTTGATGATCCAATGTTTGTGTATCATTGGGTTGGTTGCTTTAATCAACGGTTTGTTGACGTGGTTTGGTAATTTCTGGAACATCAACCACTTAAGCTTGGAATTGATCTTTTCCTATTTGTTGTATCCAGTGGGTTTCTTATTGGGCACTCCAAGAAACGAAATCTTGCACATTTCGAGGTTGATCGCTACCAAAACCATTCAAAACGAGTTTGTTGCTTACTCCCAGTTGATCAACAACGCTCCATATAATGAAATGAGTGACAGAGGTACTTTGATTGCTACCTATGCCTTATGTGGGTTTGCCAATTTCGGTTCGGTGGGTATTACCATTGGGGTTTTGAATGCTATTTGTCCTGGAAGAGGTAAAGATATTTCGGCCACCATCTCTTCAGCATTCATTTGTGGGGCCATTGCCACCTTGATTTCCGCCGCTATTGCTGGTATGGTTATCCATGATTTGGGCGGGTTCATCTCGAAATCCTAGGAGTGTAACATAGAACAATAAAAAATAATAGCGAATCTCTGAAAATCTTAAAGCTTCGGTTGCATGAGATCTTCAGGGATTAGCGTATTTTTGATTTACACACGACCTAGATTTGAAACCAAAAATGGATTTACGCCGCTGTCGGGGCCGGAACTGGGTGAGCATAAACGAGGGTTACGGGATGTCGGAAATGGCAGCTGTGTAATTAGCTGCGAGACATTTCCAGGATGAGGACCACCGCTCTCTTTTTACTTTGTACCTACGTTCTCTTTTTACTTTGTACTACATCCAAGGACTTCGGGCCTTAGATGTACCGTGCAACGGACTTAATAATTTGCTATTTGAGCTGTTTGGGGTTTTAAAGCCAAATTCTAACTGAGCTATTCCTATTTGAGCCATTCCTATTTGAGCCATTCCTATTTGAGCTAGTTTCTAATTAAGCTAGCTTTATCTGTACCACTTTGACCGTAATACCTCCACCACGGCTTATATTTGCCATGTCCCATAGGGAGGTCGTTCTGAGTTCATGAGGTCATGAGGTCAATTGCCCAGGAAACTCAACCCTCTCAAAATCATCTTTTACTCCCACTCGTATCTGCAATAACGAGGATAAGTTCATTCGCGCGCTGACGATATCAAATCCAGTGGCATGAACAAGGATAAGTCAATTTTGCAAGGCTGTCTCTCGACAATATCCCATCAGTCTAGCTTGTTGAAGCAAAGCTTAAATGACAACAACTTAATGGCTGCGTTGAAGAACGGATCCAATTTCTTGAACGAATTGAGAGTTAATCAATTATCGCCCAAACAATACTACGAACTATATATCAGTGTGTTTGACTCTATGGAGCACCTATGCAATCATTTGGCAAATAGTTACAAGATCAAAAAGGAAAAGGACAAAGATACCTCCTTTTTATCCGACTTGTACGAATTGGTACAATATAGTGGGAATATAGTCCCTCGATTGTATATGATGATAGCTGTGGGTACGACATACATTTCCACCGGCGATGCTCCAACAGAGGCGATCATGAAGGATATGATTGAGATGTGTAGGGGGGTCCAGAATCCCATTAGAGGGTTATTTTTGAGATACTACTTGTCGCAAAAGATCAAGGATTTGTTACCCATAAGCAATGAACATGAGTTCAATAATACCGTCGAATTCTTGATCAATAACTTCATTGAAATGAACAAATTATGGGTTAGGTTGCAGCATCAAGGTCACTCCTCAGAAAGAGATTTGAGGTTTAAAGAACGAAAAGAATTGAAGATCTTGGTGGGATCTAATTTAGTCAGATTATCCCAGATTATCGATGATTTCAGCTCCGAAACCTACTCACCCTCGGACTTCTACCTGACAAGAATCTTTCCCATCATAACCGAACAGATCATCCAGTGTAGAGATCCTTTGGCTCAAAGCTATTTGATTGACGTGATTATTCAGATATTCCCCGTCAATTTCCACTTCAAAACCCTAAATGAACTTTTGAACAATGTAATCGTCAATTTGAACCCGATGTTGAACAAGTCAGAGCTTATCACCACTCTAATTGACAGGTTCATCAATTACAACGATGACGAGATCAACTTGAATGATTTTAACGATCCGAAGGATTTTGAAATTTTGAAAAAATCCCTTTTTGGGATCTTTTGGGAGTTTTATCAATCTTTGATTAACAAAGATTTGTCTCTTAGTGAACACTCCAGCATATTAGTCAATTATTTGAAGTTGTCTTTGAACTTTGACAAAGACAATTACGATAATTTAAACGAAATCTACCACTTCTTGACTGAATTCGAGTTCGATCAGATGTTCAAGGATTCTGGTTCGAAACTGGAGGTCGTTGAGAATAACAGATCGAATAAGGAGGAAATATGGTTGAACCTACTTATCATGCCAATCCACAATTTCGATTCGATTATTAAGTTGTTGAACTTGTCATTTTTCAGTGAAATCTTCGACAAGATAACTAATAAGCTGTACCAAAAATCGATCTGTCTACAAATATTGAATAAATTATTGGAAGAAAAAGAAATCAAGGTTCTGCTGACTGATGATATCGACTTGATTTTCAAATACTTGTTGGTTCTAATAAAAGAGTCGACTGAGTTAAATATGTCTGCCAAAGTGGGGGTTACCCCAAGTTTCAGGGTTAACAGTGAGAACAAAGTGATCACTAATGATTTCTTAACCAACCAAAACAAGATTTGCAAGATTATGAGTCAGTTGAATTATAATTCGGTAGATTTTTTTGGAAAAATCAATGACTTGACCTACATCAAGAAAAAATATTTGAACAAAAATGTCAACAGCACAATTTTTACATACCCAACTTTAATTCAACTAATTTTGAACAATTTGAAATTGGCAGGGTTGTTGAAGACTAGGAAAAGTGAAATATTCAAGAATAAGTTGATAAACAACTTTAAAGGGTTGTCAATTATTTTGGACGAGTTATATGAACATCATGGCGATTATCAATCAGATTTGGTGGTTAATTTGTACTTGAACTTGGCTGTAGTCTGTGACGAGTTGGCTTTATCCACTCTTACTTTTGAAATTTTCAACAAGATATTTATCATATTTGAGGAGAAGTTGATTTTCGGACAAGGCTCATCGCTGAACTTATTGAATTCAAATAACAACGACCCTCAAGAATCATTGAACTACAATTCCGTCCAATACCAAACAATTCTGATTGTGGTTAATAAGTTGAATTTCATCAGAAACCTTTCTCAGGCTGATTATCAAACATTGATCACAAAAGTGACATTATACGGGTCCAAATTATTGAAAAAACAGGATCAATGTAGATCAGTATTCAACTGTAGCCATTTATTTTGGTGGACGGAACAGTCGCCCTATTATGCAGGAAGGGGGGACGAACAACCTATTGAACACCGTCAGCAAACTGAAGGGCTGAACGATTTGGAGGAGGACCCAACCACTCGGCCGGTTGAGAGCACCGGTGATTTAGAGGAACAGGAACACCTTTACAAAGATGAGAAGAGAGTGATGGAATGTTTACAAAAGTCCTTAAGAATTGCCGACTCATGTATCGACCCTTATTTATCCAACAAGCTCTTCATTGAGGTCTTAAACAAATGCCTTATATTTGAAATTTACGGCAACGATTTGATAACCGATAATTATATAAATAGGTTGATAGAGTTGATTAAGACTAATGTTGATAATCTAGTTGACGTCAACAATTTGAAAGACAATGACGATGAAGAATTCAAGCGGTATGTTGAAATTAAGTCCTATTTCAACAGAACCTTGAGTTACATTGAACAACAGAAGGAAGATGAGGATAGGTTTTTGCTCGTGGAGACATAATATAGGTATCTGCTGGCTGTTGTCTTTGAAGCCCATTCTCTATAAGCCACTCCTTACCTTCAAGACGGCCATTCTTCTTTCTACAGCCTTCCTCGCGCCAAATTATAACTTCTCGGCATTGGGGCCAAAGGCCCGGCGGCACTCGGCGCCACAATGGACACAATCTCAACCCTGAGATAAGGGTGCGAATTTTATCGCTCAGCATGACTAGAATGGCAACCGAATTTAACTTGTTGAACACCCTCAAGTACGGCGAACCCAGACCAGTTGCCGCTTCGCACCCTAGTGAAAAGCATGAGGGCAGCTTCTATCCACTCAATGAGAAATCTGAGCGCCCTGCAATTGCTTCGAATACATTCATCGCCAACATCAGGAAATACAGAAGTTTGATCGTTGGCCTGATAATCGCCTTCGCCATATTTTACACCTCCAATGCCGTCGACTACTCCATGAATTGCCATTTCAACTTCAGCCTCCACCGCAAGGACTTCCTTCATCCGTTGAGATTGCTTAATGACAGCACTTTCCTGACGGCGGCTAACGACACTGTCCGAGAAGTGTTCCAAGTGAAGTACCCCGAGGTGGTAATGCCCAGTTTCGGAAAATCATTGGCGACTAAGAACGTGATTGATCATTATTTTGGCCAAAGCTGGGGCAAACCCGTGGTAGTTGACTATTCACCTCCCGACGTTGAGTTCAATAGGGTGGTGGTGACATTGGATACCCGGTCCGAGGGCGTTCAGTACGACAGATTAGCCCATTTGTTCGTTAATGGCGTCACTGTTTGGAGAACCTCCACCATGGAGCCAAGTGGCCATAAAGTCCACTCGAGGTTCGCTAAAGATCTTACTGATTACACGTCGTTGTTCCAGAATGAAGGTAAGGTAGTGTTCAAATTAGACAATTTGGTCAATGCCAGATTGACTGGGGGCTTCAATGTTTCTTTGGTAGTTGACTATTACTTTGACGAATCACTCGAAAAGAGATTCGAAGGTGATTCCATCAAGTCCATCTTGACCGATAGATCTATTGCTAAGATCCATGGTTTGGGTGTAGAAGATGTCGCCGACCCTCTTACTTATTTACCTTTAGAGTCATTCAAGGTGGAGATTCCCCAGTTGAATTCCAATTCCACTAGATTAAAGTTGGATATCTTTACCTCAGGTAATGCCGAGGAGGAATTCTGGTACACCAATGTGTTGAATCAAAACGTCAATAAGTTCAAGTCCAATGGAGTCCATTTGATTGGCCATGGGCCCGTGAGAGCCGTTATTGTCAAATACAATGGCCGGATCATCTCATCGGGTATCCCTGAGCCTGTTATCTTTACTGGTGGGTTGTCGCCTGCTTTATGGTCGCCAATGGTTTCCACCTCCGCGTTTGATCTTGGACCAATCCAATTGGACTTGACTGCGCTTCTTCCTCATTTGAGACCCGAGGACGAGTTAGAAATCTCCGTATCCAACGGGGACATAGATGATGGTAAAGTCGGCTCTAACTGGATAACCAGTGCTAATTTACATGTTTGGGAAAACCCCTTGGTCAACTCGACATCGGGTGGTTCCTTATCCACTGACTTTAATCAGGATAAAAACATCATCAACGTAGGTTATAACGGTTTGAACCAAATCATCTCCTATTCCAATGATGCTATTGTGTCATCCAATGTTTCATACCAGTTAACCAACGGTACTGTGTTGAATACCACTGTTGTTTTGGAGTCTTTCGGCTCAATTTCCAATATTCAGTCTTATTCATCCGGTGGATTGAAGCAGGAGGTTGTTCACAACGCCAAGTTTGACAAGAAATTTGCCATTACTGATTTGCACGACAATTCTCTGGTCACTGCCTTCGACACCAGCTTCGATTACCCCTTAGTATTGAGCTTGAGCTTGACCAAGACTGGTGAGGAGGTTCTTTATGATGTAAAGCTTGTCAACGGTAAAACTGTCGAGGTGTGGGCACCGGATTATAGAGTTTTGAAGTTGGAGGATGTTCAAAACGGCACTTCAGCCTTCACTTTGTCGCCTTCAGGCAACCATGGTACTGGAAAAACCGAAGGCAAATACAGTTTGAACAACGATAGGGCCGGAATTCACTATTATAGACACGTGAAAACCAAGAACGGTTCCGTTGACTACGATTTCGAGACTTTTGACGGAAAGGTCGACTATTGATGACTTCCTCAATGTACATTCATAACTATGTATCACCCAAAACCTGCCCACTCAATGGAGTAAATTCTATCCTCCACTGGGGCTTTGTCACCCTTTTCCTCTCCTTCTTCGGCCGCTATATCTTCAGCCTTGACGTCATCAAGTTCAGCTATAACAAACAATTTTTTCACCCCTGTGGCCAAACGGCCACTCACTACCAAATCAAGATAGTTGACTCTACTCACCGGTTCTACTATCAAATGGCTATGGAATAATGCAGGGTCTCCGGGATACGCCACAAACGCGCCACCGAACTTAAGTCCCGGTAATAGCCAGTATTTCCGCAGCTTTAAGTACTTAAACATCTTATAGTAGTTCCAATCGACTTGGCTCTTGAACACATCGAGGGAAACGTCGTCAGAACTTAACCGTGACACGTCGTATCCATACTCTGTGTAGTAGTAGGGCCCTTTTTTGTTGCTGTCTGCTATTTTGTGTCTTTCTGGCGACATATTCAGGGGAAGCGGGAGTTTTGTGCCATCAATCAACTTCCCCAAATTAGTATCTACAAGCCATATGACTTCGTAGGGAGTCAATAGCAACGGTAACCCTAAAAAATTGTTCTGCTGGGGAGCTGACGGTAATGTTCCAGAGAGCACTCCTAGTATACCGTGAGTGCGCAACAGTTTCACCGTGTCAAGATCGAAAATCAAAACATCTTGATCTATCACCGGTAACAATATCATCAAATGTTCGCGCTGCTCGGAGTTCGCGATGGCTGCAACTTAGTAAGTTCACCATGCAACGGAACGATAGAGTTCAGAGGAAAAGAGGGTCCAAGGCTTGTAATTGAGATTGTACATCAATCGATTAAGCTTGAAACTGATATCTTTGTTTCTCTTTCGTCTTCGGCTGTTAGAACGTTTGACAAGTTCGACTTAAACGAATTAGCGGGTGAAGTAGTACCTGTACTACCTTTGAGACCTAAAGCCTGGTTGGGCGATAACGAGGGCGAGGTATTGGATTGAGCTGCTGGTGTGTTGACGTTGGTGTTGGGATTAAGTTTTGCCACTGGCGGGGGGAAGTTATTGTTCTGGGATGTACCGTTGTGAGGATTCAACGAGCTATTTGAAGAGTGATGATTCAAAGGATGGGCGGAATTTAATGGGGTCAAGGGGTTCAAGTTAGCAGATGGGATGGTATTGACGTTGGAGGACGAATTGTTCAACTGTAAGGGGGGGATGGCGTTGTACTTGGTGCCGGAGATATTCCTTTTGTGGCTGCCGAGACCCAAGGGATTGGGGAAAAAGTCAGGATTGATGGACGATCTTCTGGAATTCGATGACGAATTGTTGTTTGAATGAATCTCGTTGATGCCGTTTATATTATAACTGGGATTAAGGGTGTTGGAGTTGAAATTGAAATCGAACGTGGTCGAAATACTGTTATTTCTCGAATTGACGTTGGAATTTGAGAACAATAAAGGACTTTGGTTACCGTTGCTGGAAGTTGTTGATAAGGTTGTCAAATTGGGGTGAGAACCGTTGGAGGCCGTTGAGCCATAGAAGTTCCCATTCGGCAAGGTTTGGGCACTATTGGTTTGGAAATTAGTATTGGTGATGGAATGTCTTCTTAAGGATAAATCATCAAACAACCTGCGCTTATTGATCAAAGGGGGTAATTGATTGGAGTAGTCGAAACTGGTAGACCTCAAATTCGATTGGGAATTGTTCAAACCGGTGAACGGGGGGTTATTGATGACATGTTCGCTCTTCGTGGGGCTGACGGAGTCATGAGGCTGGTTTAGCTGCTCATCGTCATTGAACATCGAGGTATTAAACGATATTCTCGATGGCGGGGGAGGAAGATGGTTTGAAGGAACATTTTGGGTTTGGAATGGCAATTGGCCCGTTGATGGTGGGTTCATGGAGCCAGCAGCTTGCGGCTGCTGATTCTGCGGACCTGGTTGAGATCCGGAGGATGATGGGGTTTGAACATATGGAACCTGTCCATAGAATTGACCATGAAATGACTGATTGGGTAGTTTTACAGCATTCTGGGTTACAGGACCCAGAATGTAGCTTTGGGACTTGGGATCGTCAGACGTAGCTTGACCCAAAGGCACCTGTGAATAGGAACCAGGATTTGCCATGGAGCCGGAACCGGGCGCAATGGGCATTTGGCTGGGTACCTGAATCAGCTGCGCGGAGTGTTGGGGCGACAATTGGGTCGGAAAAGGGGCAACTCTGTCGGTTTGGAAACTGGCTCTTCTTCTCTTGGATGCCCCACCGTTCCACCAATTTTTGATGGCATTATCTGACCTGCCGTTCAAGTGTCGGGAGATTTCTGCCCATTTTTTGCCGTATTTCAACACCAACGACTCAATCAACTCCCCCTCCTCCTGGCTGATGGGGGTTCGATTCAAAGAGGGTTTAAGATTCTGGTGGTATCTTTCTCTGCACTGTTTCGGAGTCCTCGTGACGATGTTGTTTGAAATTCTAACCCAGTTCGTTGGTCCAAACACCGAGATCAATTCCATCAATTTCTGGTCTTCTTCCGGTGACCACGGGCCTCTTCGAGACACGTTATTCGAGGTATCACTCATCTGCGTGATCGGCCTATCTGTGTTTAAATTGGGCTAAAATTTCTCCTGGGCGGTTAATGATGTAGGGATTTCAAATTTCAATACAAAAATATATGAAGGGTGGAGGATGTGGGTTTAATGAAACTCGACGTATTATACAAAGGGACAGCACCTTAGTTCGCTTTGCAGAATGATGCCGTTAACAAATACTTGGTGATTAATTGTTCAGGAGTGTTTTGGCTGGAGCGTTTGTTGAGAAAGTCAGTGCGGGAGTGAAATTCGCTTTGGAGATAACAGCAAGGAGCATCCACAGTTGCAATATGATAAGTCTGCGCTGAATCAGAGGGAGGAATTTAGGCACTAGGGCTTTTGAATGAATAAATCTTTGAATGTGTTCCTTTTTGGTTGGTTCTTTTCGGAGGAGTTTATCCGAAATCAACGGTTGGTGGCTTGTTAGTAAATTGTACAGTGGAGGCCTAAATACGAGGGATTTTAGATACTAAGGAGCCTTATACTGAGGAACCTTCTACTAAGGGTACCAAGACTATCGATTGTAAATACTGAGAAGTCTAATACTGAGGATCCTAATACTAGAGCCTAGCTACTGTGGTACGATGGTGGAGCGGTCAATGCTTTCAACAGTGCCGCTCAAACAATCTCCGTAACGATCATATATTCATTATTATATTACAATGACAAGGTGTCTGTATAAATTTGCAATGATTTTTCCTAGGTTCCCCAATCGCCTTTGGTCCCTCGTGACCGGGTTGGGGTATGAGTTGATGCATTGCTCAGCATGGTTTGGCTTTTCCTTCGTTTTGATTCTGCTTCACCGGCAGGTTACCCTAGAGGTGACCAGCTCATGACCGGAATTCCTCTAGATCTTCGGGTTCGAATATCACCTTCACCATCAAACTACAGCTGGGACAAACTGCTATTTCTTCCCCATCGAGTAGATCGTCTAATGAGATGGCAAATTTGTCCCCACAAGGACACGGATGCTGGAATATCTGCAACTCGGGGTCGAATGTGAAGTCTTCTATCTCTATCTCATCATACACATCCATCTTCGGTAATTTTGAATATATGTCAACCCTATGGTTAAACCCTGTGAACTTTACTAGATGATCTAAAATTTCTTTATCTCATCTTGCGTGTCGCTGGTAATGCGAAGAGTTATCATCACGCGCGTTCCAGGTGACAAGTGCGCATCCTGAGGGCTCCATCCCTGAGCACGTCACTCACATTTGAGTTTTTGTCGTGCGCAGTCCACCAGGACTGTTTAATTTTTCAAATCCTACCCTCAGTGAGAAGATTTGAAAATTTTTATAACTTGTTAAAGAATCTTTGATATTGAAAATTATTTAAGATGGGTATTTCAAGAGATTCACGTCATAAACGTTCTGCCACTGGTGCCAAAAGAGCTCAATTTAGAAAAAAGAGAAAGTTCGAATTAGGTAGACAAGCCTCATCCACCAGATTAGGACCAAAGAGAATCCATTCCGTCAGAACTAGAGGTGGTAACCAAAAATTCAGAGCTATTAGAATCGAAGGTGGTAACTTCTCATGGGCTTCCGAAGGTGTTTCCAGAAAAACCAGAATCGCCAAGGTTGTCTACCATCCATCAAATAATGAATTAGTTAGAACCAACACTTTAACCAAAGCTGCTATTGTTCAAGTTGATGCTACTCCATTCAGACAATGGTTCGAAAACCACTACGGTCAAACTTTGGGTAAAAAATCATCCAAAGATGAAGAAGAAACCGTTTCCAAATCAAGAAAAGTTGAAAGAAAATTGGCTTCAAGATCCGCAAATGCTAATATTGAGACTGGTGTCGATAACCAATTCGGCAGTGGTAGATTATTGGCCGTTATCTCTTCAAGACCTGGTCAATCAGGTAGATGTGATGGTTACATTTTGGAAGGTGAAGAATTAGCTTTCTACCAAAGAAGATTGACCGCCAAAAAATAAATCTCATAAATAGTTCATAATATATTGTACAAGTACAGTTCTAGGGGTAATCTTTTTTTATCAGAGATTTGACTCAAGGTGTCATCTGTATTTATTGAAGTCGAACACGAAGAACATGGACTTTAAATGGAATCGAACATGAGGAAAATGAAATGAAAGTGGAAGAACAGTTGAGATAGTCCGCCAGAAGGGTGGGTGGCGCTGTAAGAGACGTGGAAGTATGAATCCGACAATCAAACAGCTCTATGGGAACCAGATTCAAGAACTACGCCATGGGCGTGCATGAAGGCCCCTGTTGATCTGTGCAAGATTAGCTCTACACGAACTACCGACTCGTTGCCTCCACAACCGGCTCGTTGCCTTCGGAAATTGTAAATGCTTTAAGAAACACTTCATCTAGAGCTTACGTTAGAGGCCAATTGCATAACTGCATCCTTAACAAAAACAAAGGTCTCAGCAATTGCTTCCGCCAATCCAGTAAAGATTCCTAAAGATTATTTCGAATGGGATATATCAATTGAACTGGATGTTAGTATGATGTTCAGAAAAGGCAATATTGTTTATCCACAGTAAATTCGGAACAGGTCTGTGTAATATTATTTCATCCTTGTACATACAATAAAATCAAATGTGGTGATGAGGAAAATTTTTTCGAGCGTAGGCTGCAAAATATACCATACTTTAGACAGGGTAACACCCTAATCATGATTTGATTTCGGAGAAGGAATCACCATGCCATGAGTAGTAATAGAGTGGCCGAGGGTAAGCCAAACCCTAATGTCGTTAGTCTTTACATCAATGACTATATCATAAATAAGTGTGTTTTCTGCAATTTTCACTATTCGAATATACTTTCAATCTATTATAGTACATGAATAATTTCCCAATTATTACTAACAAACACAATTAATCAAGCCAAAAAAAGCAAGTAACTTTCAACAATGGAAACGGTCTCAATGTAGCTCAATTCGGGCTAATACCCTACAAGAACCGTTTACAGTGGCGAACTAGTTCTTTTCCACCAACATTAAGATTGCTTTAACGGCCGCATGGTGATGGTGTATCTATTCCCCGATTACTAGGGACCTCAAGATAGTACTTGAAACACTTTAATGTTTAAAGGGTTGTATATGAGGTAGTTAGGCGAAATGGAATGTCCCATCCTTGTCAAGGTCCTAAGTATCTGAGGTGCGGCTGAAGCACCTGAAAAATGTGTTTCTTCCTTTGTGATTCAAACCAAAAGTTGGCAGATCTTTCCATCCACCTGTTCTGTAACATATACTGTAGCAATCTGTAACATATCATATAGGTGGCACTTCCCTCATATTCGAGTCGAGTAATCTATCACAAAGTGTCACACAAGAGTGATAAGTGGCTCGTCTTGAGCAATTGTTTGACATTTAATGCCATGAGATGCAACAAGCCAATGCTATAATAGAAACCTAAGTTTGGCCGGTCATACAATTTTTGAGTTTAGGAGGGACTAAGGAGGGACTGTTTAGGGTATGGAGGAAAAAGTGATTTGCACACTACTTTTCGAATAAATAAGGACAACAAAAAATCACCATGCGAAACCCTCACATAAGCCAGGGAAAAGTGCGAAAACAGCTGAGCACTACAAACAAAGAACCCCTTCTTAGGCGATTTTGAGTAAAATCGTACAGAAACAGGTCCCTTGGCCCAGTTGGTTAAGGCGCGGTGCTAATAACGCCGAGATCAGCAGTTCGATCCTGCTAGGGACCATAGTTTCAATTCTACGGGCGTGTGGCGTAGTTGGTAGCGCGTTCCCTTAGCATGGGAAAGGTCTCCGGTTCGACTCCGGACTCGTCCATTTTTTTGGCCTTCTAGCTCCTTTTTTGTGGCACATGGTGTGCTTGCTCTGGTCTGAGATATCTCACAGATCAGTTGAAGGCGCACCGATTTTCGCTCCTCAGCGTTTGAGTGTGTCGATTTGTGATGTTTTTTTCCGGTAGGAGTGTAAACTGGGGGTTCATGCCTAAGCGGTAGAACTTCGTTTCCTCTTTCTTTCCATTTAACTCATAATTCAGCCTGCTCTTTACGTCCTCAACGGCTGCAAAAAGGTTTTCGCGACAAAATTTCGATCTCGACGAAAATTTTCTTCATGGATTCACCATTGGGTTTAACTATAGGTGATAGGTTGAGTGCCTATCTCAACACTGCTGAAGACTATCACAAGTATCGTAAGAGAATTAATAAACAGCTCTTGAGATTGCGTCATGACTTAGACTTGATAACAAGAGATACGAAGAACTATAAAACAAAAGAGAAAATCAGTAAGATCTCCCATGAAGATTATGACAAGGATCAGAGGTATGGTTTGGTTTTATTATTGACTAGCGAAAGGGATTTGTTATATAGTCTCGAAATCAGAAGTTTATTGGAAATCAGCAATGAAGGCAATGCCTCTTCGTATAAGAATTTGATGATAAGTAAATTGAAGAGGTCCATCCTTGGAACCAAGAAGCTAATTGAAGTGGCGAAAAACGAAACAGACACCTTCAAATTGCTAGAAATATATTTATATGCTGCTATCAACGAGGGGTCTTTGGCGATTTTGAAGAGAAAGTGGTTTAAAGCATTGAATGCCTTCTCCATCGCTAGATGTGGTTTGGAATTGTTGAATGACGAAAAGCCAGAAAGCGACCAGTTAAATAAGTCCATCATCAACGACTTGATCATTACTACCGTTGACCCATCGATCAACTTGTCTGTGAACCAATTGAATTTGGATTTGATTGATTTGAAATCAATTTCAAGAAAATATTGCAATTCAAATGAGTTGCCATATCTCACGAAATCCCTTGAGTTGGTATCAGCGATAAATGGCGATTACATCAAGGAGATCTCATCCAGTATCGAAAAAATCGAGTCTATCCACTGGAGAGGCCATGAAGCCAAAATATATAATGATGAAATTAGCTTCAAATTGATCGAATTACTTAACCCTGCAAACAGCAATTTGACTGAAATTGAACATTTTGATGAGTTGATCACCAGATGGAACGAAATTTTGGACTTGCATCAATCAGATTTGGATAAGAATCAGGACGAAGACGATAACGAGAAAATCCAAAATAGAGCTATTTTATTAACTTTTATAAATTACAACTTGTTGTTTACCACCATCAGAAGAGATTTAATCCTCATAGGCGATTTGACCACCCAGCTGCTTGGCTCATCGAAGAATAAGAAATTGTTGATTAACAAGGACATAACAAGGTTATACTCCTCGATTATTTCAACATTGAGCGAAATAAAAGAGTTGCCTGGTGTCTACAACGACGAGGACTTGTTCAACTCATTGGAAAACATGATTGGCTATTTTGAAAGTAAGAAACAAATCGTGTTATCTAATTGTTTCATATTGAATGAAAGATTCATCGAGAGCTTGAAAATTCTTCAAAACGTTTCAAGCAGATACCAGGAGGTTGATAAAAACTATCCCGTTGAGGATTTCCCATTCGACATAACAAGCAACAGAGAATTTGCTAACTTTAAGCAAGAGGTCAGGACTTTGTTGAACAACAACCACATTTTAGCTCAATTCTCCTACGAGTCTTTGAATGGCTCAGTAGTAATTGAGAATATGAACAAGTTCCCATTGACAGAGAATTTCACCAATTTGGGCCACAGCAAATTGCTTCCAATATTGCCTAAACCAGTCTTGTTCGATATTGGTTACAACTACATCAATTATTCTGGTACTAAGTCGAGCTCGGCCACTCCCGAACCAAGTACAAACGATGAGGATAGTAAAAAGAAAGGCTTCTTTGGCATTTTCGGTCGTCTGTAGTGTAATATATCATAATTCGAACCCTTCACCTCATCTCCCTCTTCAGTCCACCGCGAATATCTGATGTGAATTTAGAAGATATCATCGCGAATGCTGGCCACAACGTTGGTAGTATGTGTCTTGGGGCTATATGGGTCCTTCATAACTTGGTCTATACTACAGGAGAAAATTAATACCACCCCATATGGAGATAACGAGTACTTCCAGGCTCCTTTGGTGGTGAACATCATTCAATCGTTCTTCGCTATTGTGATATCATTCACGTATAGTGTTTTCAGAGACAATACCAATCCTTTTGCCATTTTTGCCAACGAGAAGACCGTTTCCCGAAACTTTTTCACATCTTTTGTGATAATATCTATCACTTCCAGTGTGTCGTCTCCCATTGCTTATAAATCGCTACATCATGTAGACTATTTGGTTTATTTGTTGAGTAAGTCGTGTAAGCTCATTCCGATCATGATGGTCCATGGCATAGTGTATCGCACCAGGTTTCCCTTGTACAAAAAAGTGGTGGCTGCTTGTGTCACTTTAGGGGTTTTGGTCTTCACTTTGTCTAACACCACTAAAAAGGAATCGAATAACGATGGGAACATTCTTTTGGGAATTGTGCAACTTGGTGGGTCCATGATCCTCGATGGATTAACCAATAGCACACAGGATCAATTGTTCAAGTATCAGAAGACCTTGACAGGGAATGTCACCAAAATCAACGGGATTATATTGATGTGTGTGTTAAACTTCTTTATAATGGTTGTCACGTTGGTGTACACCGTAATTTTCCAGTTCAATCAGGAAATTGCTTTTGCTGTAGCCTTCACCCGCAACCACCCCGAAGCTTTAGTGGATATCTTGGCATTTGGCCTTTTTGGGTCTGTAGGCCAGATATTTGTGTTCGTAATCTTGGAGAAATTCGACTCAATTGTCCTCACCACCGCCACAGTCACAAGAAAAATGTTGAGTATGGTCACTAGCGTGGTTTTTTTTGGCCATGCTCTCAATATGAGGCAAATATCCGGGGTTTTGTTGGTGTTTCTTGGGATTGGCTACGAAGCTTTGGTGAAAATTCGCCCCGCTGAAGCAAAAACGACCCTGAAAAAGACCCAATGAGTACCAGGTCGATACAGAAAGAGATAGTTTCAGTTTGAGGTCCCTCGGACTCCCCATGATGTAACTACATCGATAGTCATCTATAGAGCATAATATAATAACGATAGAATTCGCACTGAAAACAAGCATGTTAATATCTCAGCCTGTTCTTATACTAAAACTGTGGATGTCAATGGTGGGTTATATACTAGCTAATTTCACTCTGATATTCCCCAAGGTTTTTTGTATATCGACGTTGTCTTGGGCTTTGTATGTGTTGCTTTATGAAGCGTGCTACAAGCAAATTTCACAGCAACGGAACTCGCCTACTTGGGCGTGTCTTGTTGGTATAATTGGAACCTTTTTGTATACGATCAACGTTATTTGCTACTACAAGGTATGTCTTGGTCCTGGGTCGCCGGTGGATTTTAGAGAGTTGAGAATAAGTGACGTGGGGCGGTTGAAATCCCAATCACAACGAAACCAAGTTCGAGCGGAAGCAAATCAATCGGGGGATAGCCAGGGTACTCCGGAGTCGAATGCGCCGCAAACAATAAACACCGAGGAAAGAGAGGACGACGAAGCAGCTCCATTTTTGACCGAGGACGAGCCACCTACAGATTACGTGAATTTTCACATCCTCAAACCTGGCGTGAGTCCTTTTCGATACTGTGAAAAGTGCAAGGCCTGGAAACCGGACAGAACTCATCATTGCTCATCCTGTAATCGGTGTTACTTGCGCATGGACCACCATTGTCCCTGGTATTCCATCTGCATCGGTTATCATAATCAAAAGTTCTTCACTCAGAGTTTGGCGTATGTGTCGATATACAGTGGATTCTGCTTCTTTGTAGCATTGGCGTTGCTTTATGAGTTTTTCAGTGAAGAGGGCTACAATGATTCCTACTTATCTTTGAACTTGGTGTTTTTGTTCATAATAGGATTGGCATTTTTCGTCAGTGTGGGTATCTTTGCAATTTTCGTGATGTGGATGATCTGTAAAAATTTGACCACGATTGAGTTCCAGGAGGTGAGGTTCATATGGGGCGAATCCCGCAATAAGTTCCAGTACGAGTTTGATTCCAACGGAAAAAAGCGGAATATTGGCAACATATTCGATTTGGGCGTCAAGAGGAACTGGCAGTCGGTCATGGGTCCAAATATCTGGTATTGGGTTTTACCTTTGAGCTTCACTTCCAGGGAAATCAACTCGCCTGTCAACGGACTCAATTATGACATCAATGACGAAGTATACGAGAAGTGGTGCTACAATATCAGATTGCAGGAGCAGTTGAACCAACAGTTGAACGATTATAGAGATAGAATACGCCAGGAAAGAATGGGATGAAAATATTAATAGCATAATGTACGAAACAGCAACAGCTTGCTCTTCAGGGTTGGAAATAGCCATACGATAACAATCTCTTCGGCCGGGTAACCCTAAATGATAGAAAAATCTCAATCTCATTGGAAAAATCTAATCAACGACGAATGTATGTTCAATTACCATTTGACGAATTGAAGGTTGATCCCACCCAAAAGAAACGAGTAGCCTACTTCTACGATGCAGACGTGGGGAACTATGCCTATGGAGCAGGACATCCCATGAAACCCCATCGTATCAGAATGGCACACTCATTGATTATGAACTACGGGTTGTACAAGAAGATGGAAATCTATCGGGCAAAACCCGCTACCAAACAGGAGATGGCCCAGTTCCACACCGACGAATACATTGATTTCTTGAGCAGAGTGACCCCCGATAATTTGGACTTGTTCAGCAAAGAACAAATAAAATTCAATGTTGGTGACGATTGTCCAGTTTTCGATGGTTTATTCGAATATTGTGGTATTTCCGGGGGTGGTTCGATGGAAGGGGCGGCCAGATTGAACAGAGGGAAATGCGACATAGCTATCAATTATGCAGGGGGCTTACACCACGCTAAAAAGTCGGAAGCTTCGGGTTTCTGCTACTTGAATGATATTGTGTTGGGTATCATCGAATTATTGCGCTACCATCCTCGGGTGCTTTATATCGACATTGATGTTCACCACGGAGATGGTGTTGAAGAAGCATTCTACACTACCGATAGAGTGATGACTGCCTCGTTCCACAAGTATGGAGAATTCTTTCCGGGTACCGGGGAGTTGAGAGACATTGGTGTCGGAAAAGGCAAATATCATGCGGTCAATGTTCCATTGCGGGACGGTATCGACGATGCTAGTTTCAAGTCGATTTTTGAGCCAATCATCGGGGCGATCATGGAATGGTATCAGCCCAGTGCCATTGTTTTACAATGCGGTGGTGATTCGTTAAGTGGGGACAAGTTGGGTTGTTTCAACTTGTCGATGTCCGGCCACGCAAATTGTGTTAACTTTGTGAAGAATTTCAACGTTCCCTTGATGGTGGTGGGTGGTGGAGGTTATACAATGAGAAATGTAGCCAGAACCTGGGCGTTTGAGAGTGGATTGTTGAATAACGTAAAGTTACCCAGCGAATTGCCATATAATGAATACTACGAATATTACGGGCCTGATTACAAGTTAGACGTCAGACCATCCAACATGTACAACGCCAACACCCCAGAATTCTTGAATAAGATCTTAACTAATATCTTAACCAATTTAGAGCACACCAAATTCGCACCCTCGGTGCAAATGAACGAAGTTCCTCGTGACGCAGAAGACAAAGGTGACGAACAAGAAGACACCCCCGAAGCCATCGATACCAAAGGTGGGTCTCAATTTGCCAGAGACCAACAGATAGAGAAAGATAATGAATTTTATGATGACGATGAAAAGGACAAAGGTGAAACGAATATCAGTGATAACAAGATCACCGATGACGAATTGAAAGAAATCAACGAATTAAATGGTGAAAATTAAGTGTAAGTCTATTAATGTAAATTATTTAACGGCTATCTCTGATGTATTCCATGATTTTTGCGAGATGCGAAAAATGGTTCTGACTCAACTATGTCACAATTGATACGCAGGTTGCATTTGGAGTCGGCTTCGAAATTAGGGGGCAGGATCATACCTAAATATACGGCAAATAACAAACTATATGATTTGACATGGCCCACCCCTCCCAAGAACATCTATATCACCAAGAAACCCAATAACAAGGAGGTTACTAATTCCATGATCAGATTCATAAATTTCCTTAACACTCTGCATCCAGAGATGAACGTGATTTTGAACAATCAGGTGATCAACGAGTTGAACCAATTGAAGTTGAAAACAGATTTAGATGTGTTGGAGAAATACCAGTATAAATATTTGGATAAAGTTAAGATATTCAACGGAGATTTAGATTTGATCAAAAGCAAGACAGACTTGCTTGTCACGATAGGAGGTGATGGGACGATCTTGAATTCTGTATCACAATTTCTGAACTGTGATGTTCCGCCAGTTTTGAGCTTTTCCATGGGCACCTTAGGGTTCTTGTTGCCATTTGATTTCAAGCAGTATATGGAAATATTTCACAAAATCATCAGTAATGAGAGTCAAGTTATCAAAAGAAGTAGGGTTGAATGTCATGTTATTCGTCAAGGGGTAGAGAAAAAAAACGATAGGATTATGACCCACGCCTTGAACGAAATCACCGTTCACAGGGGAGGGGAGGAGAATATGGTTTCTTTGGATATTCTAGTTAACGGAGAGCTTTTGACCACCACGACGGCCGACGGAATCATTTGTAGTACCCCCACAGGATCCACTGCGTATTCCCTATCGGCAGGAGGCCCAATTGTTCATCCGTTAATCGAAGGTATTCTAATTAATCTAATAAGTCCCAGGTCATTATCGTATAGACCTTTGATTTTGCCTCACGATAGTGAAATAATGATCAGATTATCGCCTCACAACCGGAATATTGAAATTAAATTAAGCATTGACGGTATCAAGCAACCGGATCTCAAAATGGGCGATGAGATACATTTGGTGAGGAAAATGTCTATCGACAATAACATCTGGTGTGTCAGTGGCGGAGAGAACGATTGGACCAAGGACATAAATGAGTTGCTTGGATTCAACAAGTCTTTCAAACAACGACCTAGATAGGGCTTTTTCAGGGGACGCATCTGTCAACGAGCAGCTGAGATGAATAACCAGTTGAACTACAGGATATAGATCGGACATATCGATCGAGGCTTGACAAGATAGCTTTAGACATAATACTAACAAAATAGGATATAAAGGCAATAGATATAATGTAGACTTAACTGAAAACATCAACTCACTTCCCCTTTGAGCCGCAGCCGCCTCGATATATCCGAAGGCACGCAATTTCATCATATGCAAAATGGGGGGTGCACCTGGTCGGCAATTAGTTTTGAACCCGCGCACGAGGATGGTGCGGTTGCCCAACCGCGCAACCTTCAAGCCCGATTATGGGGTGTACAGGGGGTGCAAAGTAAATATCGTATAGGGGGTGTGTACAAAGTTTAAAACAGGGGGTGTTCCGAATCACTTATTTCTTTTTCTCTTAAATAAATGACACAAACCCACTAAATATTCTACTCAATCTATCTACAGTTTTTTCCCCGGCATTAGCATCCCCTCCTCATAGGATCGATACTTCCCTTTTACTTGTTACTCACAACAAATCCAACTCACAACCAATCAAAATACTTTCTGTTTGATCGTCGGTCTGACCAATTTCCTTTCTATTGTCCGATAAAAGATCAATCTAATAGATATTTTTACCCTGAAGGAATTCTCAACGATTTTTCATTTCTCATTTCTGTTCAGCGAGAATTGAGAAAATTTTTAGAAAAGACACTTTCAAACCGTACCGAAGTATCGTTGGTTGTATTATCAATTTGATCATCGTTGATTTTTGTATCGATTCATTGATAAATCAAACAATCTCGTGAAGTTGCTATCCTAAGATACAATTTGCCCCACCTAAAAATAGTGTTTCGTTTCCAGTTTGCAATCGCCTGCGGTGCCGTTTAATCAAACACAATGAGTCTACCCGTACAAATTCTTGGCCAACAACACAAGAATGGTATAATACACGATCATCAGCAATTACCGCCAGGTCCAATTCAACCTCAGGCATCCCAAGGAGCCCCTTCTGGCCCCACTCAAGGACAAAATCAGCCTCAGCCAAATCAAACCCAGGGTCAAAATCAGCCCTCTGGACAGACTCCAGGACAATCCATTTTAAGCGAAACAACTGCTGCCACCTGGTTGGCCATTGGTTCATTGGCGGAAAGTTTGGGGGACTTGGAGAAGGCTTTAGGGTCTTATGATACTGCTTTGAGACACTCGCCCAACAACGCGGACATTTTAATCAAATTAGCCAATATTTATAGATCCAAAGATGTTTTTTTTAAAGCTGCAGAATTGTACGAGCAAGCCTTGAATTTCAATCCAGAAAATGGGGATATTTGGGGGTTATTGGGTCATTGTTACCTTATGTTGGACGATTTGCAAAGAGCGTATGCTGCTTATCAACGAGCTTTATACTACTTGGATAACCCAAATGTTCCCAAATTGTGGCATGGAATCGGAATTTTGTACGATAGGTATGGTTCTTTGGAGTACGCCGAAGAAGCTTTTGTAAGAGTATTGGAATTAGATCCAAATTTTGATAAATCCAACGAAATTTACTTCAGATTGGGAATTATTTATAAACATCAGGGCAAATTGCAAAATGCATTAGAATGCTTCCAGTACATTTTATCCAACCCCCCACACCCCCTCACTCAACCGGATGTTTGGTTTCAAATAGGGTCGGTTTTGGAGCAGCAGAAGGACTGGAATGGGGCCAAGGACGCCTATGAAAGGGTTTTACAGGTGAATCCTCAGCACGCTAAGGTTTTACAACAATTGGGGTGCCTTTACTCTCAAGCCGAGCCTGAACCTACTCAACAAGCCTCGTCGAACGGCACAACTTCAAATAATCAACCTTTCACTCAAGATTTGACCATCGCCTCCAAATACTTGACTCAATCTTTGGAAATCGACCAAAGTGACGCTCATAGTTGGTATTATCTTGGTAGAGTCCATATGATTAGGGGAGACTTTAATGCTGCTTATGAGGCTTTTCAACAAGCGGTTAATAGAGATTCGAGAAATCCAACTTTCTGGTGCTCTATTGGTGTATTATACTACCAAATCAGCCAATACCGTGATGCTTTAGATGCTTATACCAGAGCCATCAGATTAAACCCTTACATTAGTGAAGTGTGGTACGATTTAGGTACTTTATACGAAACCTGTAATAATCAAATTAGTGATGCCTTGGATGCCTACAGACAGGCCGAGAGATTGGACCCTGGAAATCCTCATATCAAAGCAAGATTGGATCAGTTGATAAAATACCAACAAGAAGGGAATACTCATCCTCCTCAACCCCCTCCACTCAGCCAACAACCAAGATTGCCCCAAAGTATGGTATTAGAAAGTACACAGGATCAACATCAACAACATCAGCAACAATTGCAAGCTGGCCATCCAGGACCACAATTAGGACAGCCTCCGCAGTTGGCTCAACCGGGACAGACCCAGGGAGGGCAGTCGGGGTTATTGATATCTCACCCAATCCAGCAGGTGCCATACCAGCAACCAGCTCAATTGAATCAAGCGCAAGCCCAAGCGCAAGCGCAAGCACAAGCGCAAGCGCAAGCACAAGCGCAAGCACAAGCACAAGCACAAGCGCAAGCCCAAGCACAAGCACAAGCACAAGCACAAGCACAAGCGCAAGCGCAAGCACAAGCTCAAGCAGAAGCACAATCCCAGGCCCAAGCTCAACAGCCCGTTCATCAAATACCACCATCAATAAAGACCCAAAATGAGACATCGTCTGTTTCGACCCCCCAACCCAAAATGAATGGCAAGCACGAGCTAGAAGACAAAGAAAAATCCGAGAAGAAGGAAAAGAAAAAGAAGAAGAAGTCCAGTAACGCTTCAACGCCCAAAATCGAAAAGAGTCAACTCAAGTCCCCCACCAACAACATAAGTAACTTGATGAATGCTGCCACCCAAATAGCTAAAGAGGAACCTAAGAAAACAGATGCTTCGCAAACGCCTGTGCCAATAAGCCAACTTACCCCACAGCCTGAAGCGGCTCCTCAGCTCACAGAAATCAAACCGGAACCAGCAACCGAAGAACCGGTGAAACCCAATGAACCGGAAGTCCAAGCTACAAAGGAACCAGCTACGGAGCCCACACCATCTGCTGAGCCAGTTGCTGTAGAAGCCCCTGCGGACAACACCCCCACTCCCGCACAAGCTGCCCCAGCACCTGCTGAAACAGCCCTAGAACCGGCCGAAACCACCCCTGCACCAAAAGAGGCCCAGCCCACTCCTTCTGCCTCCATCTCACCAAGCTCAAAGCCCGAACAGGAACCAACCCCCGATGAAAAGGAAGAAGTTGAGCCCCCAATGAGAAAAATTGACGAAGACGAAGATTACGACGAGTAAGATGTTTGGAGAATCTGTAGACATGTATGTACTATATAAAATCCCCTGGGATTGAAAATGTATTGTTATTTAACCGTCCCCCCTCTTGACTCTGAAAATTGACAATTTGCAATCTATTCAACTGATTGGCCTTTTTGTAGCTCAAATACAAGTTGATGATGTCCTTCACCAATACAACCAAGACTAGCCCCGAAAGGTTACACAAAAAGAGCTTTTGGTCCTTATTTTCACCAGATAGTTTTAGTCCGTTAAAGATCAATTGGCCCACTTTTGACGATATGAAAGGCCACACTACCGTAGTCAAACATCGTATGGAAAACGAGTTATACATCATGGTCTGAGAAAAATCATTCCTAATGCAGCATTTGAGCTTGGTTAATAAGATTAGAGATTGGTATTTAACCAATCTCCCAATGGTATTACCGGTGAACAACCGTGAAAAGCACCGGCGTTGAGTGGTGAACCACTCTTGCAACGACGACAGGGAGTTTTGGGCCTTTATTTTCCTGAAATCCTGCAAAACGAGTAGTTTCAAACTGTTCAAATTACTGTATAAAGTCTCCAATTCGTCCACCTGTTCCTGGTTCAATTTATTGGCTATTTCTCGGGGCCTGACCTTCATATTGATGTCAAAGTGGAATTGGTTGATAGTCATTCTGTAAAACAAGTCGTAGGCAAATCTTGCAGGTATAAACAACGAGATCAAGTTATTGGGAGAGGTGAAATCAATGCCCTTGAGGAAATTTAGATATTTCCAAAATTTCAATGGATCCCTGATAGCGTTGGTGGCACCAGCAAGGAAATTGTGATACAAGGACTTTAGCAACGTATGATCTGCAAGTGAGGAGATATAACCATCAATCATTAATTCTGTCAACCACACACTGGTATCTTTGGAGAAGAAACAGCTGAGTGGACTCGACTGTCTCATTCTGTATAAAATTATCGGCAATACAGGGACCCTTGAAAATTTGAAGGGGTCCACCAACCCTTTCAGTAACGCAGTTTCGAGATTATCAATGGCGCTGGTGGACTGGTACAAAATGGAGGCCAACATGCTGCTGCGAGTATTGGACTTTATCAACAACTTCACCAAAAACGACTCGGGTAATATGCAATCCATCGATTTCAACCCGATGGATGTCAATCCGATGTACCCCATCGAAACCACCCCGGTAACTGCCGATGTAAGCCCCAAGAAGATCGCGGAATATTGCACGGATTTCGTTATGAGGGATCTGAATCCGGTATTTAGCGATAAGAAGGTCGATCTTTTCATACAAAATATTATATCCTCCTTACATTGGGGGCAATTGGCAAGTAAGAAAATGGAGTTGTTCTTGAATGTGTAGGTGTTCACATTTGTCAAATTGTTGAACCATTCATTCAACTGCTGCGATGATAGGTTGATTTGAATCATCGTCAGGTTATTTGGTTGACCGATTTCAAACTCCTCTAAGTTGAATATACGGGGGACCCTACCATTCTCTTGGTTGGCCCCTATATTCAAATTTATCTCGTCAAAAGGATTCTCTAGCGCACTAGATTCTTCATTAGCGTCGGAACGGTTAGTGTTTGAGGAACTCTGCAAAATAGAGCCGATTTCTTCCGAATCTATTATCTGTAACTTGTCGCTACTTAAGGAATTGAACCAATCTAAAAGACATTTCCGATGGGTGGTGATCTTACAGGTTGTACATGGATGAATCAAGTCTTTGGCGTCGTCAACAGATCCAAAAGGTGGAATATCCTGGTCACCTCCAAGACAAAACGAACAGGTTTCCATTTTATCTCAAATCAGTGACTGGATTTAATGTTGAGAATCTCGTGATAATGGCCGTTTAGAATTTGGAGGGGCGCCAGATGCCACACGGGCCTCTGAGAGAGGGATAGTAGGTATTTGGGGATATTCATTATATAAACCCACTGTCGTTTTTTAGAGGCCCCGGGGGGGGCTAATTCACCAACTACAAGTCCTTGACCACAGTCACGTGGTATACACGTGATCAGATTTCACAGAGGCTGTTCAGGCAGCCATGGTCAAGCCCACAGCATAATGGTACAATCTTGCATCAATTACGCAGCCTTCCTTTCTACAAACCCCTTTCAAGTCATTCAACAAGTTCTTCAAAGGCAATGAGAACGTTTCAATAAACTCTCCTTCCTCCAACTGGGCAACCGGATGTTCATTCTTAGCGTCAGTCAAATCAACATCAAGGAATGCCAAAGCCATGTTGGCATTGGTTAAGCCGGGGTCGCTGAACAACTCCATATCGTCAGTCGACAGATCAATGAATTTACCATGATAGCCCGTTTCCTCCAACAATTCTCGGACGGCGGTTGATTCTACCAGTTCTTTGGGATCAATTAGCCCTGCAGGCAACTCAATCACCACCTTGCCCGTTGGGGGCCTGAACTGCTTCACCAATACAATTTCAGGCACTTTTGTAGGGTGTCTCAAGGTTGCCAAGATAGATACCGCATCGGTGTTGGTGGTGTCGGTTCTGGTGGTTCTTACTGCCATTTCCCAAACTCTAGGGCTCCCATTTGGGTCCTCGTAGTTGATTTTCCGGGTCTGGATCCATTTGCCCTGAATTAAGGGTTCAATCGATTTCAAGCTAGCTTTGTATGGAGATGGTTTCATAGTGCGACCTTTTTCTATCCCGTGCAAGAGACTCATTTGCGGTGGTTCCACTTGTTCTCGACTCATTCATACACACAAAAAGGCCGTGAAGAGATGACCCAAGACCAGGAATTAGATAAAATCAAGTCGAAAATCCAAGATCACTTGATATCATCGGGGACTTACGAGACCATCAACCAGAATTTGAAATTGAAATTGTACGAGTCTGGCTGGTACGATAAGATAAGTTCCCTAACGTTAAACGAGTTGCAGAGCAGCAAGGATAATAACGAGCCGGTGAGTTTCAATGAACTTTTCAATTTCGTTAAACCGAAAGCTGAGGAGTTGGTACCTGCCAGTGTCAAGAGCGAGATCATGGACAAAATCCGAGATTATTTGGACGATGTGATACAGTAGAGAGAGTCTGGGGTGATGGAAAGGTTTTGCTTATAGACGAACATTTGTGGAACTAGTGATAGGGGCAATCAGAAATGGACAAATGGAAAAGTGGACAAAGGACAAGGAGCCCAAGTGTCAGCTTTAGAGGGAAAGACAACCCTTTTTTAGGACTCCGCAGGGACTTCCCATTGACCTTCGCATGATTTTGGCCTTAAATGTCCCCTGAAATCCCCTTTGACCTCCCTCGGCATCTCAGATCCCAACAGTACAACATGAAAAGCTTCGGAGCCCATTCTGAACCCTTTAATTCAGAGTCTAATCACTCAGAAACCCACTACTCAATCCCATAATTCAATCCCATAGCCCAGAATCTTATAATAATATATCTTTTCATCCCTTTCCCACTGACTTCCCCTCCTCCCAACCCCTACACCCCTCCCCAATATCACCCTTGGTCGTGCCCTCGCGCCAAAAATTCACCCAATCAATTTCTGCATTTTAATGCTGATTCTCAAAAAATTTTCAGAATTACAAACTAACCTAATGTTTAAATCATCCATATCCGGTGTTGGTAGACGTACCCACTTAAATATAATAAACCATTCATTAAACAACAACAATGTATTAATATCCTCATCATTGCAACATTCAAACCTCCCATTAATATCATCCAGAAACATATCGTCTAAAGAATTGACCCCCAGTAACATGCCCACCGATTTCCCATTAATGTCACAGAAAACCGCAAGTACTCCATTAGATTATGCATTAACGTCTTTGGATACCATTGCCAATTGGGCCAGAAAATCCTCCTTCTGGCCCGTCACCTTCGGTTTAGCATGTTGTGCTGTGGAAATGATGCATGTTTCCGCTCCCAGATACGATCAGGATAGATTGGGGATTATTTTCAGAGCATCCCCCAGACAATCGGATATTATGATTGTTGCTGGGACCGTGACCAATAAAATGGCTCCAGCCTTGAGACAAGTCTACGATCAAATGCCTGAACCAAGATGGGTGATTTCTATGGGTTCCTGTGCTAATGGAGGTGGTTATTACCATTATTCTTACAGTGTGGTAAGAGGTTGTGACAGAATCATTCCTGTTGATGTTTACGTTCCGGGATGCCCCCCAACATCAGAAGCCTTGATGTACGGTGTATTTCAATTACAAAAGAAAATGATGAAGACCTCGATTACAAGATTATGGTATAGAAGTTGATTGGTTTAATGCATATTTATAGGACTTGACCTCTGAATGTAGAGGGGACTGTGCAGTATTAACTTGGAGATGGTTATCTTATCAATCTTGCGGTACAACTTTGGTAGCTGGCACAACTTCACGGCACAACTTTATCTAGCTGCGGCACAATTTTGTGTTCGCGCGACATTAAACCCGCTCAATTTTCCCATACTTAATTTTCCTCAATGTCTCCTCCCCTAGACATAATTTTTTGTCATGAGATCGATTGCGAATTTTAACTATGGGGGTTTAGGAGATTTTGTGCCACCCTGACGCACAAAAATGAGACAATCTCATTGGCCACCACCGCAAAAATCTAGGTCCCTCAGGAGTTCGGGGGGGTTTTCGCCTGACGCTTTTTTTTTATAAATACCAACGTTTCCGCCCCTGGGGAAAATTTTTACATTTTTTGGTATCAATTAATTAATTTTAACGATGGCAAGAACTAAGCAAACAGCCAGAAAATCCACCGGTGGTAAAGCCCCTAGAAAACAATTAGCCTCCAAAGCTGCTAGAAAATCAGCTCCAGTCAGTGGTGGTGTTAAAAAACCTCACAGATATAAGCCAGGTACCGTCGCCTTGAGAGAAATCAGAAGATTTCAAAAATCTACTGAATTATTGATCAGAAAGTTACCTTTCCAAAGATTGGTCAGAGAAATCGCTCAAGATTTCAAATCCGACTTGAGATTCCAATCCTCTGCTATCGGTGCTTTGCAAGAAGCCGTCGAAGCTTACTTGGTCTCTTTATTCGAAGATACCAACTTGTGTGCCATTCATGCTAAGAGAGTTACCATTCAAAAGAAAGATATTCAATTAGCTAGAAGGTTAAGAGGTGAAAGATCATAGATTTGGTCTATTGTTATGTGTTTTTGGTTAAATATAGGTAAAGGTTATATGTCTCCATCTAAAAATTTTGTACTCTTACACTCGTTCAGCTGGAACAACTTCAAATCGATCAATCTCCTAGGTGCCTATAAAGTTTCCAGCAAGGTAAGGTTCCTGCAGAGATTAGAGAAACAGCACAACAACGTTTTATCAACTCTATTTTTCTAACTTCATGGAATTCATAGCATTAGTTAATTCATTATCATCTTCTTTGGTCTTAGTGTCCTCTTCTTTATCGTTATCCACGTGCTTTGGCCCTGGGGGAACATTCGAAGGTGAAATAGGCATCGGAGGCAAACCTTGTAAATGAGGTATTGGTTGACCCATGGGTATTGGTTGACCAGGAATGCCTTGAGGAGGGATACCTTGGGGAAGAATGCCTTGAGGAGGAATACCTTGCGGTAAACCTTGTGGTAAACCTTGAAGAGGAATTCTCTGTGGTATGCCTTGAGGAGGCATGGCATGAGAGGGAACTCCTTGCGGAGGTAACCCGGGATACCCTCCAGCAGCAGCCATAGCTTGAGCGGGATCCATGCCCATCGATAATGCTATTTGCGCAGCATGTGCAGCTTGCTGGTGTTGATGTTGTTGTTGAAACTTCTTGTTGTTCATCGAAACCCTACCCCAACTCAATCTCACTCTATTTCCGCCGATTATATAACCTTGCATGGCAGCGATTGCTTCTTCTGCTTCCTCTCTTGTGGAGTACTTGACAAACCCACAGTTCTTTCCGGGAGGGATTTTGATTTGTTGAATTATACCAAACGACTTGAACAATGTGAATAATGTTTGTTCTGACACTTCCGATGACAATCCCCCAACAAAAACCGTGGTGTTATTTGGATCGTTGAATGGCTGTCCTTGCAATGGATGAGTTGGCGTTGCAATCGGGGAGTTTATATTTGAATAATCCTCGGTCAATTGTGGAAGGGCTTTATCTTCATTGGCACCACCATTCAAACCTGAAGGCCCTGAAACCGATTGTGATGGAGACCCTGAACCAGGTCCCCCGGAACCGTGGCTATAGCCGCTGTCGCTGGGAGTCTGCGGCTCATCGTTGGGTAGCATTGGCACAATTGGAGGATAGAATCCAAAACCTCCCCCGAACATCATTTCCTGGTTAGCATCGTAATAGCTTCTTCTCATGTTGGGTGTGGCAGGATATTGGTTTGGAGTCGGAGGATAAGAACCGTTAAATTGATTTGGGAATTGATTCATGGGGGAATTTCCTGGATTAAACTGATTAAACGGGAAATTCTGATTTCTGGGAGTTGCCAAAGCAACTCTCAAGGGTCTACCACCAAACCACACCCCATTCATCTCCAGTAAGGCCCGTTGTCTTTCCAGCTCATCAGTGAATCTTACAAATCCAAAACATCTTGATTTACCACTAACTGGATCGGTCATGACTCTGACGGTTTTAACAGATGTAGGAAACAGTTTTTGAAAAAACGCCAATAAATGAGCTTCTGTAGTGGAAGCTGATAAATCTCCAACGAATAACGAGTATTCAGGACTTTGAACGATAGGGGCCGATAACGTGGCCCCACTGGCCCAATTTAACCTAAAGTATTTCTTTTGGTTATCAGGATTGTTGGGGTATTGTCTTTGAGAAGGCATAGCCAAATCTGGCAACAATTGTCCATTCAAGGATAATGCTTGCTTCGCATCACTAAAAGATTCAAACTCAATAAAACAATAACCACTGTGACTCAAGCCATGAAGGTTGACATCAGGCTTCGAAAATTTGGGCCTGATCACTTTCACTTGGACTTTCTTATTGAGGATCTGCCACCATATATTCTCAATAGCAGGTTCATCCAACCAGGGGTCCAAATCACCCATCCATAAAGTTCTGGGGCCGTTGCCGTCATCGGGACTATTATGATTGACACCCGTTGCGTCATCTTCTAAGAACTGTGATTGCTGCGTGGACAATGGAGGATTGGGAACAGCAAAACTTGACAACATTTCCTGTTCCTGTTGATGTTGGTGACTTGCCGTCGAGGATACAGTTGTTGGATTCATTTTTAGCGATACAAAAAAGGTGAATTTAACAATCTATAAGGGAATGAACAGTAAAACACGGAAACCAATAACTGAAATGAATATCAAACTTAATGTACAATGTATACCAGTATACAAACTTATGTTAGCAGGAAGTTTGAAAAATTGAAAGTATCAAGTGAAAAAGCTCAAATTCAAATGCTCTTTATCGCCTTCAGTGAATGACAAAAACGAAAAGGTCTTTGCAATACGATGAACTCAGATTATACGGTTCGAAACGGAAATATGTCAACAACAGCGGCTAACTAACTCAAACAATTCAGTATAACCAAGTTCAATTGAGGCAAGGAAATCCGAATATTTGCAAACTTTACTAAGCAGTGAGATAGTAGCAAGTAATGTATATCTGATTAAGATAATCTGCGGGAAACAATCGATAAAGCTACTAATACTAATTAATACTAATTACAATTTCATGGGAAAACTTTTCGCGGTTTGTTGAGGCTATTAGACTCGGAACAAAAGGCAGGCGTACATTCGAGTTGATGAGCGTTCGAGTTGTGGAGAATCACTGAACTAGGAAGGGTTGTGATTAAGTCACGAGGCGAGATAGACATAGAGTTAGCAGAACAATAGAATTGAGGGGTGAAGAGACGTGGGCTAATTGATATGGCCGGTTCGGATAAGGCCCCTTGATCTCCGTGTGAAGTGATCATCAAAGGGTTGTTAGACGAGCTGAAAATGCTTTAACCTCTCGTCAAAATCGGTTGGAAGGGAGTGCAATTCGATTTGAGTTCTAGATCGGATGTTGTGTCCGCATATTTCTGATCGGCTTCCTTACATGAAATTACAGTCTGGCATTTGAGTCTGACCATTTGGGCTGGAACCTCTGAGACTTGCCTTGGAATCCAGCAGTAATCCGATTCTATCTGATATCCATCAAGGATTATCCATCACCTTATCTTAGGTCGACGCTCTATTGCTGTTTTGTATCGTCTATCAATCACCAGCACCACGTGCAACAACGTATATTTACGGCCTAGCCTCGAACATGTATAGTCGTTCGATTCACTGATCTTCTTACCTAATACACTGATCCTCCCCAATTCATTCTTCGCCGACTGATTTCCCCAGCCATAGATGTCGTAGATAATTGCGACATTGGGCGCGGATGCGACTTTCCTTGTGAGTTTGTGAAAAGTAAACAATCAAACATAGGATCTATACCATTGAACCACAATTAAATATAACATACCTTTGGCTATGGAGCAAATAGCGTCGACAAGTGGTTCAACCAAGCATAATATAGATTTGTTCATACAGAGCACCGAGTTGTCTGACCACAGCAATCACAGTAAAGATCACAGCCAAAAGGATAGCGCTTATCCTTCGATAGACAAACAATTGGGCACTATCAACGAAGAGTCCAAATTGGATGACTTCAATTTAAGCTTAAAGATACATTCAGATCAAGAGGAGGATTCGTTTCACGAAAGGCCCAAAAATATCAAGTACATGCCCAACAATGACTTCCATTTTACAAATAACGAATCTATTGTTGCATCTCCCCATTCGATACCCAACACCTTCAAGAACAAATCACACCCCAATGCAAAGACAAAGAGTACTTTAGGGACTCACTCAGAGATTCAGCAACCCAGTGACACCGAGAATCCCCCCATTATTGTCACCAATGCCGCTCTGAACGGTATCGACGATGAGCTTGACGAACTAGCTGAGCATTTCAAAGATGAACCAATAAAAACATCCACCATCAATAAGCGAGAATCCAACAAGTCGAACAAAACTCCCGATTGGATGCCTTCCGAATTGAATGAGAAATGGATCGATGAATTCAGTTCTTCTGTTCGTATCACAAAGAAACCGTCTGACATGAATATCCCAAACTTCAACTTGAATTCCATGTCAAGTTCAATAATACACAACTCCAACTCCATCAAAACCCCAATTTGGAAAAAGTTCAAACAAGATTATGAAGAAAATCAGCCAAATTTGCAGCATTTTTTCAATAATTTTGACAAATCCAACTCCATGTCGTCAACCTTGTCCACGCCTTATAACACCCAGCATTTGAAGCATCCTTATAGAAATATTAACAATGTGAGCAACCGGAGTGGGAATGATGATCATACGAACCAAGACCTTGAAGGAATAAATTTGACTAGAACCCAAGTTGACGAGTTAAAAGATCTTTTGAAGGATAAGCCTGATGATTACTTGATTGAAATTCCCAACAATGTCTCTCCTTTGAAACTTTTTGGCAACAATTATAATACATTTACCAAAGGTAAATTGAATGAGATCATTTCAAACTTGAAGGCACCCAAGTTCAAATTAGATGTGAACCGAGACAACCACCCACGTCAACAACAACTGGACTTGGGCAGCGGTAGAAGCGAGATAGATGAAGAGGAGGATGAGCCAACTGAGGATGACAAACAAGAACCCGGAGAAATTGAAGAAACACCGGACGATGAGAAAGAAAATGCATTCCTTTCGAAATCCATACCGAAAATGAAGACAAAAACCTTTGACAGTAATGATATTGAAGAGAAATTCAGACTCAAGGCCAATAACATCTTTGATAACATTCAAAAGAGGGGCCAGTTTTTGAATCAACATAAATCTATAAGTGCACTCAAAAGCCCACACGGATCTTTCAATAGATCGCGTACTGCAACCAACAATTCATTGAATGGGATATCTACCGGGTTAGCTAGCAATGCTACCGCCACGTCAACTCCTAAAGCCAGAAAATCTAAAGATCTCGACCAATCAAACGACTATTCATCATTTACTAGTGGATTCAATCAGGATAGCACACAATTTCAGCAAAATTCAAATGACTATACGTCATTTAGCGGGTCTTTACAATCATCCAAATCACTTCCAGCTCAGCCAACTTCGGTGGCAAATGATTCAGCCAATGACCTACACCCGCCACAATCGATGCAATCAAATTATGAGTTCACAAATACTTTTGAAAGTTTCCATTCCCCCAACAGCACAACCAATGATAGTGCTTCGAACTATTCCGATTCTGCTCAGTCACCAAAATTGTCACCAAGAAATTTGAAAATATTACAAGACCAGTTATCGCAAACAAGCTCGTACACGTTTGATGACGAAGTCAGCGACTCATCCCATTCACAGTCCGAAACAAAGAAATCGAGATCGAACAAGATCGAACCACAACTTGTGCAGAAAATTAAAGAGTTGGAATCGACTGTCAAAAATTTCCAGACCTACTCCAAGAATATGGAAGATTTGATCAATGAAAACAATAATTTAAGAGTTGAGTTGAGGAATCAGGCAATGAAAAATAGACAGGTCTCTAACAATCTGTTCATACCGAACGATGATACTATTGAGATCGATGATTATGATTTGACCAATGATAAAACCATTAACGAATTCAAGTTGAAAAGAATAAGCCAAATAAAGTTAGAGGCACAGAAAAAGAATGCCAACCACATAGGCCTTTTGAAGCCAGACATAGGCTTACCCGACCATTATGATAACATGATCCTAGACGAGAAAAACCACAGGTGGATAGTCAAAGATAAGGAAAATTTTCCTGACACTCTCGAATCTATAGAAGATTTAGTGTCACAAAGGGATGACGAGGATGATCAAGAGAATACCACATTCAAAGCAAATAACACCAAGAACGTATCGTTCCACTTGCCTCACTCTAGCCAAGTTCACTCAAGCCCCTTAGCTGGTGATGTCACTAAATTATCACAACTAGACGAAGTATCATTCAGTGAACAACAGAAAAATTTGGTTTCCATTATCACTGATGCTATGGTGGAGAGTAAAGTGAGCTGGAATAAGGTTACCGAACTTGACCTTGGACATAAGAAGTTGACTAATATCAAAGATCTTCAAGAGTTTTTGCCTAATTTAACTGGATTGAATCTAACCGGCAATAAATTGAAGTTTTTGAAAGGTTTACCCACGACATTACTTCACTTGGACTTGACTGATAACAGAATTGACAATATGACATCTTTCTATGATTTTTTTAATTTGCAGAAGCTCAATCTATCCAGCAACTACTTGATGAACTGCGACAGCCTAAGAGTGAATATTCATTTGATTAAATTAAATTTGTCAAATAACAAGCTAAGTAGTATCGAGGGACTCAAAAATTTGACTAATTTGATCGAGTTGGACTTATCACTGAACAACTTGCGGGCTGACGTTGATTTCAGTGATTTCAAGTTCAAAAATTTACAGATGTTGAACATGTCTGAATGCACGTTAACCAACATTACCAATTTGAATGAATTACCAAATTTACGAGTGTTGAACTTGAACGAGAATAATTTGATAAACTTACATTGTGAAGGAAAACATCCACATTTGAAAAAACTTTTAATCAAATTTAACAAATTAACTCATATAAATTTTGACAACTTTCCGTACTTAAGAGTAGTCAGATTGGATGGTAACGATTTTAAAAGCGCCGAGGGTAAGTTAAAATTCATTGAAGAGTTTTCATGTAAAACACAGCCCGTGGTTATGTTAAACAAGGTAAATGAGTTCAGTCAAACTTTGAAAACTTTAGATTTATCTGGAAATAGCGAATACTTCAGCCTGGAAACCCCCACATTCCCCAATTTGAATAAATTGGTGCTATCAGCAATAAATTGCTCAGGACTACCCCGTACTTTCCAAGTTCAGTTTCCTAATCTAGTGGAAGTGAATTTGAATTTCAACAAATTGGAAAACCTCGACTTCTTGCGGGATTTGCCCTATTTAAAGAGATTATATCTAGTAAGCAACAACATTCTGAAGATTGAGCAGGTCATAAAAAATTTAAAATCTTGCAGATCAAGCTTGAAAGTTTTAGATATGAGATTGAACCCTATCAATTTGGAATTTTACCCCTACGTATTCAACCCCCACGAACTAGAAATAAATTTGCCAGAGTCGGACGAATACAAGGGTGGCAATTACGAAAACCTCATACAGTTAGAGACCGTTGATGATATCGAGAATTTCGCCATCCACTATGAATCGTTGAACAATAACGACAGCGATTGGGAAGCTAGACATGAGAGGTTTGCCAAAAATCTCAAGTTCAACAAGTTCAAAAAAAGAGTCAACTACCAAACATTGTTGATAAATTTTTTCCCAAATTTGAAGAAACTTGATGGCACGGTCATTGATAGCCACAGGAGATTGGAATTGGAAGATAATCTCAGGAATTACCTCACGTAAATGTATTATAGAATTGATCCTAACCGTCATATCTTTTTCGCACCCAAACCAGTAATCGAATTCCGCTCTCGATACCGATTCCTCTCAGTTCCACCTCAAGCCTATAAAAGCCTACCATTTCGTCTCAACATCCACTGTAGGCATGATTTCGCAAAGAGTTTCTATCCAATGGCCTCCTGAGGGCGCCGGCGAGAACACCAGCACCATGGTGGTGTATTCCAAACAAGGCCATTTTGTGGATCTTAGAATCTATACCAACAATTATCCGATAAACGACCCCCGGCCAACATCTAAATTCGACGAGGTTTTCGAATGGGGAATGATCGGTGACGAGGTTCCCCTACAGGCTACTATTCCCGATACTTACGTGGTGAAGTTCACCCACGAAGTGGATTCAATGGCTATCATGAGATCCATCGAACAGGGTCTACCATTGGAACAATGTGCCACCGATCCCGACATTGGAACCTTTTGGAACACCGACAGCCCCGACAGAAAGGAAACTGGATCCATGACCAACCCCGCGACCGGTAAAGTCCAGGAATATGTGGAAATATGGAGATCATTGAGTAGCCAACATCATAATTCCAGCCATGAGGTCAGAGAACCCGAAAATGAAGTGGTGGAACCCATCTTTGTGTTGAGGGTGGAGCTGGACCAGTTCCATGGCCAGGTGATTCGCTCGGGAAATTGGATCCAAGGGTTGTTGTATGACAAGCAAAACCTCCAAGTGCCCTTAAACGCGGTGAGAGCGTTCCACAATGGCTCCAACTGGGAGTATTTGATCAGCTACGGAAACCACAGTTTTCCTGTGGACTTCAAGGGTTCTAAGGGAACCAGCGTAACCCTTGAAAATGTCACATGGACATGTATCGAATAGTAGTTAATTCCAACAGTATCGGCCCCTACAACCCGCCTTTAATCTCTCCCATCAGCTGTCCCGTCCTGATAACATTCTTCGGTGCGCACGACCGGTGGAAATTTTTTCTCACTTCTCACTGTTGAAGGATTTCGAACTGATTGATAAGGTTTACAGAGATGTCAGGGGAAAGCTTGTATGTATCTTGAGCTCTGCAGGCTGAGAGCGTTTTTTTCAATAACACAATAACACATCGTTGCCGAGAACGATCAATTGGAACGCATTCAAGCCGCTGAGGAAGCAGATCTCGCAATTGCTGTAGTCTACCTGTATCTAGAAAATGACAGCTTTTGTTGACGTGGACAAAGTTTGGTACTAACGAAGTAGTTTATTTATTCTCGCAGTTGTGCTCAACGCTGTGAACTTGTTTGCCCAGGTGTTCTTCACCATCATGTATTCCGATTTAGAATGTGATTATATCAATCCTATCGAATTGTGCAACAAATTGAACCCATGGTTCATTCCCGAAGCTGGATTACACGGTTTCATGACTGTTTTGTTTTTGGTCAACGGCTACTGGTTTCCGTTTTTGATCAACGCACCGTTATTGGCTTATAACGTCAATAAGTTCATCAACAAGAACCATTTATTAGATGCTACCGAGATATTCAGAACGTTATCCAAACACAAGAAGGAATCCTTCATCAAATTGGGGTTCCATTTGTTGATGTTCTTCTTCTACTTGTATAGGATGATCATGGCATTGGTTTCCGACGATGTTTAAGTTTGATAGAGTAAACTTAACAACGAGGAAGCTCAGGACCGATCCTTCGAATTTCAGTTGGGCCATCGGTGTAATATTGTCATTATTCATTACTACGTATCTAATAAATGTTCTATTAACAGTATGACCTGTGGCTCTACATAATGTCGTTATTGATTTTGCTCAACAATTGGTTGATTCCGTGCACCTTGGCATTGACACCGTCAACGGGGTTGAATATTCGAGTCAAATTGTTCACTCTATTTTCTACACTCTTCACCACATCGTTTTCGATCATTTGTTCACCGCTGACGGCCTTTTTGAGCTCATCAATGTTCTCGGTCAATTTCAAAAAGTCTTCGTGATTTTGTTTTGATTGCAGGTAACCTTCTCGTAATTTGTTCAACGTATTGCCGAGCTCGTTATGTTCCTTCCTTAGCTCGAGGATCTTCATTCGGGTGGTTTCCTTTTCTTTTTGAATTTTGGCTATCTCGTAATTCAAATCGTCAATGCTACCATGAACATCAGACAAATGGCTCAAATGGTCCAAAAGATGAGTCTTCATGTCATTTTGAATGATCTTGGGTCGTATGCTATCGTTTTTACTGGCAATAGGTTCGAATTCCCGAATAAGATGTTTTAAAACATCCAAGGTGTTGATCTTGTGTCGCCTATTGCTAGTTCCTTTGAGCCGTTCCATATCGATAAACAACGGCTTCTGTGGCTGCATATGTCGATTTTTGGTCAACGGTATAGGGGGTGCAAAATCAAGGGTCATTTGCTTCTTACGTTTCCTTATCTCCAGCAATGCATCCACTCGTCCGAGACTTGACTGAAACGGAGCTGGTGATTCATGTCCCTTTTTTGGTCTGCCTCTTTTCCGCTTCACCACCACGGCGGAACTGGGAACCAATTTTCTTGGCCTGCCTCTTTTCCTTCCTGGCTCAGGAGTTTGGGATGATTCTCTACTCGATCTTGCTGATTTGCTTCGTGTTCCTAGATCTAGGTCAGATTCGTCACCAGCATATCCTCTTCCCTCAAAACCAGGGTCTTCAATTTCTTTGATGGGATTCTCGTCGAGCAGGCGGTCGTTGTCATGACTATCAGCATAATCTCTGAAATCAATGTCCTGTTTATCATCAGAGTCGTGAGCTTCATTTTCGTCCTCCGCTTGCCCTTGGTAATTTTTGGCGATCAACGTACTCCTCCTAAATCTCGGCAATTCGTATTCCTGTTTTACAAACACTGACTCCAAATTTTTGGGTTTGGATGGTGGTGCTTCTGTGTTTATGAGTAGGGGGTCAATTTGAACATTCCTTAAGCTGTGAAAGTTAGTACATGTATTCACGAGATATGATCACTAAGATGTTTCAAATCATGGTATTTACATACTCAGCACCTCTTTTTCTGGACTCCTGCTTCTCTTCCCTAGATTCCATGCTGGATGGTGTTATCAAAACGACGCGAATGTGGTGCGAATTCTGGGATTAGGATGTGATGATCTGCTGAATCATGAATCTGACGTTAGGACGACAACCGACGGCCGTTTGAATAATACTATGAGAAATAGAGTCTGAGGAAGAAATGGCTGTTTGAATATTACTATAAGAAATAGAGTCTGAGAAGAAATGTTTATATTACAAAGACCGAAACCCTTAGGCAATATACACAAAATCAGCTAATCTATTGTTGAGCAAAGTGTTCCAAGATGATGTTTCTTTCTTCAGAGTCTTGACCCCAGTTCTTGACAACAACACAAGAAGCACCAACAACTTTTCTGGCGTTACCTTCTCTGTCCAATTGACATAAACCAGCCCATTCACCCAATTGTTTAGCATCGGAGACTTTGATCAATGGAATCTTTTCTTCTGGTTCGTTACATAAAGCTTCAACCAATTTAACAATTGATTCTTCAGTGACAGATTCACATAAGACACATAATTGAGCTTCTCTTCTGGATAAAGCTTTTGAGGCTTCTCTTAAACCTCTAGCTAAACCATCGTGAACCAAAGAGGTTCTTAAGACAACTTTTAAGGCATCTTCAATGGTGATTGAACCGGATTCTTCAACGGCAACTTCTTCAACAATTTGTTGTTCTTCAACGTCTGACATTTTATAGATTTATTTAGTATTAGACTTCTTCGACAGGTTACTGCTCAGTACTAAAATTGAAATTTTCCAAAAAAATTGAGAAGAGTACAATTTTCGAAGATTTTTTCAAAATTACTCGGTCACAAATTGTCACGCGCGCATTGGGGTTAAAGCCCTAGATATGATAGATGGAGCTTAGAGGCTGTCTGGCTAGAGATAAGGCTTACAAAGATCTATTAAAATACTTCCTAGAAATGAATACAACTATCAAAGCCATTCACAATTCCATTTCATCTGCACCGAATGGATGGGCAGGACCATCCTCGTCATCGCTGGAAACTATTGCCAGGTCAATATCTGAGGGTTTGAGGTTGGATGCACTCGACGTTGGTTGTTGATGGAACCCACTACTATTGAACTCATCTTCGTCTTCAAAATCAACATCGAAGAAGTCATCGTCTGATCCCGTCACTGCCTGATAGATTAATCTGCATTCTTTAACTATACCATCATAACTTATTTCCCCTGATGGCATATTAGTGAATATTATGTCTTCACAATCTTGGGTTTTACGTAAAGACACATTGTTTTCCGTGGTTGGGTGGAATATATTGGATAAGTCATTCAAAACATAAGTCTTCTGGGTGAATCCCAACTTGCAAATGATCTCAAGTTTCTCTTTAGGCACGAAGTTTTGTAAGGACTCACCCAACTTCACTGAATTGACGATGATAGGAGTGCCTGCTTTGTTGACAGAAAGATTTTCATCCAAAACCTCGTCTATGTCTTTCGATGACTCTCTCAAGATCGAAGATTCCATTTTTTCAAGTGCACATTGTAGATCATGTTTGGCCTTGACTGGATCTTGTTCAAAGGATGTCAAATACCATATTGATTGGCCCGAGGGACAAACCCCGCTGCCGCCGTTCTGAATCAAGGCCTGGATACTGGTATTGTTATTGGAAGCTAACGAATTTGGAGGAAACACAACAACGGCCGAGGACTCTTGATCGGCCAACCACTCTTTACAATCTTTCTTCACAATCACCACCATTCTGGCTAGATTCACCAATTTAAGGGAGTCTGTAATTTCATTGTATGACGATTGTAAAAATTTTGGGACTTGGGTTGGAGCAACAATCAATTTTTCATTGATTTTGATGGAACTCTTATCGCTAAATTTTCCTAGTTTGGTCTGAGGGTCGTAATCCATCAAGGCGGTATTTAACCGATAGGTTGTACCAGCAACAGCTGCACTCCTACAAAAACCCTGCGAAATTTCACCAGGGCCTCCATATTTCAGCACCAAAACAGGGAAATTACCATACACATTGAAACTAATCAAGAATCTTCTGATTCTCGATATAGCCTCAGGCGTTTTAGTAGTTGCCTTTATACAAAGTCCAATGGAGTATATCAATTCGTTCACTTGAGAAACCTCCAAATTGTAGTTTTTCGTCAAGAAATCGTGGATGGGCACCTTGGCGTTGTCTGTCAACACTTTAATCCTATCTTCATCGTTGTTATCCTGCATCACGAATTTCAAGAATTTCATCAAATACCTCTTGGTTAACAACGATAATGATTGATCGGTGAATATTTCTTCCTTGGAGGTAGCATTGGCGAATTTGGTGGAGAAGCTATCATTTTCAAAGATATGGAAATTGCTCAAGCTTTGAAACTCCAAGTACTTGTAAACCCTCGATTTAATCAACAAGCTCAACATACTGGACTGAGCAAACATGATTTTAGGAGTCAAATCAATGCCGTAGTCCTTGCTCCTGAATTTGGTCTGGGGATGGTACAAGTCGCCGCTCACATACACTTGAGCGTCTTCAAAATGCTGGATTCGGCCCCCGTTGACCTCCTGGCACCACAGCTTGACCTGTTCGATAGTCAAAGTGGAGTTCAGGTCTCCGTAGCAGGTTTTGTTGTCGATATGCAACACATCCACCCCTTGCCACGCTAACGCCGCCGCCACAATACTTTCGACCAACCCCGTACCCATAATCAACACGTCGCATTCTCCCACGTGTAACCTCTGTTCCTGAGGTTTCTCCAACCCAGCTAGTTGCGGAATGTTTTCCGGGGCGTAGGACACGCTGGGACTCCTTTCCGCCACCGACTTCCGTCTTTCTTCTCTAAAAAATGACATATCACTTTTGCAATTTAGGGCACTTTTGGAATTTGGCACTTAAGATTCGTTACCACCTACAATTACACTAATACACAATCACAACACACGAACGATCTATGCTCACACAAACCTCGTGTTTTTACTACAGCACGATCAATTAATCCTTTTATCAAAGCTTCAACGTTGGGGAATTCGATTGGGTGCGACTTCAAAAAATAGAATGGCAGACCCCAACGAGAAACGGGGATCCCTTTTATTGGCATGGCAGGTGCGAGATAAGCATTGCTTGGTGATTGGCAGTGGGGATGTGGCTTTAAGTCGTATCGAGCACATGATAGTCGCCCAAGCCAAAATCACCGTGATAACTGGCGACACCAAAGTCCATCCTCAAATCTTGCAATTACATGAAGAGGGATTGATTCACAAGATGGTGAGACGAAATTACGAAGCTCTGGATTTGAAGATGTACGAAGACGACGAAATGGAACTTCGTTACGATACAATCACCGAAACCGATTTCGGGCGAATTAACCACTATTTGCAAAACAACCGGTTTGAGGTGGTGTGCTGCTGCATCGACGACCACGTTTTATCGGCGAAAATATACTTCCAATGCAAGCTTTTAGGCTTGAATGCTAATATCGCAGATAAACCAGAATTATGTGATTTCTATTTCGGAGCGATGATCAATATCGACAATCTCCAGATTATGATCTCCACCAACGGGAAATCGCCGAGGTTGCTGAAGATCATCAAAGATATCATCAAAAAACAACTTGACGGAGTGGATTTGAATAAAGCGATTGAGAATTTGAATCTCATTCGGTTCACCTTACGTAAGACGAAATTGCCGGAAAATGACGTGAAAACCATCGATTCGAGAATGCAGTGGATCAAGGACGTCACTGACTTCTTTGACACCAGAGTTTGGAGCGAATTGGATATAGATGACGAAAACGTGTCGAGAATCGTCGATTACTACCCTGAGTTTCCCCCCGCAGACATTCAAGAGTTCAAGAAATTGTTGGATTGACATGTATAGACTAAAAACGGATGTTGGTGTCCAAATCCTCATGTACAAACACCTTATCTCCTCCGGCTCCCTTATATTGGCTGGCAATATGCCCGTTACCACGCAATTGGTACTGGTAACTCATTAATCCTTCGAGTCCCACCGGTCCTCTGGCGTGGATTTTATTGGTGCTAATACCCACTTCAGTGCCGAATCCATATCTAAACCCATCGGCGAATCTTGTGGAACAGTTCCAGTATATTCCGGCAGAATCGATCGCTTTCAAGAATACCTCGGCATTTTCCTTCGATTCCGTCATTATACAGTCGGTGTGCTTGGACGAGTGCTGGTTGATGTGGGAAATGGCAGCCTGCAATGAGGCCACGGTCGTGACAGTTATGTCCAACGACAAATATTCGGTATCGAAGCATTTATCGTCAGCGTCCACCACCGACTCCAGGGGCAACGAGCCCTTAATTTCTGGGGTGGCGTGGATCGTTACTCCCGCATCCTTCAACCCCTGGTACAACTTAAGCAATTTCTCCTCGTCGTGAGCGACATTTGTGTGGATCAATAGCTGTTCCACCGCATTGCAGCCAGCGGGGTAATTTGTCTTGGCATCCACCACCACCTGCACTGATTTTTCTATATCTGCCGACTCGTCGATGAAGATGGAACAAATTCCGTCGGCATGACCTAAGACTGGAATTTTGGTGTTTTCCTTGATATTACGTACCAACAGGTTAGAGCCCCTGGGAATGACCAAATCGATGTATTTGTCCTGTGATAACAAGTCACCCACTTCTTCTCTACTCTCTATCAACTGTATGGCGCCTTTGGGCACTTTGGTCATGTCGTTCAACACCTGATTGACAATATCGCTCATAATCTTGAATGTTTGATACGACTCTTTGCCCCCTTTCAAAATAGCCGAATTGCCGGATTTGATCGCCAAAGCCGTAATATTTGCAATCACTTCCGGTCTGCTTTCAAAAATGATCAATAAAACTCCAATTGGTGCCGTGACTCTGTATAAGTTCAAGCCCTCATCCAACTTCTTAGCTAACGTACATTTTCCGATGGGGTCTGGCAACGCAGCCACGTCCAAAATCCCCTGAAGCATGCCATCAAACTTTCCGCTGGTGCTCAAATCCAATCGTTTGATTAAACTGGGGGATAATTTGTTATACACTGCATTCTCCATATCCTTCTTGTTATAGTCTAGTATATCCTGTTTTCGGTGGTACAAACCGTGATAGATCTCCTTCAACGCCCCAGATCTTTCTTCATCGGTTAACGTTTTCAACACAGAGAACGCTTGGTTCGCTTGTTTAGCAATAGCCTCTGCCATAGTACTAAACCGTTCCGTAGTAGTGAGTCAGTAGTGAAAAATCTACTGCGCGCGCAGTTCAATTTGTTTTCATTTCCTGATCACTGATCTGGCATACCAATAGTTCATAATAAACGTTAGCTCGAACCTTAGGGTATCCAGTGGTATAAATTTGGACATAAACACTACAAAGTACCATTGGGTTGACTACTGACTTCAATTGATCGATTTCCCACAAGGACACTCGGCGGCTAATCTGAAACACTGCCTGTCACACCATGTACGGACCTAAAAACACCACGGGGGGCGGCGGGAATCCTTTTGAGGACGTCAATAACTTGATAGACTTGGAATATAACCAAAGAAATGGGGCTAATAGAAGTGCTTTGCCTCCTAGTAACCCTTATGACAATATACCGACCACCTCATCCCAGGCTTACGATCCGTTTCAGGATCAATTCGAAATTGGAGACGATGACGACGACAGCTACAATGGCAGACATCCTGGGAACTCTCGTCCAGCTCCGTTGCTCAATGATGCGGGTGCTGGAGCCAACAATGATCCCAAACCAGCCCAGAGCGGGTTTTTCAGTCGTTTCAACAACACCAACAACGGAGAGTATATAGGGATGCAAAACCCCTTTGATGATACACAAGCTCCGGGTCAGAACATAAAGGAAGTTGCCGGAAGCTCCGATTTTGATATACGGAGAATTTTCAGGAGGATAAAGAACACTATCAGCGGAAACTCCTTTAAAAACATCGATGAAGCTCAGAATAAAGGACCCAGACAGATATATATAATGGATCATGGAAAAAATGCATCATTTGGCTACTACGGGAACTACATTTCCACCACCAAGTACAACTTTGCTACCTTCATACCGAAGTTCTTGTTCGAACAGTTTAGCAAATATGCCAATCTATTCTTTTTGTTCACATCCATCATTCAACAGGTGCCAAATGTGTCGCCGACTAATAGATATACCACCATTGGGACTTTATTGGTAGTGTTATTAGTTTCCGCAATCAAAGAGATCATGGAAGATTTGAAAAGATACAGGGCAGATAATGATTTAAATAATACTAAAGTTCATGTGTTGGACACTGCCACGGGGGAGTTCGTGCACAAAAAATGGATCAAAGTCCAAGCAGGTGATATTGTCAAGGTACTCAACGAAGAGCCCTTTCCTGCTGATTTGCTTTTGTTGAGTTCCTCCGAACCAGAAGGTTTATGTTACATTGAAACAGCCAATTTGGATGGTGAAACCAACTTGAAGATCAAACAAGCCAACACCAAAACATCGTATTTAGTGAATCCTAGGTTCTTGTTGAGTGACTTGACCAACACCGAAATTATATCCGAACAGCCCAATTCCTCGTTGTACACTTATGAAGGTAATTTGAAAGGTTTTGGGTCTACAGGAGACATCCCAATGACTCCAGAACAATTATTGTTGAGAGGAGCTACCTTAAGGAATACTCAATGGATTCACGGGGTAGTGGTTTTCACTGGTCATGAAACAAAGTTGATGAGGAATGCCACCGCTACCCCCATCAAAAGGACCGACGTGGAAAGAATTATTAACATCCAAATCATTGTGTTATTCTGTCTTTTGATCGTTTTATCATTAATCTCATCAATAGGGAACGTTATCAAGACCAAGGCCAACAGCAGTTCTTTGAGTTATTTGTACATGGATGGCACAAATATTGCATCGTTGTTCTTCAAAGATATTTTGACCTTCTGGATTTTGTTTTCCAACTTGGTGCCAATCTCCTTATTTGTCACAGTGGAAATTATCAAATATTATCAAGCTTATATGATTGGTAGTGATTTGGATATGTACTACGAAGAGAGCGACACTCCAACAGGTGTCAGAACCTCTTCATTGGTTGAGGAGTTGGGACAAATCGACTACATATTTAGTGATAAGACAGGTACATTGACGAGAAATATTATGGAGTTCAAAACCTGTTCTATTGGAGGCAAATGTTATATCGAAGATATCCCTGAAGACGGCCAGGTACAAGTAGTCGATGGCATTGAACTTGGCTATCATACCTTTGATGAGTTAAGGCAACATCTTCACGACACCACCAGCCAACAATCAGCTATCATCAATGAGTTCTTGACTTTACTTAGTGCCTGTCACACCGTTATACCTGAGGTTAATGAAGTAACTGGAGAAATAAAATACCAGGCGGCATCTCCAGACGAAGGGGCTTTGGTTGAAGGTGCGGCTACTTTGGGCTACAAATTTATCATCAGAAAGCCCAAAAGCGTCACCATCGAAAATGTTTTAACCGGTACTAATCTGGAATACGAATTATTGAACATTTGTGAATTCAACTCAACCAGAAAGAGGATGTCGGCCATATTCAGATGCCCCGATGGAGCCATCAGATTGTTTTGTAAAGGAGCTGATACCGTGATTTTGGAAAGATTATCTGACATGGAAGAACAACCATTTGTGACAGCTACCTTGCGTCATATGGAAGAGTTTGCAGCTGAAGGTTTGAGGACGTTGTGTATCGCCTCTAAAATCATCAGCGAGGAGGAATATCAATCCTGGTCAGCCAAATATTATGAAGCGTCTACCACATTGGATGATAGAGCAGGAAAATTAGATGCCGTGGCAGATTTGATTGAGGGAGACTTGTTTTTGCTAGGAGCAACTGCTATTGAAGATAAGTTGCAAGATGGGGTTCCTGAAACCATTCAGACGTTACAAACAGCTGGAATCAAGATCTGGGTGTTAACTGGTGACAGACAAGAAACTGCCATCAATATTGGTATGTCATGTAAGTTGTTGAGCGAGGAAATGAATTTGCTCATCATAAACGAGGATACAAAGCAAGAAACCAGGTTGAACTTACAGGAGAAGCTAGATGCAATCTTGCAGCACGATGATGGACAAGACAGAGATGTTTTGGACTCATCGTTAGCCCTTATAATTGATGGACACTCGTTAAAATTCGCATTGGAACCTGATTTGGAAGATATGTTCATTGAATTGGCGTCTCGTTGTAAGGCAGTTGTGTGTTGTCGTGTGTCGCCATTGCAAAAAGCCCTTGTGGTAAAAATGGTGAAGCGCAAGAAGAAAGGTTCGTTGTTATTGGCGGTCGGAGACGGTGCTAATGATGTTTCCATGATTCAAGCAGCCCATGTAGGGGTGGGAATAAGTGGTATGGAAGGAATGCAAGCTGCTCGAAGTGCAGATGTATCCATCGGTCAATTCAAGCACTTGCGGAAATTGTTATTGGTGCATGGATCTTGGAGCTATCAAAGAATCTCTAATGCCATTTTATACTCCTTTTACAAGAATATGTGTTTGTATATGGTGCAATTTTGGTACGTGTTCACCAATGCTTTTTCGGGCCAATCGCTCATCGAATCGTGGACCTTGACCTTCTACAATGTGTTCTTCACCGTGTTTCCCCCATTTGTTTTGGGGATATTTGACCAGTTTGTGAGTGCCAGACTTTTAGACAGGTACCCCCAATTATATAAACTTGGACAAAGTCGAAGATTCTTCAATGTCACGGTTTTTTGGGGTTGGATTGTTAATGGATTTTTCCACTCGGCTATAATCTTCCTTTGTACCTATTTCATATATGGCGACGGAGATGCATTGGCAGGAGGGAAATTAGCCAATGGTTGGGTTTGGGGAACTGCTGTTTTCACCACCGCAGTATTGACGGCGTTGTTGAAAGCATCATTGGTCATAACCATGTGGACCAAGTTCACGTTGATTGCCATTCCCGGCTCGTTTCTTTTCTGGTTGGCGTTTTTCCCCATTTATTCCTTCATCGGGCCCGCAGCCAACACTTCCCAAGAGTATAGAGGGGTTTTGGCAGCTACGTATCCTTCACTCACGTTCTGGGCAACTGTATTTGGGGTTTCGGCATTGTGTATCTTGCGAGATTTCGGCTGGAAGTACTACAAAAGAAGAACCAACCCCGAAATGTATCACCATGTACAGGAAATCCAGAAGTACAACATTCAAGATTCTCGGCCAAGAATGGAGCAGTTTCAGAAGGCCATCAGGAAAGTCAGACAGGTCCAAAGAATCAAAAAACAAAGAGGGTTTGCATTTTCCCAAGTCGACGATCAGAATCAAGAGAAAATTATTAGATTATACGACACCACAAAAAAAAGGGGTGATTTCGGGGTGTTGCAGGAAGGTCTGTCCTCGTAGGTGTCTATAACCAGACCAGTTCCTCTAGTAATATATATCCGCGCACGACCTTTCGCATCGATCTAAAGTGTCAGAAAAATTTGAGAAATCATTGAAGGGGAAATGAGTGAAACAGCAGCAGATACCAGTAAAACGGTGGAGCCAGGACCCCAGGCTTCAAAGGACAAGGCCGGTGCCAAGGATGAAGTGCTGGCCGCAGAACAGTCCCTTTCCAACAAGGAATTGAAGGAATTAAAGAAGAAAGAGAAGGCCGCCAAACGAGCAGCGCAGAAGGAAGCCAATGGAATCAGTCCTGAGCAGCAGGAGAAGATCGCTGAGCAAAAGAGGGAGAAAAAGCAACAACAAGCCACCAATTCCAACCTCAAAAAACAGTTGATTCAGACAGTGATCAAGGACGATAGTAGAAAGAAAGTTCCCACGTTATTCAGTCATCTTGAAACCAGAGAGCAGAGAAATGCTGCATCCCCGTCTATTTCCCACATCGTCCACCCTGCCATCTTATCTTTGGCACTCAAGATCTCCAGCTACAAAATAGTGGGGTCGATAACAAGATTAAGAAGCATGTTGGAAGTGTTCAAAATTATCATACAAGATTATATCACACCCAGTAACAATTCATTGCAAAGGCACTTGACTGGGCACTTGTCACACCAGATCGAGTATTTGAAGAGTGCTCGGCCGCTTTCGGTGTCGATGGGAAATGCTATTCGATGGTTGAAGCAGGAAATCAGTCATATATCCATCGATGTCACCGACGTAGAAGCCAAGCAGCTTTTGTGTGAGAAAATCGACGAATTTGTAAAAGAGAAAATTGACTTTTCCGACAGAGTTATCATTGAAACAGCTGCAAAACACATCACCAACGATTCCACGATTTTGACCTTTGGCCATTCTCAGGTGTTGGAGGATCTATTCAAATATTGTGTTTTGGAGCAGGATAAAACGTTTAATTTGATCATTGTGGATTCTCGGCCTTTATTCGAAGGGCAGAAGTTGTTCAAGAACTTAATTGCAAGTGAGATTTCCCCCGCTATCGTTGATGATGGGGCATCGGATTTGAGTTCTTTGAGTAGCCGTGGCCCCAAATCTAAGCCCATTACCAAAGATAACATCAAGGTGCATTATGTGTTGATCAATTCCTTGAGTTCCACCATATTGGAAGATGTGGACTGCGTATTTTTGGGAGCCCACGCCATGTTATCGAACGGACGGCTTTATTCGCGGGTGGGGACAGGTTTGATCGCCATGATGTGTCACGCCCGAAATATTCCGGTTTTGACCTGTTGCGAGTCGGTGAAATTTTCCGACAAAGTGCAATTGGACTCTGTCACCAACAACGAGTTGGCCGACCCCGAGGATTTACTACAAAACATCTCGTCCAAGCAACCGCCCAAGAAGAAGGCTTTTGCTTTGGAACAATTCATAAAACAGCTCGAGCATGAAAAAGAAGTGGCGGAAAAGAGTAAATCCAAGCTCACTAATAAGCAGGCCAAGGGCAAAAAGACCGACGAAGATGACAAAGAGAAAAAGGCCCATCCATTGAGAGACTGGAAGGATATTCCCAACTTGAATATCCTAAACATCATGTATGATTTGACTCCCCCCGAGTACATAAAGAAGGTCATCACGGAATTGGGTGCTTTACCGCCTTCATCGGTTCCGGTGATCTTAAGAGAATATAGAAGTACATAACGGAGAATACACGGCATTGCAGAGAATACACGGCATTGCAGAGAATATGTCGCAGATTTGCAGCAGCGTCTGGGCTCGTTATCGCGCGCTTTGGAAAATCGCCACCAGTTATCTGATCTATCACATCTCCTATTACAAGCCCCCTTAACAACGCAGAGACTATGGACAAGGCAGAGTTGGACCTTGTGAATAAGGTGGAGCTCCGCATTGCTTTGGCCAACACAGACGCCGAATTGGAGAAGTCGTTGAGGTTATATCTCAGTCCTGTGCTTTTGAAACTCAGCAGTCCCCACAGTTCGGTCCGCCAAGCGGTGTTCAAGATCATCCAAAATGTCATCACGAGGCTAGGAGCCTCCAAAACCATCAAATTGCCGGCGGAGGCCATGCTTGAACAGGTCAAGGCCCCTGCTGTTGCAGCAGGTGCTGATACTTCCAATGTTAGATTGTACCTTCTTTTGTTTGTTTCCAAGGCTGTTGACAGAATGGGCTCCCAAGAGAGGTTGGCATTTATCCCTAAGGTATTGCATGGGATTAGCGGGTTTCCAGCTAACGTCAGTGCCCGATTATTTCATATTTTCTGCAAGCTTATTGACGACTTGAAGATTCCTTCCGATTCACCACAATTGGCCCAAATGATAGCAGATTTGGACCTCAAATCGTACTCCTCCGATGAAAAATTCATCTGTAGTAAGATAGCTGACTTCTTGATGTTGCTTCCCAATCCCAATCCTGCTCCAGTGCAGTTTCCTGGGTTAAGTATCGAAAACGTAACATTTTTGACCAGGGATGCTGGGGTCAGCTATAAGACTCCTCAGGAGATATTGCGAGTCAAGAAGAATCTTTTGGAGTTTTTAAAGCTGGGGTTCAACAGCCACAATCTCAGAATACCTTTGTTGATAGCTTCATGTGACTCTTCGTCGATAATCAGCGACGGATCAGAGGTCTTGTACCGGAAATTGGATGTGGACCTAGAGGATGAAGCCTATATCGCAAAATTGGTTTCTTTATTCATAGGAGACGAAAACACCCCTCCAGTCAATTCGCTGGTGCAAGAAAGAATCTTGTCTCAGTTGAACAAAAGTGTTAGCGCTTCCAAAAACCCCTACATATCCAGGCTCACGAATTTGGGATTGGCTTCAGATAACAACAGGTTGAAGCAATCCACTGTGCAATTCGTGAAGTGGATCAGTGTGAATAACCAGGATGCCACGGAGTTCAGTAAGTCGATGGTAGAATTTAATTCCGTGATGGCTCAAAAATTAAAGGAAAATCTCATGAACGAGGGATGGCCGCAGTTAAATTTGACGAACGGCAAGTCCTATTCGGCCAATATGAGTCAAAGGCTGGCCCAATATGAAGCTTTGGCCAATATTTTGAAAACTAGTCCGGAATTGTTCTTGAACGATTTAAACTACATCAAATTCTTGTTAGAATCTTTGGAAGGAGAAGCTGTGGACTTGAGGTCCACCATTCAAGAAGGTTTGTCCAGCTTGGCGGTTTTTCTACCAAGCTTATCCCCTGACTGTAAAACCACTTTGAAAGCGATGGCTGCGGATTATTTGAATTCTGATGACACAAAGGCCAATATCCATGCTTGTAGGTTCACCATGTTGAAATTCGTCAATTTCACCTTCCCTTTTGACGACAGCGAAGCCAGATATCTCAACATACTCGGGACGTCAAAAGCGAATCGCCCTGAGACCATCGAAGAAGCCATCAAGGGTTTGCACCCTCATTGGTTCAACATCAACCAATCCTCCAATACTTTACATTTTAAGTCGACTCCTGAGCTCATGGGACACGGCAACGTGGTTGTTTTCCCCAAATTTAAGGATATGGTGGGTTTGATCAACAGCAAAACCCAGCAGCTGGACAGCCAGGGAGTGATATTCCACTGTTTGAGTCAAGGAATCAAATTTGCCATCCAAACCTTGGTCATGCAAGCTATTGAAGGAAAAAAAACAGTTATCATCGCCGACGAAGACTGGGAAGTGAGACTCGAAAAGGCCGTGGAGGTTGACACGAAGGTCAGAGGTCTATTGAAGGAGGAAATCAGGAAAATCAACGAATCCGATGTAGATATGGACTCTGTCGATACGACAGACCCTTTCAAAACCTTGTTGTTTATTATCTTCAATGCCTTCGACAGACAAGTGGAGCACCCCGACATTTCATTCGAATCGACCTTCAGTAGACTCATATCGCTTGCGTCGCCTAATATAGTGGGAGGAATGTCTGATTTGATTGAACCGCTTTTAAAAGTGTTAAAGAACAGAGTGTTGGCCGATATTAGTATCTCGCAAGTCGCCAAAACCGTCGCTATTCTCGCTAGTCATCCTGTGAACAGCGATGATCACGTTCATGCGCTTTTGGAGTCACTCGTAGACGCAGATCTACCACCACATAAATCCAAAGCCAACATTTTGGTTTGTGGGTACCTATTTTCCCGTTTGGCGTATCGCCAAAGAATTGCCACGATCAATGAACACTTATTCGCCAAATATCTCGCCAAATTGCTCGCCGGTTTGAACGATTCGAACTGCTACTATGCTTCTTTAGAGAGCATTGGCGAGCTTTCGGTGTATGGGGTTTTGGGGCCCCAATTGGTGCTTTCCAGCCTGGATTTCTCCACTCAAGTGTTGGACATAATTAAACCAAAGGTCAAAAAGCTAGACGAACGTTCAGTGATGGCGTTGGCTGCGTTGAACCTATCGTTCAAGAACAACAATGATCTTGAGAAAATGACTGAAATCGAGCAGTTGGTCTATGACACCCATATATCCAAACAAACGGAGTATCTATTCACCAGCGGCGAAGCGTGGCTGATAATAGCCGTGGGATGGGAGTCAAAAGTCTTGCAGAGATCCATTGACATTCAAGGCGAGTCGCTAAAGTACATTCCCGAGCGCACGGACCGTCTAGAGTTTGTTTTAAAACAGCTTTTGACCTGGTGTGCAAATACTAAACCCTCGTTGAGACGAGCTGGATGTATTTGGCTACTTTCGGTGGTGGAATTCTGTAGTGGTTCGCCGAAAATCAAGGAATACTCCTCCAAGATCCACCTCGCTTTCATGAAGTTCTTAGCTGATAGAGACGAATTGGTGCAAGAGGCCGCTTCTCGAGGATTAAGTTTGATCTACGAGCTTGGAGATGTGGAATTGAAAGATACGTTGGTGAAGGGCTTATTGAGGTCTTTCACCGACACCAATACCACTGGGGGCCTTATTAGTGGTACAGTAGAAGAAGACACTGAATTGTTTGATCGCGATGTGTTGAGGACAAATGACGGTTCCGTATCGACCTATAAAGACGTTTTGAACCTTGCAGCAGATGTAGGGGACCCCAGCTTGGTCTACAAATTCATGTCGTTGGCCAAATCGTCGGCATTGTGGTCCTCAAGAAAAGGAATGGCTTTCGGCTTGGGTTCGATCTTGTCAAAGACTAGTCTCGACGATATGCTATCCAATAATAAGAAAATGGCCGACAGATTGATTCCTAAGCTATACAGATACCGATACGATCCCAGCTCCTCGGTTTCAGCCTCCATGGACGAGATTTGGAAAGTATTAATTGACGACAGTTCCAAAACAATAAAGGACAACTTTGACAACATCTTACAGGAGCTATTGAAAGGAATGGGAAATAAGGAATGGAGGGTTCGGCAGGCCAGTACCACTGCTATGAACGACCTTTTGAACGTGGTTGAGTTTCAAATTTACGAGCCCAAACTCGAAGATATCTGGAACATGAGTTTCAGAGTCATGGACGATATCAAAGACAGCGTTAGGAAGGAAGCCAGCAAGTTGACCAAACTACTCGCCAATATTTTGACCAAATCCTCCAAGGATGAGGGTTTGAAGCGACTTATTCCGTTCTTGTTAGGTAATAAGGGACTATTGAGCGACGCCGAGGAAATCAGAGGTTTTGCTTTGGAAACGTTATTGAAATTGATCAAAAGCGACAACAAGTCCATTGCGAGGTTCATTCCTTTGCTATTGGAAAACTTCATCATGATGATGTCAAATCTCGAGCCAGAGATCATAAATTACTTGGTCTTGAACGCTGATAAGTACAATGTCACGGGTAACGAAATCGATGCCAAACGTCTCCAGAGCTTGGGCAATTCTCCTTTGATGGAGGCGATCGAGAAGTTGATCGAACAGCTTGACCACGACAACGTCGAGCCTGGAATTGAGGCTGTTGTCAATGCCATCAAAAAATCCATTGGATTGCCTTCAAAAGTGTGTGGTAGTAAAGTGTTGGTAAGTTTGGTGAGTAAAAAGTATCAGCTCATCAAACCATATGGAGATAGGTTGATGAGGTTGGCCATGAACCAGATTAAGGATAAGAATGATACCATTTGTTCCTCATATTCCATCTCGGTTGGATATTTGAGTAGATTGGCCAGCCTCGAACTCATTGTCAAGTACGGAGAGATGTTGAGCCAGATGTACTTCGATTCAGAGGAAGACAGACCGAGACTCATATCCAGTATAGCCAACGAGAACTTCGCCAGGTACTCTAGTGAGAAGTTTGAAAAGGTATCCAGTCTCTTTTTACCCGTTTGTTTCATAGGCTTGAACGACATCAACAAGGACGTAAGAAGTTTCTTCGAAAGAGAATGGATTGAACACACCTCAGGAAGCAACGTCATCAAGCTTTACTTGAGTGAAATAATTGACTTGATGTCGAAGTACATAACTTCCCCCAACTACCATATCAGACAAATATTGGCCAAAAGTATTGTCAAGATTACAAATGAAATCACTGACTTCAAAAATGTTTCTGGCACCATAGTCGATCAAATGTTCAATATACTCATCAGCAGCTGTAAGGGGAAAAGCTGGTCGGGTAAAGAATTGATACTCGAGGCCTTAGTCAACTTTTCTATTAAATTAGAGGAGAAGGTAACGGGGAATTTGAGGGACGCTATTGATAAGGTTGTATTAGTGGAGGGAAAGAGGCGAAATAAGGAATACCAGAAGTCTGCAATCAAGATCATGGGAAAGTATTTGCATAAGTTCCCAAATGACGAGATGATAGAGACCTATTCAAGCGTCATAGGCTCTATAATCAATGGAGATTACGAGGATAGTGATGATGAGATGGAAGTGGACACCGATAACTCCAAAAGGATCAATAAGCGGGCTAACAACAACCAATTGGAAGAAGAGAAGTTGGTGTATATGACCAACTTGTTCGAAACATTCTCCAAAACCAATCCCAATGCTAATTTGTTCCAACTTATGATAGTCTCGATGATCAAGTTACTCAATGACGAAGACCCGTCCTTCGAAATCACCTGGAGGTCAAAGACAGCTGCGAATGACAGCATTCAATATTTGGTCGAAGAATTGGGAGACATGGAATTTAATGTTGATAGATTGTTTGAGCTCTGGAAAAAGTTGAGCCAAGTCTGTTGCAGCTTCAACAACATCGAAATTGTCAAGGTGAAATTCATCCGAAGCTCCAAAAAATTTATAACTTATCTTGAAAATTTGCATCATTTGGATTTGGTACAACAAATCAAAGATAACATACAGAATTTTAACGCTGACTCCTCAGTGGTAAAAGCAGAGTTGATTAAATGATTGAGGTAGCAAGTAATGGCAATATATGAGTGACAACTATGGTTTAGGTGAATTTCGGTCATATCTTGACTTTGCAGCTCAGCAAATCGTAGATCCTTTCTTATCCTCACACCATAGCCTCGCCTTTTTTTTCCATGTCTCCCATCAACATTTATTATGCATGTATTTCTGGACATGAAGAAGAGTTGTAGAGGTTGATGAAAGTTTGAGCACCTAACAAGTGACGTTATTCACCCGTAGTCTACCGAGGCGTCGTATCTCTTATTGAGAAAAGTAGAAGACAGCACGTGCTATTAGCTATATACCTTACAGATAAAAACCTTAGTAACCACCTCTCAATCTCAAGACCAAATGGAGAGTGGATTCTTTTTGGATGTTGTAGTCAGCCAAGGTTCTTCCGTCTTCCAATTGCTTACCAGCAAAGATTAATCTTTGTTGGTCTGGTGGAATACCTTCTTTGTCTTGAATTTTTGACTTAACATTGTCGATAGTGTCAGAAGATTCGACTTCCAAAGTGATGGTTTTACCTGTTAAAGTTTTAACGAAGATTTGCATACCACCTCTCAATCTTAAAACCAAATGGAGAGTGGATTCTTTTTGGATGTTGTAATCAGCCAAGGTTCTTCCGTCTTCCAATTGTTTACCAGCAAAGATTAATCTTTGTTGGTCTGGTGGAATACCTTCTTTGTCTTGAATTTTGGATTTGACATTGTCGATAGTGTCAGAAGATTCGACTTCCAAAGTGATGGTTTTACCTGTTAAAGTTTTAACGAAGATTTGCATACCACCTCTCAATCTTAAAACCAAATGGAGAGTGGATTCTTTTTGGATGTTGTAGTCAGCCAAGGTTCTTCCGTCTTCCAATTGCTTACCAGCAAAGATTAATCTTTGTTGGTCTGGTGGAATACCTTCTTTGTCTTGGATTTTTGACTTAACATTGTCGATAGTGTCAGAAGATTCGACTTCCAAAGTGATGGTTTTACCTGTTAAAGTTTTAACGAAGATTTGCATACCACCTCTCAATCTTAAAACCAAATGGAGAGTGGATTCTTTTTGGATGTTGTAATCAGCCAAGGTTCTTCCGTCTTCCAATTGTTTACCAGCGAAGATTAATCTTTGTTGGTCTGGTGGGATACCTTCTTTGTCTTGGATTTTTGACTTAACATTGTCAATAGTGTCGGACGATTCAACTTCCAAAGTGATGGTTTTACCTGTTAATGTTTTAACGAAAATTTGCATTGTTATTGATTGATTTAATTAATAATTGTTTGTGGTTTGTAATAGGGGGCAATCGGCTGACTTAAATACTTTTTTGAGGGTGGTCAAATTGTTACTAAATAAAAAAAGAAATTCACACTTACAAGTGCGTCACACAAATTATTTATAGACGAGGAGGAGGAAGCTGAATTCAGAGCTGTATGAGTGTTTAGCACAAAGCAGGTGGTGGTAAGCTACCAACAATACATCAATTGGCGTTTTTCGAATCCCATCGAACCCCCACCGTTGATCATAAATCTATCCTCGCTGGTTGCAGATTGCGAAAATTCCACTGAGTTCTTAGATCAGGTGACATATACCCCCGGAACTAGTCCCCCAGGGGGCTAACGATAAGAACCGGTTTCTCATGCACGTGACCCAGCCCTTAGTTAATTGCTCATCCTACGAGTTCCGGATTGGTGCGAAACCAGGAATACCGGTTAACCCCTAATGATAACGGCTCGATTACCTTTTCCTCCACTTGTCATGTGACCAAAGCCAATTTGAGATTTCTTTTTGCAGCTGTTTATCGTTGTGCTGTTGACAGAAACTTTCAAAGAAGCAATTGACTGGGTATAGGGGAAGAAGTTGGGGGAAAAGGACATGAAAAGACGTTGATTGTTTTTTTTGCTCTCATATGTATTGATTTTTTGCATAGAATTTGATCGACAATACATAAAATGTGAATTTTGCAAGACATTAAATAATAGGAATTTCACGACAAGACGTACAAAGCCGAAGCTGCAATCGGACAGTTTACTAGCTGGCAATTGGAATTTCCAGGGTGCCAAAAACTTCAGCCGCTTCCAATGCTTTAGTCTTGAAATAAGCCTGTCGCCGACAATCTCCAAGGAACTACCATGTCGGGCGACACTTTGATCCTTCTTATTGTTCTCACTGTGGCCATTTCGGTTTTATCGTTCCACAGGAATTTGAGTTTTTCTTTCCTTCCGTTCCCGCGCGGTGGCGCATCCACACTCACCGAAGCCAGGGCCGTAATGCCACATTCCCACTCACTACCAATGTGAGGTGGGATTGGTAGAGTGCTGGAATCTCCGTCTTGAAGTGAAGAAGCTAGGATTAGACCACTTCAAACAAGCAATTCGGCTGCCGGCGATAAGCCCTTCCGTCCATTTCTCCTATTTTGCAGCCGAGAGACATTTTTACAGTCACAAGAGGCCATTCCGCGAGAAAAATTTTTTTAGGTATAAAATATAAATTAGTTCCTTTAAATCAAGCTCCCTGTCAGACCATTCACGGGGTACTTGTGACTAATTGTGGTATTATATATCTGTACTGCGTCGCATTTCTGCTGATATCAAATCCAGCCATATCAAGTCTTTGAAACAAGGTAATACAAAGGATTTCTGTGTGATACTTAGTGTAGTGTGATATCAAAATTATTGTTGACTCCCAGTTCTACCGAATTCTAACATAAAAAAATTTCATCGTTATACCCGTATTTTAATTCATCAATAATGTATTAGTTTAGGCTAGATCTTTACTAATTCCAAAATTTACGTTTCTTAATCGATTTAGAAAGGGGATACAATTTTTCATTCAAATCAGGTTTAGTAAGGTTCTCATTCAATAGAGGATTGCTTATTATCAGGAAGTCATACAAATAATATAATGTCGTTGGATAAACCGAACCCGTCGTTCAATTACGATTTGGAAATCTACAAATTGTGCCAGAAATTCATAAGAGAGAAGAATCACCATGGACTTGCACTTATTGCGAGACAAAAAGGTTTACCCCCCTTTTTGAGATTCAAAATATGGCCAATATTGTTGAAATATCATCCTTATGTTATAAATCCGTCCATCCAACCTGACAACGTCAAAAACTCCTCAAATGACTCCAAAGTTGAGCAACACAGCACGGAACCCATCAATAAGGAAGAATTATTGGCTAAAATCGAAAAGGACTTGAAAAAGTACTTGATTCGATTAAAATACTCCCAGCAGTTGAAAGATCTCAATCAGATTGAAGTTCAGTTATTCGAAATCTTGAAAGATTCTATCTTTAAGTTTATCATCAAGTGGGGCAAGATAATCAAATATGATAGTTCGTATACGTGGATCGCGTTGGGATTAGCTGAATGGTTTCCCCCGATCCCCGAAACCTACTGGGTCTTAGTGGGCAGAGATATCCCTTCGAAACAAGCTTCGCCTCCAGCAACTGCACCAGAAGGTTCGCAGACTGCAGATCTGGCTAATGGCCCTACAGTGATTAAGGATTTGTTCAGTGACTATTCGAACTATATTGATAATTTGAATTTGAACTTGAGCGATGAGGAGTCCAGTGATTCAGGGGAAAATTCCTCCAATAGTGGCTCCACAGTGTTTTCAGTGGACACAAACACTTTTCTCGATAATGACCTCACCACCAAGAACATGAAGTTTTACGAGGTTTTCGAAAGATTGGTTTTGGTGTTGTTACATTGTCCCCAAAACAAATTGAAACAAGAGAAGGATTTCAAGAAGTTCGAGGTTTTGAACAATGAACGGTTCTTGAATTTACCCAAAAACGGTGGTTCAATCGAGGAAAGAGTCACTTTTTTCATCTATTTACTCCGAAAGTTGTTACCTCAATTGTCCAATTACTTCGACGAGGAGCAAATTTTGAACAAATTTGGAGTCAATGATGACGAATGGTTAATATGGTGGTTAAAATATTGTGGAACCAAGGTGTGGTCCAGATTGGATAGGGGCAAAGTGTGGGACAACCTTCTTGGGTTTAAGTTTAAAAGTAAAGGCAAGAACTACAACGAGACAGTATTGCAGTTGAACGACCATTTACTCTCCAAGATCGGTAATGACAACTTCTGGACAGTAGACTCGAACTACGGCTATAATGTTTCGAGCTCGTTCATCAACCTTTCCCAATTGACAATCAGTGCTCAAGATGACGATATACCTTTCCCCAAAATGAATCCACACATCCAGTTGATCTTTATTTCGTTGGCCCTTTTGAAGTGCAGAGAGAATGTTTTGTGCGAATTGGACCAGCACGAAATTAGACAATATTTGTCGCGATTACCCACCACCTCCTACTCATTTTCCAACAAATACCAGATTTTCAAACAAAAGATCGATAAAAAGAGAGAAGAGCAAAGGAACAGGGAAAATGGCAGCAGCAGTAACTTGACAAGCGGTTGCCCATCGGGGACCAAGGTTTCGAGATCCTCCACCATCAGCGAGTCCAGTGACTACAAGAGCATTCCCGATTCCCCTATATCCCATACTTCCACCGCAACATCGTTATCGGTGTCAACGTCACCTAGTGACCAGATAATTTCCAACGACTCCTTGACCAATCACTCCATCGATTTGATGGACTACGTGATCAACGAGGCGGGCGAGTTGTGGAGGAAATGGCTATACTTGGAGTCGGAGAACAACAATAGTATTTAGCTAGATGTACGAATTATGATTACGAGCCAAGGGCGGGGAAAAAAGAGGCCAATTTTGGGAAAAAAGGCCAATTTTGTGGCGATTTCCTCATGCCGTCTCCAATGCAGTTCCCAACTATTCTCTATCGGATCAACATTGATCGCATGAACAAGTGCGTATACCAAAGCCGAACAAGGCCCTTATCGATCCCAAACCTGCTTATCTGTCCCTCGGGAACCTCAAAAGACAATCCAGGTCTCAAACTAACAATTGGGACTGTATGAGGCAGATTGATGTTTATTATCAGTTATTGTTCTGTGGGCCCAATATAACTCTTTCAAGATCGATAGACGCGGCAGTCGCGTTTGCAATTTGAGAAAAACTTGACACAGTACCAACTAGGATCAATTTCTTCGGACCCCATTGACGAGCCACTGCAGTCGACCACGAAGGCAACCGAGAATAGGGGGTGATATAAGTTATCAATCTCCCAGGCTATTTTTAGGCACCGTTCGCAAGCACCGCCAACTTGTATCAGAATTGAATTTCTCATTGACACTAAGCGCCGTTCCAGATTTATATTCTTCCTGATCCCATTCTCAGCGAAAAGGTAGACAATCGATGTACCAACTGCATCCATCGTTTCCCCCGAAACCTGCGGCTCATTTTAGCACTACTTCCTCGGTATATTCGCTGACGGATAATAACCCTTATAGGGGTAGTTCCGACGTCATAGCTGAGGAGGAGGAGTATGGATCGCAGGCCAATTTACAGCAATTCAACCCAAGAGCCACTACCGCCAGCGATGAGCTGTTTGGAATCCAGTCGGTGCACTCGTTCAACTCGAACCATCTGAACCCCATCATCGACGAAGACGCAACCCCCAAGATCCCCCAAACAAGCTATCAGGACCCACTAGACGACAAAACACCCACCCTTGACAGTGCAGGGGCTTTTTTGAACCCTGGAAGCAATGACAGTCCTCACTCCAGTCAAGACAGTCCGAAATTGGGCCAGACTTTCCCCAAGCAAGACTTGAAAAACAAATTCAAGAGGCTATCAGTCACCTTACAATCGTCTAACATGACGACTTCGGATGGCTCCCACAAGTTCATGAACAATTTCAGCAACAACGTTAGGACAAGTGCTGTTGACCTCAATGATACTAACCCGAAAAACCAACGTGTCAGCCATTACTATAACAAGATCCATAGCTCGGTGGTCGAGGACGAGCACAATGACGCGGGAGACACCATCAAATTCAACGAAACGGCGTCGCTCTCCAGCTCCGTCAGCAATCGTTCTAGTTTTGCCAGCAGTGAGTATAAACACTCCAGGACTAGCAGTACCGAATCATTTGCCAATAACACCTTCAATTTCAACAACACTGCAAGTAAAATTGTGCCTTTGAAGGTGATTAAGAACACTTCAATCCCTATGGATGACATTCCACCAAGAAGAGACCTACTTGACCGAATGAAAAAGGAAAACCAGCTAAAAGTCAACGATAGCACGGTGCACAACGATTTTAAGGGTCTCAATATCAATTATGACACCGACTCGTTTAGTACTTCCGATCAAACCTCATTCCAGAACCCATCCTCCGACACAACCCCAGAAAATCTTGCCGAACCAATTACAAGACGTGGAGATATCAATAAAATGTCTGGGGATAACGATGACGAAGACCTTTCTTCTTTGTTTGTAAGAGCGTTGCATCCATTCGATTCTTCTATCTTACAAAGCGAAGCTGATGCCTCCATCTGTCTTGCGTTCGAGAAAGATGATTTGGCTGTTGTTCATACTATAGACGAGAGTGGCTGGGGTGAAGTCACCTTGATCGAGACCTTGCAACGAGGATGGGTTCCCATGAACTTCTTCAAATTTGCCATCGACGATAACGACGACAGCGAAGACGAATATGAGGAAGAAGACAACGAAAACTTCGACGACGGCAAAATTCCAAATAGTATATTTTTGAAGCCTTTATTCAATTCTTGTGGAAAATTTTTGATCAATCCTTTGTGCCATAAGAATCGCTACGGAAATTATACCTTTTCCATCAAGATCATCAACGCAGTCAAGGATGGGGTGAAGTATTTATTGGAAGAAACTGACTGTATTTCTCGATCCAGCGAGATTGTTACCAAACGGCCGATTGTAAGAAAATCCAGAAAGACGCTTTTGAGCGACTGGTACAATTTGATGGTGAAAGCCAATGACTTCAAAGGTACAACGAACTTTAACAAGGTCGAGATATTAACGTTAATGATATACCAAGTTATTAGGCGGTCGATCGAGTTTTTGAAGATTTGGTCTATTGAAAGCAAACAGATCATCAAAAAAGAGAACGAGAAGAAACTACAAGACGATATGAACAACTATCCTTTGCTCCCCACTCCTCCATTAGCCAAAGAAAGAGTCACGGAAATCAACGGTATTTTATATTCATACCTAGGGTTGATTATTGGCAGATTGGATTTGATAGAACACAACTCGGTTGGATGTGATTTACTCGAAACCTTGACTCATCACATAATCCTCTTGCTTAGGGAGTTGTTGTTCATTTCAAGAACTGGTTCGGACTTCTCATCTAAGAAGCCTTCTAATTTAGACAATTCCTTGGACAACCTATTGTCTTTAGTGAGCGACTTGGTGACTGCGGTCAAATGCCTTGTCATAAAGACGTTGAATGAATCTGTGGACGATCAAAGATACCAAATCAACCACTCACAATTGCAGCAGATCAAACAAGACGAATCTAAAGGCGAATCTCAAGATTCTAGAAACATCTATGACTACTATTATACTCCAGAAGGAGGAGAGTTGATACAAATCTGTGCTAAAATGATCAAAGAGATTCATTTGACTGTGTTATCAGTTCGTAAATTGTTCCAAATCACCGGCAATTTCAAGTTGAATGCACAAAGGTCGTACCCAGATTACTCCACAATGAGGATTGAACCTGCAGAGTTCATTCGTCAATGTAGTATTGGTATTGCCAAGTCAAATACCATCAAAAACCGTCAATTGAAGAGTATTCAGCCCAACACAAAAAATGTCTCCAATAGATATTCAATTATGCGTTCGGGAAAAACAGGTAACTTATCTTTAACTCCCGGGGGTGCAGGATTGTTGCATGACGTACTCTTGAATGATATCGACGGGTCATTCAGTAAGGATGAGGATTTTGCTAGATTCACCGATCAGAAAAGTACCAGCACCAGATATGACAATGAAGATGTCGAAATTAAGGTAGAAAACGAATTGTTGGTGGATAATCAAGCTAAACTCCTAGGAGCATCGTTTAAGGGACTAGTTTACATTCTAACGAATGAAGACGCACCACCAGATCATTTCTTTGTTTCGACATTTTTCCTCTTCTTCAGGAACTTTGCCAATGGAAACGATTTGGTAGAGGAATTGATCACGAGGTTCGATATCCAAAACACCTACTTGAAGAATCCCAAGACTAAGGATATTGTCAACAGCGATTTAAAGTTGAAAAATAGAAGGAAAGCAGTATTGCAGATATTCGAGATTTGGTTGGTCAGTTATTGGAACAATGAGACAGACTATCATTTGTTACCCACCTTGATCAATTTTTTCAATGAGGGTGTGACACAGTTTTTACCTATACATGCTATGAAGTTATTGGATATCGCAGCTTTATTATCATCTAAACCATTGACTGAAAAATCACCTTCTGCGCCAACCAAAAGACACAGTCGTCAACTTGTCAAAAGAAGAATCTCCATGACAGGAATAGCCACCAAAATGGCTGATCACAGCAGGAATTCCATCACCTATGAGTATGATTTAAGTAAAAGCAGTTCTCATTCGTCAGCATCATCCATTCAATCCGTCACGTTACCATTTCTTGAAGCACAAGACGCCACTACCAAAAATCAAATTTCAACCATCGAGCGATTGGATTTGACTTATAGAGCCGTAATCGGTAACAAATGGTGTCAGAATAACTATATTAATGACAGACATTATATCCCCATTGAATTGTCATCACTTTTACCAAACTGGTGCAATTTATGTGACGAAAGTTGGGTTTTGACGAATTATAGACCTAATTTACTAGACTTTAAGCCGGCAGAATTATCACGTCAGTTGACATTAATTGAATCTCACATCTTTTGCAACATCAAGCCCATGGAATTGTTACATGATAACTATACTGCCAAAAGATCTCACTTGAAAATGGCCCCCAATGTCAGACAATCGTTATTATTCACCAATTGTCTCTCAGCCTACGTGTTGGAGTCGATCTTACAGCCAAAAATTGATGATAGTCAAAGGTTGCAATACATGCAATTTTGGTTGGAAGTGGGCATCAAGTGTGTAAACTTGCGAAACTATAACTCCTTAGCTGCAATCATAACTTCGTTACAAAGCCACTTGATATCCCGATTGAAACGATTATGGGAAGAGTTATCCACGGAATATTACGATTTGTACGAATACTTATCAGGAATTATTCACCCTAACAAAAACTACAACGTTTATCGCTCGAAATTAAGGAATTTGATGGCCAACGAGGCCAGTTTGCCCAAAGTGCCATATTTCCCGTTATTTTTACAAGATTTGACGTTTATCAGCGAAGGAAATACTAATTTCAGAAAAGGCAATGATTTCCTCAATAAGCAGTTGATCAATATCGATAAATACTTGAAGATCACAAGAATCGTGGCTGATATTGAAACCTTGCAAATCCCCTACCCCTCGATTCTTTCGACGGATTCCAACAATAATTTGACTATCCAGCCAGTGGCTTCGTTGCAGGAGCTCATATTATTGGAATTATGGAAGGTCAATCAGGTCAACAAAAAGGAAGAGGACAGATCATGGAAACTTAGTTGCCTCATCCAACCCCGAGACGCTCATTAGATGTATTTTATGTATTATGTATTATATTACAGTAGTTTCGTCATCTCTGTGCCTTGGGCCGAGCCTCGGGCGGGCCTTAAAGCGAGTGTTGCTGCGAGGAGGGGCAGGCGTGAGATTAGCTTATATGCAGGTATGTAACCTCAGCAGAAATTGGGGGTCGACATTTGGTACTTTTGGAGCGCTGGAAAGGGGAAAAGGGGACGCCCGGTTTGTCGAGGTTGTGAGATTGGCGTGACGCAGTTTGAGGGATTTTGGAGAGGTGTGGGGTGAACAGCTCAAATAATACCACCTAGGTGCAGATTTAGTCCACCCTCGCACCCCTCGCACTAAAGCCGGCCCAACTCTAGCACCATCCCCCAAGCCACCGCGTGCGCTTACCAACTAGGCTGCAAAAAGTACTTTGAGTCATATCGTCAGAAGTAAGCAGAAAAGTGGATCAGATTATTGGCGAGACTAAAAAATTTCCCCCACCAAAAAGAACCAGGTTCAAGGATATGTTGAAAGCAAGGTCCTTAGGAAGTTTGTTGGCCAAAAGAAGATTGGCCAGCCAAGCCTCCGTGTTCAATATTCCCCAGGAGTTCGTCTCAAGGTCTCCGCCCTATGAAAAGTTGATTGCCAAATTGGGCCAGGTCAACCGAATTCTCGGTGACAAGCCGTTGACGTTGGCGGAAAAGATCTTATATTCCCATTTGTGTGACCCTGAGGAGAGTTTAGCCAATGCACACGGCGACTTGAGCAACATCAGGGGGCAACAGTACTTGAAATTGAACCCTGATAGAGTAGCCATGCAAGATGCCTCGGCTCAAACCGCGTTGTTGCAATTCATGACCTGTGGCATGCCCAATACTGCAGTGCCTGCGTCGATTCACTGTGATCACTTGATTGTGGGTAAGGACGGAGCCGACAGCGATTTGGTCAGCTCCATCTCCACCAATAAGGAGGTATTTGACTTTTTACAAAGTTGTGGGGAAAAATACGGCATTCAATTTTGGGGGCCCGGCTCAGGGATCATCCATCAAATTGTGTTGGAGAATTTCTCGGTGCCCGGATTGATGATGTTGGGGACAGATTCTCACACCCCTAACGCGGGGGGCTTGGGCGCCATCGCCATCGGGGTAGGTGGTGCGGATGCGGTGGACGCATTAACGGGAACGCCTTGGGAGTTGAAAGCGCCAAAAGTGTTGGGAGTCAAGTTGACGGGGAAGATGACGGGGTGGACGTCGCCTAAGGACGTCATCACCAAATTGGCGGGGATCTTGACTGTCAGAGGTGGTACGGGTTACATCGTGGAGTATTTCGGTGAGGGGGTGCAGACGTTGTCGTGTACAGGTATGGCCACCATCTGCAATATGGGCGCGGAAATTGGTGCCACCACTTCCACATTTCCCTACCAGGACGCTCACCGCCGGTACTTGTACCACACCAACCGAGGACCCATTGCCGATGCCGCCGATTTGGCCAACTCCAAGTACAATTTCTTGACTGCTGACACCGGTGCCGAGTACGACAAGGTGATAGAGCTCGACTTGAGTACCTTGGAGCCCCATATCAACGGTCCTTTCACTCCGGACTTATCCACGCCTATCTCCCAGTTCGGGGACACGCAAAAGAGGGAAAGCTGGCCGGAGAAGGTTTCGGCCGGGTTGATCGGCTCCTGTACCAACTCGTCGTACCAGGATATGAGTAGAGCGGTATCGATCATTTTACAGGCCGAAAAGGCGGGGTTGAAGCCCAAAATCCCCTTTTTTGTCACCCCCGGGTCGGAGCAGATCCGGGCCACCATCGAAAGAGACGGATTGACCGACACTTTTGTCAAAAATGGAGCTATAGTTTTGGCCAACGCTTGTGGGCCTTGCATTGGGCAATGGGATAGAGCGGATGTTGCCAAGGACTCTAACGACACCAACGCCATTTTCACTTCTTTCAACCGGAACTTCAGGGCCAGAAACGACGGCAATAGGAACACCATGAACTTTTTGACCTCTCCTGATGTGGTCACCGCCATGATCTACTCAGGGGACATGGACTTCAACCCATTGACCGATGCCATTGCATTGCCAAACGGCGACCAGTTCAGATTCGAGCCCCCAACCGGGAACGAGTTGCCTGACGAAGGATTCATAAAAGGAAGAAACGAGTTCTACCCTGAGCTCAACCCACAGCCAAAACCGGAAGTCCAGGTGACAGTTTCGCCCACCTCCGACAGATTACAGCTTTTAGAGCCTTTTGCGCCCTGGAGTGGCCAGGAGTTGTCCACCAACGTTTTGATCAAAGTTGAGGGTAAATGTACCACCGACCACATCTCTGCTGCGGGGGCTTGGTTGAAATACAAGGGCCATTTGGAAAACATATCCTATAATACCTTGATCGGGGCTGTTAACAAGGAAACCGGAGAAGTCAACACTGCTTACGACTTCAACGGAGACAAATACAGCATTCCCGAGTTGATGACCAAATGGAAGCACGAGGGTCGTCCGTGGATTGTTGTGGCTGAACATAACTATGGTGAAGGTTCAGCTAGAGAACATGCGGCTTTGTCTCCCAGATTCTTGGGAGGCTCCATCATCTTGGTCAAATCGTTTGCCAGAATCCACGAAACCAACTTGAAGAAGCAAGGTATGTTACCATTGACTTTCGCCAACGAATCTGATTACGACAACATCAGTGCTGGCGACTTGTTGACTACCATTGACTTACAAGACATGATTGCGAAAGACGGGAACAACGGTGGCACTTTGAGAATGAAAGTAACCAAAACCGACGGCTCGTCGTTTGAGATTTTGTGTAAGCATACTATGTCCAAAGACCAGGTTGATTTCTTCAAAGCTGGTTCTGCCATCAACCATATTGGTAACTTGAAAAGACAGCAAGCGAAGTAAAGGAAACAGGGTTGTACAATAGAGCATATAGCATAATAGAGAACTGAACTAATTCATGGTTTATAAACTTATCTGTCTAGAAGTAAACATGTCTTTTGGAGACGAAACAGGAGGCTTAAGCATCAATGAGGTTTTGCGATTTGTTGCCTTCTTCCTCGTCTTCTTCTTCCTCCTCGTCATCGTCGTCTTCTTGTTCTCTTTCCCTCTCGTAGAATTCAGCCAAGATCTTTGGACTGATTCTGTTCAACAACTCTTTGGGGTAGATTCTTAATAAAGACCACGCCAAGTCTAAGGATTCAATGACAGATCTGTTTTCGTAGGCACCTTGGGAAATGAAATTCTTTTCGAATTTTTCCAAAAACTCCAACGATAATTTATCTTCGGTCGATAAAGCGTCTTCACCAACAACAGCTTTCATGGAAGCAGCGTCCCTACCAATGGCGTATTTCGCATACAATTGATTTGATACATCGCCATGATCTTTTCTGGTCATGCCTTCACCGATAGCGGACTTCATCAAACGCGATAATGATGGCAACACATTGATGGGAGGATAAATACCTTTATTGTTCAATTGACGATCGATGAAAATCTGTCCTTCGGTGATATAACCAGTCAAATCAGGAATAGGATGGGTGATATCGTCATTAGGCATCGACAAAATTGGAATTTGAGTGATGGAACCGTTTCTACCATCGACTCTACCGGCCCTTTCGTAAATGGTGGACAAATCAGTGTACATATAACCTGGATAACCTCTTCTACCGGGAACTTCTTCTCTGGCGGCCGAAACCTCTCTCAAGGCATCGGCATACGAAGACATATCAGTCAAGATCGTCAACACGTGCCTCTCGGTCTGATAGGCCAAATATTCCGCGGTAGTCAATGCCAAACGAGGGGTAATAATTCTTTCGATCGTAGGATCATTAGCCAAATTCAAAAATAACGTAGTTCTTTCTAAGGATCCGTTTTCTTCGAAATCTTGTTTGAAAAACCTCGATGTTTCCAAGTTTGCCCCCATGGCAGCAAACACAATGGAGAAGTTATCCTCGTGACCATCGTGAACATCTTTGGTTGGCCGGACCAATCCTGCCTGTCTACAAATTTGGGCCGCAATCTCGTTATGAGGTAACCCGGAAGCGGAGAAAATGGGGATTTTTTGGCCTCTAGCGATGGAGTTCATGGTATCGATGGCAGAAATCCCGGTGGAAATCATCTCTTCAGGGTAGATTCTCGCAAACGGGTTGATGGGGGAACCATTAATGTCTATATAATCCTCAGCAAAGATTTTGGGCCCTTTATCGATCGGTCTACCTGAACCATCGAAGATTCTACCCAACATATCTTCCGACACCGGTAACTTCATGGATTTACCGGTGAATTCCACGGTGGTTTTTTTCACATCAATCCCGTCGGTACCTTCGAAAACTTGCACAATCGCCTTGGAACCTCTAATTTCCAACACTTGACCGGCTCTGATCGATCCATCCGGTAATGTCAAGTTGACGATTTCGTTATAACTCGGAAACTTGACGTCATCTAAAATAACCAACGGACCGTTCACTCCCCCGACGGTGTTGTAGGTGACTCTGGGCTTGATGTTAAACCCTTCGGTGACAGCCTTCTTGTTTAATTCGTATAAATCTTTGTCGGACAACATATTTCACTTGCTTGACTCACTAGACTGCGATATTGGATAACAAAGATAGAAATTCGCTTAGTAAATACACTGCACCTATACAATTGCTTCAACTAACGTAGTTATTTAACTCAATAAACCTGTTTCGATAAGGGGTTTTCGAGTGGTCAATGCTCGTTCAACGAAATTCCAGCCCCAGAAATACGCCGGGGGACTGAGATATACGCGCATGGAGATTAAAGGGGTGGTATTCATTGGTGAGGGGTCAGTACATGTTGCTGATGACGTCCCAGTCGTCTAGCTGGACCTTAGATTGGGCCATCATCTGTAGAGTGTCCGAGGTCAACTTGGGGTTTCGGAAAATGGAGTTCAAGTCGAGTCGGTCTTTTGCGTTTACGATAATATCGTGGACATCTTTCATGATTACCGACAAGTCGAGGGGCATATCGATATTAGACGGCTGAACTGTGGGAATTTCAAGGTTGTGGAAGTTGTGCGACGACTTGCGGGACAATCTTCCGGTCTCGCTGAAGTTGCCATAAATGTCGTTGTCCATGGGGGTTTTGGCCATCGACCCTTTGAATAAGTTACTGTATAGTTTGTGTAGCTTCCCATTGTGTTTGGGTTTTGACTGTGAAGGTTTCCTGGATTTTTCGTCCTTAAAGTCCAGCTCATTGTAGGAAAACCTTGGGGAATTGGGGACTGACCGAGGCAAACTGACGGAGGTTAGGTTTGACAGATGCAAACTGCCACCCGACGCTTTCCACTCGAGGTGGGATAATTTATACTCAAAAAACGCATCTAGCGAGTAAATTTTGAGGAGAATCTTGTCAAAGTTGTAATTGGAAAATCTATCGTCATTCCCCCGGAGTTGGCTCAAGGTGTCGTATAGGAGGTTGTTATTTTTTGGGATCATGTCGATGGTGTTGGAGAAGATTGCTTGAAAGTTAACGAGGATTTTGACAATAACCAGGAGGAATTTGAGGTATTCCTTGGATGATAATTTGGTGAAGGGTTTGGTTAGGATTTTATGGGGGACAATGACAATTTTTTTCCCGGTCAAGCTTCGTTTAGGGGTTGGTCTCTGTTTAGGCTTAGGCCCTGGGTTGGAGGTTTCATTGGGGAGCGTCCGGGGAGATATCGACGCGGTAAGGGGGATATTGCCCTCGGTTCCGCGGGGGCTCACCGCACTGGGTCTTGCCGATGGCATTGGAGACGGCAGAGAGCTATTTCTTCTGACATAGCTGGCCCTTCGTAGCTGGTTGTTGATGGTTTTGGACGACAACGGTAGTTTGATCTCATTGCCTAGCTTCACCACCCTCTCGTTGTCTATTTCGGGATCCACCGTCACCTGATTATCTTGATCGAGGTCGTCATCAATGTCGAAGTCCGGTTTGCCCTCGTTGGCCATGAAGTTCTCCTTTCTTTGCACCAACTCGTAAAAGTCCCTATCAGGAAGATAGGTGGTAAGCTCGGTGATATAGGGCAAATCAATGTCGCTGAAAACCTCCAAAAGTCGTAGCTGTAGGATGATCAAATTCTCAATGAACTGGTTCAACTGCAATAGCTTGTTATTGAACAGAAAGAAGTCAGACATCTGGATTATCGGCTGATGGAACAATAGAAACGACTTGGTGTTGAAAGTGGAGGTTTTTTCCACAATCAGCAACTCCTTGAGGATTTTGTAGTTGTTGTAGCGAATCTGCATCGACTGTTTGGCAGCTCGAGTGATCTTTTCGAATTTGGTTTCGAACAAGTCGAGGGAGATATTCCTGGTGCTGTTGTGGTAATCGTCGGTCATCTTCTTGTTCAAAGCTCTCACTCGAGAGGCCCAATTCTGAGTCTCCTGTTCGGTATTCACTATGGTTTCGTTTAAACTGATCACTTTCCCCTGCAAGGACTCTGTGGACCGCTGGATGTTGTTGATGTTGATGTGGGTGTTGATCAACTGCAACTTGAGAAGCTGCAACGCCAACACTTTTATGGCGGAGAATGACGACTGTAGGTTCTGCTGGTTGTACCGGTGTTGTATATCGTCAAGGGAGTCATGGTTGTGGATGGCGGCTACGAGGCGGAAGATGTCATTGATCTCTGCTCTGTGGGCGCCGTTGGTATTATCGTTGGCAACACACGAGTTGCGGATGACCTCTAGGTGGTCTGTGGTGCAATTGGCGCATAGAAGGTCCTGATTCTGGGGTAGCTGTAGTTTTAGGCAGATGGGACAGCGCATGATAGCGCGCAATAGATTGAAGGGGTTAAGCTGAGGCTGGTGCCGATTTGTTGTACCGATTGTGTTGTACCGATTGTGTTGATTGTGCTGACTGTGCTGATTATGCCGGTGATGAAGGGGGGCCGCGGAGCGCGGGGACAGCGCGGGACCCCTCGGGGGGGGACCGTTTCGCGGCAAAGAAGGACGAAGGGTGAGAACGGTAAGGGCAGAGAAGCACAAAATACGACAGAGAGAGAGGCAGAAGGAAAATACGACAGAGAGGCAGAGAAGGAAAGGCAAAGGAGATCATCATTCATTACTTGGCTCGCTGCATCTTCTTGCGCTCCACCACCTCTCGTATCATCAATCCAATCACCACATCCAAATCCTCCGTCAAATCAACCCCCACGAACCCGCAGCCCCACTGTCGGGCATATTGTTTGCCCTGTTCGATGAGATTTGGCGACGCAAGCGGGTTGCGGACGTTGGTGCAAACGAGCCAGATGGGCGGGGCACAATCGGGGTTTGCCGGGTCCTGGGGCAACTCCATTAGATCCTTGTAGATTTTGCGCTTGCTCAACTTATCTTCCTCCAACTCGTTGATGTTTTTGTTGAGAAACACGTTCTTGAGGGCGTCTTTGAGGGAGTAGATATCGTTTTCCTTGCCCTGGTCCCAGTTTTTCTTGAAGGTGTAGAACTCCTTCCAGGCCTCGTCCAAACACAGCTTCAATCTCACCACGGTGGATAAACTGTCGGCGGTGGCGGCCTGGGAGAACCCCGAATCCTCGTAGGACGGCGGGTGGAACGAGGGGACCGCGCTATATACGAAAAAGTAGCCGTCGATGGCGGAATCCAACTCTCCGGCGCCACTGGCCACCAATAGCGGCATGGTCAGAACATCTCTGCGAGGCTCGTGGGCTAGATTCTTCAAAATATCCTTGTCAAGATTAATGTACAACGACGATTCCAAAAAAGGCACCACGTCGGATTTGAACGCCGGAGTGTCGATGAGCTCCACGAAGATCGGTGTGACATGGGCGGGGGATGCGGTGCCAAGTTCTCGCTTGAAACTAAACGTGCGGTAATAATCATTCTTTGTGTGGACCACCACCTCTGTGCCGACGGAATCGGACGCCGTCCTACCCCGCTTTGATGCGGCGGCGCCAGCCGACTTGGAAATCCTCTGTAGCACCGGACTGTACACCGCCGAGTGCAATCCAAGGCCGTCGAAGTCGTTGTACTGAGGATTCAACACATTCAAACAGACGGGTGATTCGGGCGAAAATGTAAGTAAGTTGGAGTTGGTTCGAATGGTGGGGTAATATGTGTCGGAGAAAACCCCCTGGGAAAGTTTGGACACGATGGAGGTCTTGCCGGTCTTGCAGTCGCCCAAAAACGCCACTCGGATGGGGTTTGATGTGTTGGCCGGTACGTCGATTCTGAAACTGTCGGAATTACCACTGCTCCGCACAAAAGACGCCATGGGCTATCTACGAGGATGAATAAGACTGTGGAGGTGGTTTCGGTCTTCGCGGAGGTTTCTTCGCGGAGGTTTCTTCGCGGTGGTTTAAGGCCGCGGTGGTCTGCGGGGACATAAATTACGAAATGTAACTTGTCTGGCCAATATATTTTGTGCCAACAAATGTTGAAGCACAATGCTTTGGTTGTTGGTGCAGACGTTGAAAGCACCAAAAGTGGTATCAGAGGGTTGAATTACAGATCATGCAGTTGAGAAAAACCTGTAATCATCCGTTTGTATTCGAGGAGGTAGAAACTGTATTGAATAGCAGCAGGTTGACCAATGATTTGATCTGGATACGAGAGAAGGTTTCACACCAACGGCCCCTCTTCCTAGACATCACAGGTGGCCACCCCCAACTCCGAGTCGCCCTGGCCGTAATATAAAAACCACTTGCCGTGAAATTGCACCAAGCCCTCCGTAAACACCACCTTATCCACCTGGCCGTTGACTTCGTTGGGGTTTTCTGGCACCAAAAACGGCCGGTCCATCCGCGCCAACGGCCGCGACAAGTCGTCGTAGTCAATCAACATTTGCGAAATTGTGTAGGTGTCTGTGGGGTAATCGCCGCCAATGGTGGCACTGTTGTAGAACAACACGTAATGATTCTTGTGCTTGTCGGCCGCGGCAGGATATTCGATCTTAATTGGGGCCGGGCCCGGCTCAATCAACTTATTCTGCCAGTTGAACTCGCCGTTGGCGAAGGTATTGTCTTCCAACACCGTAGAGGTCAAATTCCAACGCTCCAAGTCGTCAGAATACGCCAAATGGAACGCCGAATCCCCCCAAATCATGTAGTAGCGGCCATCGCGGTGGCGGTCGACAAAAACGGCCCCCGACTTCAGCCAGGCCTCTCTAATAAGCTTGTTTCCGTGAGAATCAAACGCTATATCGTGCCAGATCTTGTCGGGGTGGATAATCGGCGGATACTTCTTCCAGTTGAACAAGTCTTCGGAAACCGCCACACAAAGTCGGGCGCGCCGGTTGTCGTAGGCGGTGTAAGTCAATACGAACTTCTTGGTTTCGGGATCTCTGACCACGCGAGGGTCTTCACACCCGCCTCCCTGTTCCCAGGGCTCCGTAGGGTACAACACCGGTTTGTGGTACCGCTTGAAATTGTATCCGTCCTTGGACCACGCCAATCCCACCGAACTGACCTTGGCGGCGTTCTGGGCCCGGTACAAAAGATAAACCACGTCGTCAACCACTATAGCCGTGGCATTGTAGAGATAGGCACTCTCAAAGTCGTTATCGGGATTAGGGGTCAAGATGGGGTTGTGCTTGTACTTGGTGAAGTGAGGGCCAATGGGGAACGATGTAGGTGGTTTATAGTTCACGTCGCCGTCAATTGACTGTTTATTGATCTTGGGTAACATCATCTTCCCCAGTGGTGGTTGCAGGCTGGGGACAATTCGCAATAGTGAATGTCGCGGATGACTTCAGTCGCTCAAAAATCCTTCACATTATCTTTTGATTCCATTATCTTTTGACTCTTTGATTCAGGTGGAGCATTTAGGAGGTCTTGGATAAAGCATTGGTTGACTGCAGGTGATTTGTATTGTTTGTTTTGGGTTGTACAACGCAGAGGGTATTTGAGGGTATTCGAGTGTATTTAACAGGGTACTAAGAGTATTTGACAGGGTACTAAAGAATATTGAAGAGTATTAAGTCTAAAGAAAACTTCAATTGCGTCGAAAGAACAGCAAACACAAATCTCAACAATGGGACACTTACTATCGCATCCCGTGGAGGAGAAGTCGTTGCAAACAATCTCCCACGACAACCTCACCTACTCCGTAGGGTCTATGCAGGGTTACAGAATGACAATGGAAGACGAACACAACATAAAGGTCAACCAAGACGAAAGTCTCGCCATATTTGGGGTTTTCGACGGCCACGGCGGCAAGGAGGTTGCGGAAATCGTCAGTGACAAGCTCATTGAGTTGTTGTTCAACCGATTGAACCAAATGGTCAAAGATGACACCAATAACTTGAAGGATTTCATGAAATGCATCAAGGATACGTTTTTCCAAGTGGACACCGAGCTACCTGGGCCCCCGCTGGCCAATTGCGGCACCACAGCCATCGTGTCGATCATAATCCACAACAAATACATAATAATGGCCAACACCGGTGATTCCCGCGGCATCATGTCGTTAAATGGCGGAGCATGTAAGACGTTGTCGTTTGACCACAAGCCGTCCAATATGGGGGAGCGGGTTCGAATCGAGAACAGCGGGGGATACGTCATCAACGGACGGGTCAATGAAATCTTGGCGTTGTCTCGGGCATTTGGCGACTTTAAATTCAAAGTACCCTTCATCGAGTTGAACAATAACAACAACAAGTATTTGAAACAGAATGAAAAGTACTTCAAAAACGACTTGATCCATTTACCCCCGGAATTATTACAGGTGAGTTCGGAACCCGACCTTTTGATTTACGACTTGCACCAGTTGAAACAGCCTGAGTTTGTGATAATTGCCTGTGACGGGATCTGGGATTGCTACAGGAACGATCAGTTGGTGAAATTGATCAGAGACAAACTTGTTTTGGACTGGTCGTTGCAGCACATAATCGAATTCATCTTGAACGACTGTATTTCCATGGCGTCCAACATCACGGGCATAGGGTTTGATAACATGACGTTAGTGATAATAGCAATCCATAACCAGGGAGATATTGATGATTGGTATGATACGATGAAGAAGAGGATATTACGAGAAAAGGAGTTAGACTAATACACGGCACCGCGACTCTGTCCTGATTGGTTCGATAGGTTCGATAGAGTCGAGTAGGGTCGACTAGGTTCTGATAAATTTCTGAGCGAATGTGCTCACTGAGGGTCTCGCCGCACTCCGGCCGGTTGCCTTACCGGTCCCTGTATCGTCTCCCGCATTCTCATGGTGTTATGCCGTGGCGCTCCGCGAGTCCACCGCGCCATCGCTCCCTACGCCCCCGCGCAATCCCTCTCCACGCCCACCTCCCATATCCCTCCCCAAATAGGCGATGAGAAACTTATGATTTTTTCTCAAAACAATCCAATACCATTGCACCTAATTCCCTTTCAATAGTCATTGGCATTCTCGCTCAACAATCAACAGCATAGCATCATATATTCAATCGTCATCTATTTAGATCCACCACCGACCACCACTCGAACCGTCATTACCGCCATTACCGCCAACCATATTTATTGCATCGTTATCGGCTCATTTATTCAGTTCCCAATTCATCATGTCAACAGAGGTGGAAACCTACGAGGATCCCATCATATCCATAGCCAATGACCCCGATTTGAACAAGGAGAAAGCCAAAACTGCCCAGTTGGTGGAGCTTATCCATAACTTCCCCTTGATGGAACGGAAGGTGTCGAAACTATGTTCGTTATCCCTAATAATATTACAGAACTTGGAGAAAATCGAGTTGAATTTGAAAAGCTGGGCGTTTTTGTCGCTCGACTACAACTCCAACGACCACTTCAGCCACGATAAGAACTCCAACATCAAAGAATTCAACAATAACATCTCTATTAAGGTGTTGGAAGAATGCAAAACCTTGAACGCCAAGTTGGGGAAAATCTCCAACGATTTGGACTACATCACCAAAGAGCTGCGAAAATTGAGCCCTATAGAGTATATTTCCGACAGTGGGACGTTATTGACGTCGTTGAACCTACGGAACATCAAATTGAAGTCTGAACTAACCGACAGAATCACCGTGGCCTATCTGAAGGCTAAGTTGATAAATATTGGCATGGAGTTGGAATTGATGTTACTAGACGACGAAGACACCGATGAAAACACCGTGGCCACCTACAAATCGTTTGTGGCCAATTTACTAAAACAATTGAATGCCACAATTGACGACGAGGATATGACGGGAAAAACCGAATGTTTGGCGGTGATAAACGATATGGAAAAAATGTTCGACGCTTTCAAGTTGGAAAAGGTCCAGCAGGCCAACGAACGAAGATTGGAGCAGGAACGGGAGCAGCAGGAGAAACAGTACGAGATGCAGAAACTTGAGTTCCAGAGGGAGAAACAACGAGCCAAGCGAACCGACGTGAGGACTCCCGAACCGTACGTCAACATCAAGTACGGCCATGCCTCCAAAGCAAGCTCGCCGGATTTACACCCCCCTCACATGAACATCGACGATGTGGATGACGACGACACCAGCTCCTATGATTCCGACATGGCCTCCAGCTCCATGTTCGGATCCGGCTACAATTCGCCGTTGATCCACTCCATCACCAAATCTCAACCCACGGTGTCGTCCCAGTTGAAAACCGGAACCGTGGCCAGACACGACGACTACAGTATGGGGGGTTCGTCGATATTACACAAAACCACTCTCAGTGAGGAAATGCCCTACCTTTTATCGGCCTTCAACCTGGCCAAGAACGTTGAACAAGATATCAAGAACTTCAAACAGAACTCCAGTCCATCCACCGCGAAAAAGCCCCAAGTTCAGCCCGAACCCGTCAGCGAAGATTCCCGCAGCCTTCATTTCTCCACCCCCTATTTACCAGAGACCCATTTGACGCTGCAGAGCACGTTGTTGAGTGAACACAAACCGTCGCCCTATTCGTATCTTTATGCCAACAACTCATTATTATCGCGATTAGGTATACGGCCCCAAGTCATCAACACCGAATTGCCCAAAGAGCTCGCCTCCACCACCACCACGAACATTGCATCTAATGTGAAGCACAATTTGTTGACCAACGATAACGATGACAATGATGAGAACGATAAGGAGAATGCTATCAAGCCCTTAACCCAGCTGAACTTGCGAAACCATACCCTTTCGAGTTTAAGTGTCACTCATGAATTTAACGACCAAGTAGAGTAATAGATTTTCTCTTCTCTTTATAGATTTGTCTTGTTTTCTCTGGTTCTATAGACTAACTATTTTCGGTGTACTTGAACAATTCCTTGACGAAACTTTCCCCCCAATAGCCCGAGGTGTACTTGGAGATATAGTCAAACAACCTCTTAAAGTTAAAGGCTCTTTTTTCCACCGGTAAAGTCAAACTTTCGTGAATTGCAGCACTTAGTTCCTCGGTGTTCCAGGGATTTATGATGATGGCACCGTTCAACGACTGGGCGGCCCCGGCAAACTCCGATAACACCAAAACACCGTTATTTTCCTTCTGGCACGCAATGTACTCGTAACTGACCAAATTCATGCCGTCTCTGGTGGAGGAAACCAAACAAACGTCGGAAAGCCGGTACAAGCTGATCAACTCGTCGAAGGGAATGGATTTGTGCATGAAATGGATCGGCACAAACTCAACCGTACCGAATTTTCCGTTGATTCTTCCCACCAATTCATTAACGGTGGCCCGTAAACTCTGGTATTCCTCCACGTCTCCTCGGGAAGGAACTGCCACCTGTACCAACACCACTTTTCCAATCCACTCCGGATGCTCGTCCAAGAAAATCTCAAACGCATGCAATTTCTGAGGCACCCCTTTGATATAATCCAACCGGTCCACCCCGACAATCACCTTGACATCGCCGAATTTGCTCTTCAATTGCTGGACTCTTTGCACGACGCTGGGTTTCTCCAAGCCCTGGGTGAACTTGTCAACGTCAATACCAATGGGGAACGCTCCAATGCCCACTTTTCTTCCTTGGTACTCAATACCGTTGGGCAACACCGCGACATTGGGGACGATTCTAGACACCGAGCTGAGGAAATGTCTGGCGTAATCGTAGGTGTGGAACCCGATCAAATCACAGCTGATCACCCCCTCCAAAATCTCCTTTCTGACAGGCAAGATCCTGTAGATTTCCGACGATGGGAACGGGGTGTGGAGGAAAAAGCCGATCCGGACGTTTTTCTTGCTGCCCAACTCCTGTCTCAACATTTGGGGCAACAACATCAAATGGTAATCATGGACCCAGATCATGTCGTTATCTTCGGTCTGAGCGGCAATGGTGCGGGCAAATAATCTATTGGCTTCTATATAGGCCGCCCAAGCATTCTCGTCAAAGTTCATTTCACCCGGGTGGTAATGGAACAATGGCCATAATATGCTATTGGAAAACCCATTGTAATGCAAATCAGCAATGGTGTCGCTGAGGAAGATCGCAGTACAGCTGAACTTGTCCATCAAGTCCTTGTTCACTCTCAGTTGCTCATTGTCGGGGATTTCCAACCCCGGCCATCCCAACCACTGAAACTCCGTGGACTTCTTCAACCCCTGAAGCGCCGTCACCAACCCTCCTGACGACATGGTGTAGTCGTAATCACCCTCTGGCGATCTCTTGATCGTTACTGGTAACCTGTTAGATACAACTAATACCTTACCATCAACCATTTCTCGAGTCAATTGGAATCTGAATTATTCTATGAGGTGAAATCTGGGAATAATTAATATGCGAATTGATTTAAATGTCTCCGGATATAAGTGGAACTCCAGTAGCAAATGTAACTGTAGTGTATGTGGGAGATTGATTGCCCGTGCGGGTTGCACCACTTTTCGCTCTTGCGCGACATCATACCCACACACTTCCGCATTAGGCAGTTGAGCAGTCGCAACTTTTCACCCTTCAAAATTGTCTGAACCAGTGTTTATTCCATTCAAAGGCAAAAATGTACACTCCGTATGGAAACGTCAACGCGGACGCTGGAGGCCAATTCCAGGATCCTAATGCCATTCATCACCACAGTCATCCCAATATACAGCAGCCTGTTCCCCAGCACGGGTTTCCCCCAGGAACAGCCAACCCAGGGATCAACCCCCAAACACAGCCCATCGGGGCCCAGATGGGGGCTCAGGGAGCCGGAAGCAACCAGTTTTACAACAATTTCTTCCAAGACCCCACCACATCGATGGCGGCGCAGTTCGCCAAAAGTGGGTTCGACCAAAGTGGGCAGTACCTCCAGCAAAACTTCGGGTCTTTCATCCCCCATACCGCCAACTTGTACTATTATTTCCAAATAAGCAACGGCTACGTCATTAATAAACTTCGGTTCATTTTATTTCCGTTCAGAAACCCTAATTGGACCCGGGTCACCAGCAGCAGAACCGATTCAGACCAATCGGGATTCTCCTACGCTCCTCCGACGCAAGATGTCAACGCTCCGGATTTATACATTCCCTGCATGTCGTATATTACCTACATATTGTTGTGGGCGGTACTTCAAGGGTTGAAGGGCGACTTTCATCCTCAGTTGTTTGGATACTTGGCTTCTCAGGCTTTTGCGTGTCTCGTGCTCGATATATCGATCTTCAAACTCGGGCTCTATTTATTGAGCTGCAAGAGCAGTTTTTGGGACGTGGTGAGTTTCAGTGGATATAAATATGTCCCCATCACCGTGTTATTGATCTGTAAGTATTTGACTGGCGGGGGTTACATTTTTTACGGATTGTTGTGCTTCTTCATTTGCACCTTTGCATTCTTTTTGATGCGGAGCTTGAGAAACATGGTGTTGCCCAATTCGTCAACCATGGTCAACAACAGCTTCACCCCGCAACAGAGAAGGACTAGGATCCTTTATTTGCTTGGATATTCCTTGGGGCTTCAGTCGTTGATCATTCTTTTTATGAATATCAACACCTAATACATGCTTCGCACCCTCTCACTAAACCTAGGGCGGTAGCTCTCCCTAAATCCAGGCGGCACCCCGCTAAACCTCGGGCCACACCTTCGCAGCATCGCGCATTACGCGTACGCGTTTTATTCATCTCATTCACAGATGCCGTCAAAAGGTTTCAAAGGGTCTACGTCGGCTCGATATGTCAAGAACACGCTGTCGGCCTACAAGAGAGAGAGGATCGAGACCGATCCCTACGTCGCCAACAATCCTATGTTGAACGACTCCATTTTGAAGCGAGATTTGGTGGAGAGAATCGACCGCTTGGACTCGATTATGGGGTTCGACCGAGTTGAACATGGCGAAATGGACGGTACGAGGCCCAGGCGAGGCTGGCTCGTCAATATGCATTCCACTACTGTCCCCAGCGACGAGTACTTGACGGGATATTCCGGTGTTGACTACTACTTTCTCGATGAGGAAGGGGGTTCTTTCAAGGTCACTTACCAGTACGATCCCTATTTCTTTGTGTCCACCCGGCCAGGAACTGAATCAGAGGTCGAGGAGACCCTCAAGAAGTTCTTGGAGACCTGCAACGTCAAGACAATCTCCAGAGAGGCCAAAGAAGACCTCGCGTTGCCTAATCATTTGGTGGGGTTGAAGAGGACTTTATTGAGGCTAACCTTCCATAACATCACCGATTTGTTGAATGCGAGAAGGCTGCTTGCCCCTATTATCAAGGACAACCAGATGAAGAAAGATTCCCGTGACATATATCAGCTTATGAACTTCAATAACGGAATTTCCAATGATTCAAATTTGCCCAACAAGAGCGACAACACCGACCCCTTGACTTACTTAGAGGACATCAGAGAATACGATGTGCCCTACCATGTGAGGGTTTCTATCGATAACAATCTACGGGTCGGGAAGTGGTACAATGTGTGGGTCAAGCACTCGGTGGTGAGGTTTGAGGAAGATACAGAGAAGATTGCATTTGCGGACCCCGTGGTGTTGGCGTTCGATATAGAAACCACCAAGGCTCCGTTGAAGTTCCCCGACTCCAAGGTCGACCAGATCATGATGATTTCCTACATGATAGACGGAGAAGGGTTTTTGATCACTAACAGAGAGATAATTTCCGAGGATATCGACGACTTTGAATACACCCCCAAGCCCGAGTACCCCGGAATGTTCACGGTGTTCAACGAACAGGACGAAAAGGGGTTGTTGTTGCGGTTCTACGAGCATATACGAGATTCTCGCCCCACGGTTATAGCGACATTTAACGGGGATTTCTTCGATTGGCCGTTTGTGGAAGACCGGTCGAGAGTCCACGACCTCGACATGTTTGAGGAGATCGGGTTCGCCAAGGATAACGATGGCGAGTACAAGTCCAAGCACTGTGCCCATTTGGATTGTTTCCGATGGGTGAAAAGAGACTCGTACTTGCCCCAAGGGTCTCAGGGGTTAAAGGCAGTCACCACGGCCAAATTGGGATACAACCCCACAGAATTGGACCCCGAACTCATGACCCCTTACGCCTACGAGCGGCCGCAATATTTGTCGGAATATTCCGTTTCCGACGCCGTGGCAACCTACTATTTATACTACAAGTACGTGCATCCATTTATATTCTCCCTTTGCACCATTATTCCATTGAACCCCGATGAGGTGTTGAGGAAAGGTACTGGTACCTTGTGTGAGATGTTGCTCATGGTTCAGGCCTACGACAAGAACATCTTGCTCCCCAACAAATACACCGACCCCATTGAGCGATTTTACGACGGACATTTATTGGAGTCCGAGACATATGTGGGGGGACATGTGGAATCGTTGGAAGCGGGGGTTTTCCGCAGCGATTTACCCAACGATTTTAAAATCGACACCACCGCCATCGACGAGTTGATCCGCGACCTCCCGGCGTCGGTGAAGTTTTGCATCGAGGTGGAGAATAATAAGAAGCTCCTGGATATTGACAATTACCAACAGGTGGTGGATGAAATTAGGGAGAAATTGCTTGAGCTCAAAAATAACCCCGTCCGCCACGAGCTTCCGTCGATATACCATGTGGACGTGGCCTCCATGTATCCCAACATCATGACCTCCAATCGGTTGCAGCCAGATTCCATGAAGTCGGAAGAAGATTGTGCCGCGTGTGACTTCAACAGACCGGGGAAAAACTGCGATAGGCGATTGCCGTGGTCCTGGAGGGGGGAGTTCTTCCCCGCAGAGATGAACGAGTACGGGATGATCAAGAGAACGTTGCAGAACGACACGTTTCCCGCTGCCAAACCGTGGCTTCCTCCACGGAACTTCGACGACTTATCGTACACCGAGCAGGCCCTGATGATCAAAAAGCGGCTTACCGACTACTCCAAGAAGGTATATCACCGGGTGAAACAAACGGAAGTGGTGACGCGAGAATCCATCGTTTGTCAGCGAGAAAACCCGTTCTACGTCAACACGGTGCGGAATTTCCGAGACCGTCGGTACGAGTTCAAAGGGTTGGCCAAAGTGTGGAAGGGCAAGTCGGCCAAGGTTGCCAACGATGCCATTGCGAAGGACGAGGCCCAGAAAATGGTGGTGTTGTACGACTCGTTGCAATTGGCCCATAAGGTGATTTTGAACTCCTTCTACGGCTATGTGATGAGAAAGGGGTCTCGGTGGTATTCGTTGGAGATGGCGGGCATCACCTGTCTCACTGGAGCCACCATCATCCAGGTGGCGCGGTCTTTGGTCGAGAGACTCGGCAGACCGTTGGAATTGGACACCGATGGGATCTGGTGCATTTTGCCCAGTTCGTTCCCTGAAAACTACAGTTTGAAGTGCAAAAACGGTAAAACCATCCTTTTGGAGTACCCTTGCTCGATGTTGAACTACATCGTACATCAGCAGTTCACCAACGACCAGTACCAGGATTTGGTGGACGCCGACAGCTTCAAATACCAGACCAAGCGAGAAAATTCGATTTTCTTCGAGGTCGACGGCCCCTATAAGGCCATGGTGTTGCCCACGTCCAAAGAGGAAGGCAAGGGGATCAAGAAGCGGTACGCGGTGTTCAATTTCGACGGCTCGTTGGCGGAATTGAAGGGATTCGAGTTGAAACGGCGTGGAGAGTTACAGTTGATCAAAAACTTCCAGTCCGACATCTTCAAGTTGTTCTTGGAGGGCGATACCCTAGACAGCTGCTACCAGGCGGTGGCGAGTGTGGCCAACAACTGGTTGGACGTGTTGGACACCAAGGGCGGAATGTTGGAGGACGAGGACTTGATCGAGCTTATTTGTGAAAACAGAAGCATGTCCAAGGCTCTCGCGGAGTACGGGGACCAGAAATCCACCTCCATCACCACTGCGCGGCGATTGGGGGAGTTTTTGGGCGAGGAGATGGTGAAAGACGCCGGTTTGGCCACCAAGTACATTATCAGTGCCAAACCCATCGGAAGCCCGGTGACAGAGCGAGCGGTGCCGGTTTCGATCTTTTCCTCCGACAAGAAGGAGTATTTCTTAAAGAAATGGTTGAAAGACCCGTCCCTCACCGACTTTGACCCGCGGAGTGTGCTTGATTGGGGCTACTATTACGAGAGATTGGCCTCGGTGGTGCAGAAAATCATCACCATCCCTGCGGCATTGCAGGGGGTCAAAAACCCCGTTCCCCGGGTGCCCCATCCCGACTGGTTGCAGAAAAAGATCCTTCGGAACGAAGACAAGAAGCAGCAGTCTTCGATCGCCACTTTCTTCAAGAAACTGGATCCCCACGATGCCCAGCGAAAGATCAAGGATATCGAGGACTTCGGCAACATCGCGGCACTGCTAGACAAGGCCATGGTGGGAAAAGTGACGTCGAGGAAGCGGAAGTTGATGAGAAACCGTAACCTCGAAGACCACGAAGAAGAGGAGCGAAACCTGGCGATTTTGAACGGAAGCTGTCCCGATATGTTGGTGGACTACGTGGGGTTCTTACAGTACCAGAAAGCCAAATGGAAGGTCCAGGAGAAGAACCGGGACCGCCGAACCAAGCTCTTTGGCCAGGCGTCCGAGACCTCCAGCCGGTCCTCTGTGGGCAATTTGATCCGCCGGCAGGCCGAAACCGTCGCCGGGTCCAACTGGGAGGTCTTGGAGTACAAGCCGGACCCGGCCAGGCCCGGGCTGTTGAAAGTATTCATCATTGCGAGCGGAAAAGTTCATCTGTTGAGCTTCCACATCCCCAAGAAGGTCTACGCCTCGTTCAAGGCCCACTTGAAGAAGAAAACCATCGTGGGCTGCGATATCGAGCCCTCGAACGCCATTTTGCCCAACGGCCACGATGGAACCCACTTGTACAAATTTACGATGCCGCAGTCGGTGTTCACTGCCGAGACCGCCCGCGTGGACGGGGTGTTTCTGAGTTCCAACTTGTTGGGAATCTACGAGTCCAAGGTCAAACCGTTGGAGAGAGCGATCATTGATCTCGGCACCAGTGTGCGATTCGACGATAGTCGGGTGGGGGCGTTGGGCAAGGCGATGAAAAATGGGTTCCAGGCCAAGGATTTGGTCCAGGTCGACAACAGCAGCTACTTGAAGAAGTTTGACATGGACTTGTTGTATTTGGTGCATCTTACCACCAACAGCTACGAAATCTTCACCCTTTTCCGGTCCTGGGACAACCAGGCCACCATGTTTGTGTTGAAGCCATCTAACAGCGCCCAGGAGCTTCCAAACCTCGACAAGATCTATCGGGAGCTCTTCCTCGCCAAAGAAGACAAACTCGGTAAGATGTACAGCATTCTCGAGTACCAGAACACCATGGAGTTCGAAATCAACTACTACACTGACAACGGCAAGTTGTTCAAGAAATTGGACCGAACGTTGGCCAAAATCAACGAAACCAAGAGCAACAAGTCGCTTTTGGCGGTGCAGTCGCCGTATTCCGATCGGTTGTTGAAGTTGTTGACGTCTACGGCCAGTTTTCCCACCATCAAAATGGGCGTCAACTCGCTCTCGCTCCCGGCAGTTGGATGGCACTCCCTCGTGGCCAAAAGAATCATCAACCACTACTTTGTGCTCGCGTCGTGGATCAAGAACTTGATTTCGTTGTCCAAGTACGGAAACATCCCCATCTGTAACCTTAAAGTGGAGAATATGGACTATTTGATCGATATCGAGTACGCCCGGCGCTTGAGCCGCAATAACGTGGTGCTCTGGTGGTCCGACAGTCCTTTGGCCGACCACGGGGGGTTTGAGATGGACAGGGCCCCTGATTACGAGAACATGGAGTTCCCCGTGATCAGCAACCCCGAGATCTACGAGACCGCCAGTTTGGAGATCGATATCGGCACCTTGACCATCAACACCATTTTGACCAGCTCCATCATCAACGAGGCCGAAGGGGCCGATTTGGTGGAGGAGGGAGTGGTGTTTGACACCAACAACGGCAGCTCCACGTTGATGGAGGATTCCTTTGGGTTGACGCAGTTGAACGTGTTGCGGGCCATGGTCAAGGACTGGTGGGACGACGCGTTGAAGAACGACGCCAATGCCGATTCCATGATGAACCACTTGGTGCCGTGGGTGCAGCGAAACAGCTCCTATCTTTATGATTTCGCTCTCCATTACCACATTCACAATCTTACCACCAAGGCCTTGTACCAGTTGATCGGCCAGTTCAAACGCATGAACGCCAATGTGGTGTTCGCCAACCGAAATAAGATGTTTGTTTGCACCAGCAAAGTGTCGGTGGAGAATTCCTATGCCTTTGGCCAATATCTCATCAAAGCCGTGCGATCCAAGCCGTTATTCAGTTTCCTCGAGTTGGAAATCGTGCGGTACTGGGACATTTTGGTGTGGATGGACGAGTATAATTATGGCGGAAGGTACACCAACACCATCACCAACGACGAGATCCAGAATCTCACCGTGTCCAATAGCTGGCAGTTGAAACAGTTCTTACCTGTGATCTACCAGAACGAATTCGAGGACTGGTTGATCATTTTCCTCGACGCTTTAACGAAGTTCAAGGCCGACACCTTGACTGGGCCCACTCAAGCAGGCACTCCCCGAGTTACTCAGATCGCACATATTCTACAAGGCCAGAAAAAGCTCGATAGCCACCAAGAACCCGAGGACGAATTCACCACCACCATCACCGAGAGTTTCAGAAAACCTCTTTTGAAGCGAATCAACCAGTTATATCGCCGTCAAACGGAGTCCATCATCAATCCGGAGTTGAAACAGGAGTACGAGTTCCCCAAATTGCCCGGATCCCACCTCAACCTCAAGAACCCTACCCTACAACTCGTGAAGTTCTTGTGTGGAGTTTTGAGCTTGTCAACCAAAAGATCGATCGAAATCCGGGTGTTGCGGCAGGAGTTGTTGGCGGTGTTCGAAATCCGGGAGTTCAGCAGCGACGCCACCTTCCACAATCCCAGCTCCTCCATAAAGTTACCTTCCATCATCTGTGACCATTGTAGCTTCATCAGAGACATTGATATGTGTAAAGATAACGAAAAGATCATATGGAACTGTAGCAACTGCTCCAGGCCCCACAACCGAGTGGCGTTGGAAGAGGAGCTCGTCAAGCAACTTAATCGGTACTTGACCCGATTCCTCCTGCAAGACTTGAAGTGTTCCCGATGTAACCAGATCAAAGCCGATAACATGAGTGAGTACTGCAAATGTTCGGGAAAATGGGTGGAGACCATCAGCTACCACGACCTTGAGAAGAAATCCCATGTGTTCTCCAACGTTGCCCAGTTATACAACTTGCTGTTGCTCCGGGGGGCCATCGATGAACTATTTAGTGTATATTAGTATATTTTAGGCTTTCCTGGTGTACGGGTGTACAGTAGTATATTCTAAATTTTCTTATTGTACGGGTGTACGGGGTGTGGTGCACAGGTGTGATGCCTTAAGCGATGGCGCGCGCGGCCAAATCATTATGAGCTTGACCTCTGATCAGTTGAATGAGTTAAAGGCCAGGATCATCTGCCGGGACCAGGAGTTCGACCTGTTGAATGCCTGCCTATCGAAGGATGCAAGGACCTGCGTTCCAGTGTTGTTGGTCCAAGGGTACAGGTCAATTGGGAAGACTTTAGCGGTAATGGAGTACCTTGGCACATTGGGAGCCAACACCACCAAAATCGATTGTGACCAACTAATAACGACCAAGATGCTTCTACAAGCATGCCTCAAGGGTATAAGAAACGATAGTGGGGTCGATTTGGAGTTATCGAGGGAATTCTACGACAAAGGGGCCCTCACGCCCAAGATCAGTCAAACCTGCGACAACTTTTCCAATTTCCAGTACAACGTGGCGAAGTTCATGCGGGACACAGGGTACCAGGAGCAGCATTTTCTCGTTCTTGATAGGCTAGACCAATTTGTGGACGACCACATCCAGATGTTCAATTCTTTCTCGAGATTCCACGATTGTAATGGAATCAACAACCTCGTTATAATATTTATCATTGGAACAGACACTCCACATGAGATCGTCACCAGTGGAGTCCCTCACATCCATTTCGGCGCCTACACGGAAAAGCAAGTCATCAGAATCTTCCAGAGGAATCAATTCTGTTTTTTTGGCGAGCCGGAGCTCGATAATAGTACTTTGGGTAAGCAGTTCTGGAACTCGTTTGTTCAAGTGATAGTGGATCTGTTTTACGAATATTCGGGGTCGAATTTGACTCCGCTCATTGACCTTTGCTTCAGCAAGTGGCCAATGTTCATCGAAACCATCATCAAAGGGAAATACAATCCCAGCAGCTTCATGAAGGTTTACAGAGAGAATCGAGATCTTTTCCTGGACGAGGCATTACTGAACTCCAACGTCAGGAATTACAAGACCTTCCAGGACGAGAAGGACGGCGCGGCCGTCAATCTTCAGGATATGACCAATTTGACCAAATTTATTTTGATTGCTTCATATTTGGCGTCCTACGTTGATCCCCGGAACGACATGCATTACTTTGCCTCCATCAAATACGCCAAATTGAAGGGGGTGAAGAAGTTCCAGAAAAAAGGCGAATTGAGCAAAAAAGATATGGATAACCGGTTATTCCAGCCCAATTTCTTCGATCTCGAACGATTATATGCCATAATACTCGTGATATACCGAAATGAGTCGAAATCGTTCGACCAGGAGAAAGAAACCTTCGAATTGGACGACGAACTAGACGAGATCGACGTCATCAACAAGGAACACGAGATTGCCAAGTTATCTTTGGTTGGCAACACCGATTTACATGCTCAGTTGGCGATTTTGTTGTCCCGAGGTCTACTTGCCAGACAGGTGACCCGAGACGTTCTTCAGCCCAGACCGCGATGGAAGTGCAACACCTCCTGGGAGTTGATAAAGGTTTTGTCGGAAGACGTAGGGTTTCCTTTGGAGAATTATCTTGAGTAATACATGTTATCTGAACTGTCTGGTGTGATAATTAATTGGATTCGCTGATGTGAGAACTAATTGAATTGGCTGATGTGATGAACTAATTGAATTGGCTGATGTGAATGAAGTGTTGGTCGTGGGTTCTCTTGACATAGACCTTATTGTGGAAGTAATGGTCCTTCCAGTACCTGATTTCGTATTCGGAGTAGGGCCCGTTGACGTCGTCGGTGTCATCCCACTTGAATAGCCACACTTTTTCTGCTTCTTCTTCACTTTTGCTGACTTCTTGTCCTTTGTCGTCTTCCTCCTCTCCTCTGACTTCATGCTCTTCGCCGTCATTTCCCTCCCACGGCCTCTTGACGCCTCTGGGACCACCCCGGTAATCCTCCCCCGTCTCGGCTCGGTACATCCTCATGAGCTCCTCCCGCACAAGCTCGTACACCTCCGAGTTTCCTTTGTTCATCAATGCATCGCACGCACCAGTAATGATATCCACCGCGCGCTTGCGGTCTCCCTCCGCACTGTCAACCAGCTGCGTCTTCGCACCGCCAGTCTTCTTCGCTGCCTTCTTTCTTCGCTGCCTCTTCGGTGCGAGTCTACTTAAAGCCTCCAAAGCCGTTTCGTCAGGGTCGAGAACAGCTATTAGGTCCCGTAGCAAAACAGAGGTGGGCTGAGTCGGTGCCGCCTGCTGCTTCTGGATCATCTGCCGTCGCCTGGACTCTGCGAGCTTGGATTTCGCCATCTGTTGGCGGCTGACATCCTCCAACCACGCCTCGTCTTCCTCCTGGGGCTGCATTCTCACGAAATTCCCCTCTTCGTCAAAGAATCCTTCGGCGGTCTCGTTGCGCAAATCGAACGAGTCGATCGTCGGCGACGGCTTGTCGCCGTGGCTGCCATCAAAGTCGTCGGCGTGGTTGTAGGCTTGTTCGGCATCGCTTTCCTCATCCCTCTCGCCCCCCTCGGTGTCGCTGTGCTCCGCATCGCCCCCAATTCCCACCTCCTTCTCGAATTCGCTCATGTCGAGGATCTTGGGCCCCTTTGGCGCCTTCTTGACCGGCTCCGGCTCGTCGTCACTGGCGAACATGTCTGAATCGTCGGATTTGGCACCGGCGGTTGGCGCAGTCTCGTCACTGCCGCTGTCGCTGTCGCTGGAGTACTCATTTCTAACGGCGTTTCTCATTCTTCGCTTCATCCTCCGGTTGTTCCCGGGAACATCTTGCACCAAGTCGAGGTCCATGAGTAACGCGAAATCTGCAAAACTGAAACTGATGAAGGTGTTTATAAGTTCATTAAACGTGCCCATAGGGTACACCACCCCGCCGTTCCCGCTGTTGTTCTGGCCCCTCGGCAGCTCCCACTCCAGGTACGCCTCGGCGTTGTTGTACTACTCCTACGACGTGTGGAAGTTCACGGTTCTATGGTTTCTCATCACGTTCACCGGTCTTTACCTAATGGCAGCGTTAATTGCGTCGGTGAACTACTGCATCAAGAGTCAGCGGAACCGCTACAGCACCAAATCGTTGGCGATAACCGTGGTGACCATCTGGGGGACCTACCTCCTTTCAGGACTCCTAATAGCGTTTATTTCCGGGTCGGTGGTGGGGTTGGTGATCCTGGCAATATACAAGGCGGGGTCCATGACCATGAGTACCTGGATTCCGTTCATCTGGGCTTTGGCGGGGGCGCTATACGACATTTCCACCAGTTTTCTGAACAGTCTGATGACGTTGTGAGGATTTTGCATCGCCGGCGATGACTTTGGCTAGAGAGATGACATGACTACAACGACAGAACTCACACGAGATACTACGAATAAATTCTATGACTCTATACCTTCTTCCTCTTCAACAAACTCAACAAAAACACAAAGAATATATCCAATTGGTCCTTGAACATGAACAAGAGCCCTTGCACAAACACTCCCTTCACCAACTGCGGGGCCACCCCTTTATACAAACCCCTCAATTTCTCGGTTTCCCATAAATGTTCCAAGGCGTGGGTGAAGCCGTCGAATCGAATGCCTTCGTCGGGATGGTCTTTTTTCTGCAACATTGCTTTGGAAACAATCAACGGTTGGGTGGTCAAGGTGGCTAAGGATTTGGCGATCATTCCCAAAGAGAAACTCTCCAAGGGGGCCAAATGGGCCTTATTCTGGTACAAGATCTGCTTCAATCTCTCGTAGGACCCGTAGGTGATCGAGGGGTTGATGCACAACACCAATGACACCCTTAAACCCCGCCAGAACCCCGTGAGTCCGTCGTGCAAGTATACCTCTTTGGCCAACTGGTACAAGTTCTTGTGGTGTTTGTCGGTCTGCTGCTGGGTGGTGATGACGCCTATGGGCATGGTGAACATCTGCGAGATCGCTGCCGCCAACGCTCCGAGAAATAGCTCCATGAACGTCGATGGCTTGTGGTTTGGCAAATGGCGGTTGATTTTGGCGTATACTCGCTTGACAATGGTGTACCAGTAAAAATAGGAGAAATTCTGCGCTGCAACCCCGAAAATTGACGAGAACATCCCGTGGTACCACCCCAAGACCCCTTTTTTCTTATAGATCTTCTGTAACACATCAAGGGTGTTTTTGTACTTCAATTCGCCGTTTTCCTCCGACGTTTGCTGGAAAACACTATCTTCTGATTCCATCGACACCGCTTTGGATCCGGACCTCGACATCGACGTCAGCCGGGGCTTGACCTGGGTTTGTATCAACGTTTTGGATAAGTCCAAGGGGTACACTAAAGTGTTTGCAATGGCCGAAGCCAATGCTCCTGATGCGGCTTTTTCGATCAGTGTGAGTGACATGATTAATCGTGATTATGGGGACAGGTGGATGGGTATCGACAGGGGAATTGAGACCGTCGATAGGAGATATCTTATATTTATAGTGTTGTACCGAGGGACCGCGATTAATCTAACATATGCATCCGACATCGGCGACATTTGCTTCTCCACACTGCGACATCGGCCAATTTGCAGCCGAGATCACTGTCAAGCGGAATGGGATGCAGCAGAGATAGCAGCAGAGTTGGTAGCAAAGATAGTAGCAGGAATAGCGGCAGGGATAGCGGCAGGATATATTGAACAAAAAATTTAAGGCTCCCAGAATTTTATCAACCGATCGTCCCCCACGGTCACTAATTTACTGCCGTTATTCACGGTGGTCAACCACTTGACATTACCGTTGTGGCCTTCGATTTCGTAGATTTCGTCGTTGCGCAAGTCAATGCCCCTGATTTTGCCGTCATCTCCTCCTACCCAAACACCGTCGCAGTCCTGGCGCCAGTTGATGAAGGGCATGCTGTACTTGTCTTGTGGAGACATGGTGAGAACGTTTTTGATGATTTTGTTTCGCTTGATGACTCCGGCTTCCTCTCGTATACCAGTTGTATCTACTGAGGCGATGATGACTCTCATATACGGCTCATGGGACGTTCCCACTGCCAATCGTAAATCTCCTTCCACTTCTTTAAAATGGATCGACCGAGGAGTGAAACTGCTGGTGGAAAATTCCGCATCGCTTATCGATAACTTGTATAATCGCACACCACCATGAGTGAGTTTAAAAATGTCCACGAGGGTGCTGTCCAAGTACCCTACCGCGGCAATGATTTCCTCTTGGAAGGTGACGGCATCAAGGGATACCGGCGAGTGGAGGGTTTCCAAGCACGAAATCTCCGTCAAAGAGTCACCGTCTATGAGTTTTATTGCCCTCTCGAAACCCAACGAAACAACATGCCCGTCCACAAACTTCATATCTACGATTAGTCTCCTGTGGGCTTTAATGTCTCCTAACTTGACCAACTGGTGGCCCTGCAACTCATACTTGTGGATTTTGCCATCCATGCCTCCGATATAAACCACGCTTTCGCCGTTGGTGACAATTTTCTTGATCACAACTCCTATCAACCGTTCGTATGTCTTCAAAATGTCCCCTTTGAAATTCATCAAAATAAGTTTTTGTTTGGCGGTGGATATTAAGATTAGATCTCTCATCAAGTGGATGGAGACTATGGTTTCTCCCACGTTTATTTCGTTTGATTGGTATCGAGGAAAAGGGGTTCTCCAATGGCTGAACCCGTGATGTTCCGCGGTTGTCAAAGCTTTGAAGTTTATACGATCGTTTAGTATCTCTTCAAGAGTTTCTCCGGTGGGCAATGCATCGTCATTGACATTGATAGGCTTCCCATACTCCAACTCCAACTGAGCCAACGTCTGATGGTATCCCTTGGATTTCAAAAACTGTCCCACAAAATTGATAATGGACATTGATTTTTATCGCGATGATTTGAGTTTAGGTACCGCATAAGGAATGTTGAATTTTTCGGCGTACTCGATTGTTTGATTGTTGGGATAATAGTCTAGTTGGTTGACATTGACATGCTTGAAGTTGTGGGGGATCTCATGGAACTCTGTGAACTCCAAAACCTCGCCACTCACCTGGTTTTTGAAGTTATTTATGTCTTTGGGAAGCACTTTATGGGTCAATCGGTAGGTTTCAACGACTCTGTTAGCGATGATGGCTCTGTTGTCGTAAAATAAGCTATCTGACTTGTATGAAGCGTGGTCGGGATTAGTTGCAATGTTCAAAATCGCCAAATGCTTTCTATTTCGGCCACACTTGTCAAGGGCCAAAAACTGAACGTCTCCGGTTTGTTTTGGTTCGGACTCCATGTCCATATCCAAGTCGATTTCGTCGCTGGTGCGGTCGTCGATGGTGGCTTCGAACTTGACATGCAAATGACTGGCGAAACAGTATCGGGGTTTCAAACTGGTCAAAAGCTCTTTTGCTGGCGGACTCCCTAGTTGACCACTTTCGATATCCTGCTTGAAGAAGGGCTTTGTTTTCAAGAGCCTGCCCAAATCTCCGTGGCGTTCGATCCCTTGGGGCCAATCATGGGTTATGAGGACATCCAATTTGTTTCCACCCCCCATCGCCATCATTTTTGCAATACTTCGGGGTCTGACATGATATACTGACCGCAACTCTCCTCCATTGTACGGAAGCGTTTCCTCGTTATCATTCTTGAATGAGATCTCGTTGTATATACCACTAATGCCTCCAATTCGCAATCCTCTATACCAAACTACCCCGAATTCTCCTAGATAGTAGATGTTGGGAGCCACCCAGCCACCGAATTTCAATTCCTGTAGGTAGGAAGACGACTCATGGTTCCCTCCGATGAATAACGTGAGTATGGGAGCGGTTTTCTTCCCGGTGTAGTACTGATGGAAATCTCCAAGTTTGCGATACTTGACAGGAACTGAGATATTATTCAAATCAACGGTGCTTCTTAGGGCCTGGAAATCTCCAGTTATGATGAGCAAATCCACGGTAGTTGTAATGGACTGATAAATCTTGTTCAACTCCCCATGTGCACATCCTTGGACGGCTACTTTTAGGTATTTCATTGATCGAGTTATCGCACTGTTTTACATTTGCAGATTCTGCGAGCTTTGAGATTGGTACTGGAGGGACAAGAAACGTTGGAACTTGTTGAGGTGAATTGAAGGGGTTAGGATCTGCTATGGATAGTGTGATGACGCTGGCGGTTAGTACCTAGCAGGAAAACGCAGGTAGCAAGCTATAAGGCGACTTAAGATCGGTTGGGTGATATGGTACGCGCGAGTTCGAACCTCGCTTCCTTCATTATTGTGGATTTTAGCTCTTCTTGGATTCTTGTTCTTTCTTGCTTTGCTTGGTAGTCTACATCAGACCAAATGGTTATACGGCTTCAGGCTTCAGGCTTGACAGTAGCATAGCCGCCAAATACCGCACAACGATACGGCGGCTCTGCCGCCGAACTTAAGCGCTAAAGCCGGTACTGGGCTGAGTCGGCAGAAATCGACGTACACTAGTCCCCTACCGTTGCTCAACCTACACTGCTGCCCTACCATTGCCTCTTAACCGACGCTACGCCGAACGCCAGTCGTTTCTCCTCGAAAGCCCCACTCGAAGCCCAACTCAAAAGTTGCAAATCGGCCGCAAATCTGCCGCAGTCTCAGCCTTTTTGATCATTGATTAGGGATCGATCCGGTAATTTTGAGGCATTCCTACCGCAGATACCCCAGACAGTTTTGGGTATAAATAAACAGACATCTGGTATTTTTAGACAAACAGTGCCCTTATTATCTATTATTTGTATTCTACGAGTTACTTAAAATGGTTGTTGGTCTCGTTGTAGCATTGGTTGCTTTGTCGTTGGTGCAGGGATCGAAGAAGATCAAGGAAAAGCGGGCGAGAAGAAAGATCAGAAAGGAGAAACAAGCCAAAGCCCAGGCGGTTGAGCGTGTGGAGAAGGAAACTTTCGTGGCCCCTCCACCGTATAACCCTCCGGCCTACAGTTAGGGTAATATTATAGTTTATGGCGTGATGTTTCAGTGGAAGGATGGTGTTCATGGGTGCCGGCGCAGTGAAAACGTCTGAAGAAATACGAATTACGAATGTAATATAAATGCTTTTTGAGGTGCTCTAGGTGATGATCCGGCTGCTGAGCTGGGCTCTTTTGGGGTGGCTCTTTTGGGGAGGCGGATCTACTATGTTTTGGCTCTCTGTTTGGGCTCTCTGTTTTGGCTCTTCTGTTTTGGCTCCTCTGTTTTGCTGGCTCCCTAATTTATGGCCACTGAGCGTAACGGTACTATAACTATAGTTCTCAACACTCGGCGTTGTCTTGCAGCTTCAGCCGTAAATGTATGACTGCAATTTAAACTCTCGGAATATGTACGTTCCAAATTTAGAACAGCTCCTGCCGCATTTGCAGGATCCAAATGATATTTAAAGCAATCGATTCACACTATTTACACAATTTTCACACAATGACCATGATGGACATCAAATCCATGTTCAAAAAGCCGAAGCAAGACAAAAACAAGGATAAGAAGAAGCCAGACAAGCATGAAAAAGTTTCAAGAGGTTCGCTAGCGAATGCTAGGCCCAGGCCTCATTCCAGTAGACAAGTTCCTGGGTGGGAGGAAGAAGGGAGATAGATATATGGGTCGATGTTCGCTGATACATATAGTCAATATATAATAGGCAATCTATAATGATATTTCGGACACAAGACCCTGGGATCAACCTTTCAAATCAAAAACACGACATTAACAAATATACGACATTATCCTGACCGTGCAGCTCCTGCCAACATGTGCGACATTTTGAGGATTCTCTTCATTTATTTCATTGGAAGTTCCTTTTCTACTTCACTCCTCCCCCTCGTTCATTGATCTCCCCGTCCATGAGTCTTGCAGCGAGCATTGTGGTCGATGGTATGCGTTTTACAATTGCGATTGCGAATGCGCTGTGCCAGCTCAGAACTGCAGCTCAGAACTGCAGTGCGTCATGCTGCAGCACTAATGCAGCACTAATGCAGCATTCCTTAACGAAAAAACGAGAGACGGAGTGGCTGCAAACTATAGGTTCGGCTGCTAGTGTGACCCGCCTCAAGATATCCTGTCTAAGCTGTCGCGATTCAACTGTATCGCAGTGTTCTGTGATCTGAAGCATCGTCCTGAGCCGTTTGTCCTTGCGCCCCATCCCCTTTAGTCACTCCCTCAAGTCACCGCGCAGCTCTAATTCACGATCGCAAATACAATCATTACAAATAATTCTAAACCCTCCACCACTTCATAGTATAAAACGGTTACACAGCTCAAACGTACCACAGTTAACCGTACCACAGCCAAACGTACCACATGGGACTCAGGACTCTTTTGAAACGGAACGAGCCGGCTTCACTCCATTTCCAAGTATACACTCATAACGTCAGGCAAGACACAGATAAGCTCCAACCCAATGAACAACCATGGCACCTTCGTAAACAAGGCGTTACCCAGTCGATTTCTCATGCACTGAAGACTCCTTTACCCTTAATCGTGGGACTACAAGAGGTTAAACACAACCAATTGCATGATATTCTCCAGTCGTTGGGCTCCGAATGGACATATTACGGCGTAGGCCGGGACGATGGCAAAACCAGAGGAGAGTTCTGTCCAATATTATATAAAGCAGCAGACTGGAAGTTCGTTGACGGTCAAACCGTCTGGTTGAGCGAGACCCCCACTAAACCGTCAAGAGGCTGGGACAGTGCGTGTGCCAGGGTATTGACGATTGTGACATTGCGCCACCAAGGTTTGGGCCACACCGTCAAAACCATAAACACCCATTTCGATCATAGAGGCGCCATCGCCAGGCGCAACAGTGCCCAGATGATCTTGGATATAGTGGATCTAGACGATAATATCGTCATCTGTGGGGATTTGAACAGCGAACGCAAAGACGAGGGATACAGGACCCTCAAATCGACGTTCAAAGAGTCTGCAACCAACAGCCCCGTCAAACAAGGATTCCAGTGCACCAACACCGGATTTACCCCCGGGGACGAGAATCTGATCGACTTTATATTCAGTAATAATAGATTTGTTCACCACGAGGTATTGACCCACGATCTCGGCCTGGGATGGTTCAGCGACCATCGGCCGGTTTTGGCGGTGATAGAAATCCCCTAGAGCATTTGAAGCTGTTAAATTTGTATATTTTTACCTTCTATTCTTTTAAATCATCTCCCGATAATGTGAATGGTTGGGGCAAGGGGGCCTCGGTGATGTTCAATTGTCTGACAGTCTTGATGACTTCGAGTTTCTCTTCAGGCTTTGTGTCTTCCAAAATGATGATTCCACTGATGCCTCTCGACTTGTTAACCGGCACAAACCGGTCCTTAGGGAACGATATATAGTTGACCTGCCATGGAACCACCCGCGACAAGTTTTCGATTTTGAACGGAGTTTTGACGTATTTGAGGGGCTCGTCCTTGTCGTCTTCCTTGACGTCTTCTTTGTGTTCTTTGTCGTCTTCTTTAGCTTCAGGTTTGTTTTCTTCATCCTTGGCCTCTTCTTCAGGCTTCTCGTCGATTTCCATGTCATCTTTTCTCTTTCTGGCCCGAGCACGGGCTTTGACGGTGGTGGATAACACTGCTGTCACTCCTTCCTTCTTGCTTTCCTTGATCTCCTCGCTTTTGGGGTATTCGAAGAACTTGGGCTTGGCATGGCAGTTGATTTCGAATTTGGGAATTTTCAAATCTTTGGTAATACCTATGACAGCAGTTGGAGTGAAAGAAAGCGACAAGAAATGGGCCAATGGGTACCAATACCACGATTGCACGAATATAGCCAACCCAACGATCGACTTCATGTTTAAAGTGTTAGTATTGGGGTTTTCCAAACTTATAGTCACGTTACGACCACCAGCATCGATTATTCCTTGGGACAACGTAGCTCCGAACTTCGCCAAGGCGTCTTCGTGTTTGTTCTTGATGGCGTCGGACAATTTTTTGGTGAAATCCTTGACTTTGCCATCAACATGCTCGTTTTGTTGGATTAAAATCATTGAGGTTGCTACCATGGCACCTTGTCTGACGAAATCAACAGGATCCGCCGTCAACGGTTCCAAAATCTCCAACGCTGACGATAAGTTCTTTCCACCACATGCAATACCTAATGCCATTGCAGCTCCATATCTTACATGAGGATTGTGGGATTGCGATAACAATTCAACAATCTTGGGAGCAGCAGTGTAATCCCTGATTAAAACAAACCCTAAGCACATCACCGAGGCTCTTCTCACGTCGTCTGATGGGTCGGACACTGCAGAGTGTAGTAACTTCTTGATGGCTATGTTATTACCGGTACCGGCATAAGCCAAAGCAATGGTGAAAACACCGCCGTACCTCAATATTGAGCTTTCTTTGTTCAATAAAGTGTCGATGTATTTGTCGGCTTGATATTCCTGGCCATAGTTCAACAAGGCAACACCAATGGCTAAGCCTCTGATGATATTCTCATGTTGAGTTTCCTCGGCATAGGTTAACATATCCTCGATTGCTGATTCATTACCAGAACCCAACATCACTAAACCCATACTTAACCCTGCTGCTTGACCGGAAATGGCAGAATCAGAGTATAACACCACCTTCAAAGCATCATAAAGTGATTCGTTGTTGGTGGCCATGCCAGCAACCCCACAACCAAGACATGCGCCATGCAACATCACATCGGTATCAACAGCGCCAGCTGAAGATCCATTGTCGTCCAAAAACTTCTTTAAGTAGTCGATGGTTTCTCTGCCATGACCAGCGAAGATCAACCCCAACGCAAATAATGAACCTCCTTTGGTATGAGCAGACCCCGAAGATCCTGGTAGGTAAGGTTTCAAGATATTGCGGCCTTGCGACAAGTTACCCTTATGAATTACTCCCAAAGCAGCGGTGGCCGAGAACTTCGACCAATTGGTAGCTTTTCCCAACCATTCCAAATTCTTACGAAAGAACGAGTCGTCAGTGGTGCCTGCGTGGATAAAGGCATTGGCAAAAGTAACTGCCGAATGGAATATCGAGGATCTGCCTTCCAACAAGTTTTTGGTCTTGTTGAGAATAGTGATGTCAGTATGGTTGTTTTTGAACAAATAGGTGATGTTCAAGTCACAAGTGGGCACCCCCGTAAGGATATTGATCAATTTCGATTCGTGGGAGGCGTCATTGTCGAATTCTGCGTCGTTCTGTAAGAAACTGATGATGTTTTCCAACAATTCCTGAGAAGCTGAATTAACCAAGTCGAAAGCTCCCTGATAAGCAATCAACGGAGCCTCTTTGATGAGTTTTTTGAAGATCTTTCCTGCCAATTCCGGCTGGTTCAACTGGACAATTATTTTGAAAATAACAAAAAAGTCAGGATTAGCCTTTATGGTCAACAATATACCAATCAACGAGTTTAATACTTCGGTTTTGAACTGAAAGTTGTGGATAACGGTGTTGGTGCACACCAACACATAGTTAATCAAGGCCAACGCCTGGTCGATGTTGGAGTTGTCAAGCTGTAACCTCAAGATTCTTTCCACGATATCCAATCTAAAGCTCTCCAACGAGATCCCCAACGCCAATTTGTAATCTTTGACGTCAAAACACTTCTGCAACATTCTGTCAAACACATCGCTTAATTGGGGGTCAATCACCACCGACGGGTCCTGAAACTTCCTCTGGGATAAGCTGGTGTATAAATTGATACATTTCGACACGATAGTTTCGATAAATTGCGTCTGTTCCTCGATGTTGAACTCATCGCCCGCCGCCAACGAGTACTTGACCGAGGCTTCAAAATCTCCCAAGTTATAGTAAACTTTGGAGATGATCAAGGCGGCAAGGTTTCTGTTTTCGAATGTTTCGTCTTCATACAACTCTTCCAACTCGGTGATGCTGTTGGCGATCTCGGCCCACAACAGGTCGACCACGCCGTTCAACGATGTCAACGCATATTCCTTCAAGCTGGTGTCTTGTTCATTCAACAATGCCAAGTATGGAGCTGCTGATACTAACGCCATGTTTAAGTCAATTGCCACCGGTTTCTGGATTTGGTCGCGCGGAGGGGGTGAGAGTGTTCCAGTCATGTGAAATTCACGCGATACGCACGGGAATATGGCGTGACAATCGTGTGAGTTTCACATGCGTATCACGTGGCAAACCATAAACTCAGAGATGGCCGGCAAACTCAGAGGGTAGGCAAACTATGTCAGAAAAGATATATTAGACACTCTATGAACAACCACGCACCACCAAAGCACACAAACCCGTCCTAGTACAATAAACGGGTGGCGATCTTGTATGGAGTCTGCTCTAATTGCTCGTATAACGACTTGATGTCGCTGACATCGACGTCGGAGATGTCGGCCATCAAATAAGCCACGTCACCGCGGGAATCGGAGAACTGTTTCTCGATGTTATAGATGGACAAAATGTTGTTGACGGTCTTCAACACCCCCGGCACGTTCTGATGGATGTACAACACTCTGACACTGTTCTGCTGGTCCAAGTCCAAACCTCTCAAAGCCACTTCCGGGAAGTTGACTGCCCCGGTAGAATTACCCTCGTTGATGTATTTGGTCAACGCGGAAGCCACTTCGACTCCGATGGCGGATTGGGCCTCTTCCGTGGAACCTCCGATGTGAGGGGTCAAGATGACGTTTCTCAACGAGCATAATTCCGCCGCCCAGTCGTTCAAGTCGTTGCTGAACAAATTTTCCCCGTTTTTGGCCGGTTCGTGAGGATAGACGTCCAAAGCGGCCCCCGCGATCTTGCCCACCTTCATGGCCTGCACCAACGCCGGGATGTCCACCACGGTCCCCCGGGAAGCGTTGATTACATAAGCGCCATCTTTCATGACGCTGAATTGCGGGGCGCTCAACAAGTTCTTGGTTTCGGCGGTGGCCGGAACGTGGCAGGTGATGAAGTCGGATTTCGACAACAACTCGTCCAACGACGACACCTGTTTGGAGTTACCCAACGCCATGATCATCACCACGTCGTAGTAGATCACGTTCATTCCCATGGACTCAGCCAACACCGATAATTGGGACCCGATGTGGCCGTAACCGATGATTCCCAACGTCTTGCCTCTGATCTCCCAGCACTTGGCCGAAACCTTGTTCCAGGTCCCGGTGTGCATTTCGATGGACCGGTCGCCCAATTGTCTGGCCAAAGTGATGATTTCCGCGATCACTAACTCAGCAACCGACCGAGAGTTGGAAAAGGGGGAGTTGAACACTGCAATCCCGGAACGGGCAGCAAATTCCAAGTCTACCTGGTTGGTACCGATACAGAAGCAGCCAATGACCCCCAAATTTTTGGCGTGACTCAAAACCTTCTCTGTCAATCTGGTTTTGGATCTAATACCCACGGCATGGACGTCTTTGATCTTTTCGATCAACTCATCCTCGGGCAACGAGGTCTTGTAGAACTCCACCTGGTAGCCCTGGCCCTTGAAGATCTCGATGGCGGTGGTGTTGACGTTTTCTAACAACAAGATCTTGATGTCGCCGGTGGAAAATGGTTTCAAGGCCTTGGTGGGTTTTTTGTTGGGCACGTAGTTGGATAAGTAAGACTGGGTGGGGGAGGTGGAGACGGCGTTGGGGGAGGAGGAAAGATTCAACGCTTTCTGGAAGCTGTTGGCTATGTCTTGTGGAGCTGCCATGTTAACTGTTTAAATGGATTGAAGGTAAATGGACTGAAGGTAAATTGAGTGAAGAGTCAATGGAAAATTAGGTGAGTAATCGGGCACGTGATGGGGGATCACCTGTTTCGGGCCGGCGGGCGCGGGTGGCTCCAGGGGCGCCGCCACGGTGCGAAAATACTAGGCGGGTGGTGCCAACGGTGCCACGGTGCGAAAATGCGGGTGGTGCAGCGAGGATGGCGTGCGAAGTGCCGGGATGGCGTGCGAGGGGGTGCGAAAGTGACAAGTGGCGCGCAAGCCTTGGCACGGCTTGGCGGCATCGCGCAGGGCTGAATGCGCATAAAGGGGAACCACTCTATCCTCATTACAGGGCGAGGAACCACTCTGTCCTCACCACAGGGCGAATCCATAGTGTACAAGGCGGACGCCCACCGTGATTTTGTGGTCTCCTCCATTGATCGTTAGCCACTTATCTTGTGGGAGTATTGGATGTGAATCAAAAGGATTTCGGGCCCTCTAAGAGCATAGGCTCTCTAAGAGCATTAAAGCATTCAAGCACAATTTAATGCGATGCGCCTGGGCCGCACCGCGCCGGCAGCCCCGCGCGGCAGCCCCGCGGCGACCTACCCCACAATAATCGGCACATCCACCCCCACCACATTCCCCTCCTCCCGTCCCTTATACCGCACCGCCACCTGCAAACAGTACAACCTCCCCATCAAGCAGCTCTGGAAACTCGGGGTCAAGGTGATGTTGTGCTTATTAATGATCTCCAACGGCACCTCCACCAGCTTCACCCATCTCATGGCGTTGTTTGCCGTCTGAGCGCCCTTCCATTCGCCCAGAAACACCTCCGGGTGGCTGGCGGGGGTCACCGGCCGGATATAGTCCTTGAGGGTGTCGCGTTTGATCCCAAGCGACTTTATTGCCTTCAAGTAAAGATAACACCCCTTGGAGATATGAGTCTTGTTGGAGGTCAAAAATTCGATGTAGCCCGCGATCTGGTCCTTCACCCGCTGCAAGTTGTCACTGAAGCCCGTGTGGGGCCCCTCCAACGACGAGTAGAAGAAATCGTAGTCAAATTCGAACGGCAACGGATAATCGGACCGGAAGGACCACGCCACGACATTTACGTCGATCTGGTGGATCGCCGGACAGGAGGTGCCGTTCTCCACCGGCTCAAACACCAAGTCGACCTTCACGGAGTGGGAGAAGTCGTCGGGGGCCCGGTGGTACAACTGGTTAATGTGGTCGCTGGCAATACTGTTCACGGGGATAACTCCGCTTATCTCCGGCTCAGTGTCGGTACGGTTGTACTTCATGATCAACTTGGGGGAGTTGTAGGTCAAGGGCTGCGGCGGGACCTCGGCGTAGATTCTCAGGGCCCCGATTTTGTGCACCGACGTCAAAAGCTTCTTTTTTCTCTTTCCCCACACTTCGACCCAGGGGCTGCCAATCATGCGGCGGTGACTGAAGTAGTCGTCGGAGTAGTCGCGCGACGGCGCGGGCACCCCAGGGTGCTTGTGCAGCAACGTCTGCCCGCGCAGGCTGGTGCGGGCGGAGTTATGGTCCATGAGGTTTTTGCGCTTGATCTCCGCCGGCCCAAGCTCCTGTTTGGCCAACCGGGCGTCGATCTCGGCCTCCACCGCGGCGTTCATGCGGTTGAAGTGCCGCCAGGTGGCCATCGCCCGGTGGGCGGCGAACAATTTGCCGTCGATGCCCAAACTGCCGTAGGTTTCGTGGCCCACGTCGAACTCAGCGTTGGTGAGGGCCAATAGGTGGCGCAAATCGGGCACAAACCGGAGAAAATACTGGGCGTGGCGCGACACCACGTAGTCGTTCTCGTTGGGGGACTGGTTGATCTCGGAGTGGCTGACGGCGCCGGCGTGGCCGACGTTATCGATGAACTTGGCCTCGATGGTGTAGGAGATGGCCATGTCGTCGAAGCCGTGGTCGCGCACGAGCAACGGGGTGCCCTTGGCACTGAGGAACCCGTAGCCCAACGCCTTGTTCAACTCGATGTTGAACGCCTTGCCCTGGAACGCCAACTTGTCCACCGCCATCGACGGTGGGGGCAGGAGGTGGGGGAGGACGTTGGCGGCGCAGGTGGTGTCCAAGAGCCGGTGGGGGAACTTGAAGGTGAAGAACTTCTTGTAGCGGGCCCCCGGCTGGAGCCGGCGCTCGTCGGGCAACCCGAGGATGCAACCGTCGTGGAGGTCGGCCGCGAAGGCCTCGTACTCGATGCCGGCGCTGTTGGGCACCGAGGCGTAGTTGTAGGAGGCGTTCAAGTCGTACATCTTGAGGAACTTCTTCATCAAGAGCTTGGAGTACTTGGCGGAGTCCGGCTTCATCTCCACCGCCTTGATGGTGCCCTCGAGGCTGACGGTGAAGAGGCCGAAATCCACCGGCTGGGCGCTGTGGTTGGTGATGACGATGTAGCCGTTGACGACGTCGCCGTTGGAGTACTCCTTGAGCCGGGTCTCGAGGTCGTTGGGGCGGTGGGGCTCCGGCACCGTCTTGGTGACGAAGATCTGGATGTCGATGGGGGAGGTGTTGAGCTGGGGCAACTTGTCGATGTTGTCGAGGACGGTGTGGCCGTAGGTGTGGGCGGAGGTGTTGGCGCGGGGGTGGGCGCGGGGGAGGTCGTCGTCGAAGACGTAGTCGTCGTCCAGGGGGTCCAGCGGGGCGTCGGGGTCCAGCGCGGGGGATTCGCGGCGCAACACGGCGTCGATCGACGCCCCGGCCGCCGCGCTGCTCACGGGCGACAATGGCGGCGTGGGGGAGCTGTTGGCGGTGTCGCCGTACTCCGGCGGCGACACCGTCAAGTTCTCGGCGAATTGCTCGTGGTCCCGCTTGAGGATCGACTGGAACATGTGGAACGACGGGAGCACGTCGAAATATTCTGTGTGGGCGGCGGAGGTGGTGGCAGAAAGCGCCGTCACCCCGCCCAATTTATCGATGAACGCCTGCTGCTCTGGCGCGGGGCGGTAGGGGACGTTTTTGGCGCCGCTGGGGGGCCTGGCGCTGGATCGCAACACGCTGGAGCTGCTTTGGCGCTGGATGGGCGGCGGCCGCACCTGGA